>LFJQ01000104.1:0-520953 GCA_001182835.1 Oropetium thomaeum | reverse complement strand
CGATGGCGCGTGTCATGCAAATCGGGTGCCGTTTTCGCACCACTTTTACTTCGGAAATGAAACTCTCCGAAACAACCAAAACATGTTTGTTTCCCAAACGAGTGTATCGGCTGCGTTTTGGGTGTGCTTCCACGGAAGGTTCCGATGTGTGCGATGGCGCGTGTCATGCAAACGGGGTGGCGTTTTCGCTCCACTTTTACTTCAGAAATGAAACTCTCCGAACACCCAAAACATATTTGTGTGGCCCAAACGAGTGTATCGGCTGCGTTTTAGGGTGTGCTTCGACGGAAGGGTTCCGATGTGTGCGATGGCGCACGTCATGCAAACGGGTGCCGTTTTCGCACCACTTTTACTTCGGAAATGAAACTCTTTAAACACCCAAAACAAGTTTGTTTGGCCCAAACGAGTGTATCGGATGCGTTTTTGGGTGTGCCTCAACGGAAGGGTTCCGATGTGTGTAATGGCGCGTGTCATGCAAATCGGGGTACCGTTTTCGCACCACTTTTTCTTCCGAAATGAAACTGTCCGAACACCAAAAACATGTTTGTTTGGCCCCAACAAGTGTATCGGATGTGTTTCTGGGTGGCTTCAGCGGAATGGTTCCGATGTGTGCGATGGCGCGTGTCATGCAACTCGGGTGCCGTTTTCGCACCACTTTTACTTCGGAAAGAACTCTCCGAAACACCCAACATTTTGTGTGGCCCAACGATGTATCGGCTGCGTTTTTGGTGTGCTTCGCGGAAGGGTTCCGTGTGTGCCATGGCGCGCGTCTGCAAAACGGGTGCCGTTTTCGCACCACTTTACTTCGGAAATGAAACTCTCCGAAACACCCAAAACATGTTTGTTTGGGCCCAACGAGTGTATCGGATGCGTTTTGGTTTTGCTTCAGCGGAATGGTTCCGATGTGTGCGATGGCGCGTGTCATGCAAATCGGGTGCCGTTTTCGCACCACTTTTACTTCGGAAATGAAACTCCCGAAACACCGAAAACATGTTTGGTTGGCCCAAACGAGTGTATCGGATGCGTTTTTGGGTGTGCTTCGACGGAAGGGTTCCGATGTGTGCCGTGGCGCGTGTCATGCAAATCGGGTGCCGTTTTCGCACCACTTTTATTTCGGAAATGAAACTCTCCGAAACACCCAAAACATGTTTGTTTGGCCCAAACGAGTATATGGATGCGTTTTTGGGTGTGCTTCGACGGAAGGGTTCCGATGTGTTCGATGGCGCGTGTCATGCAAATCGGGTGCCGTTTTCGCACCACTTTTACTTCGCAAATGAAACTCTCCGAAACACCCAAAACATGTTTGTTTGGCCCAAATGAGTATATCAGATGCCTTTTTGGGTGTGCTTCGACGGAATGGTTCCGTTGTGTTGATGGCGCGTGTCATGCAAATCGGGGTGCCGTTTTCGCACCACTTTTACTTCGGAAATGAAACTCTTTCAAAACACCCAAAACAAGTTTGTTTGGCCCAAACGAGTGTATCGGATGCGTTTTTGGGTGTGCCTCAACGGAAGGTTCATCAATGGCGCGTGTCATGCAAATCGGGTGCCTTTTTCGCACCACTTTTACTTTGAAATGAAACTTCCGAACACCGAAAACATGTTTGTTTGGCCCAAACGAGTGTATCGTATGCGTTTTTGGGTGTGTTTCGACGGAAGGGTTCCGATGTGTGCGATGGCGCGTGTCATGCAAACGGGTGCCGTTTTCGCTCCACTTTTACTTCGGAAATGAAACTCTCCGAAACAACCAAAACATGTTTGTTTGCCCAAACGAGTGTATCGGCTGCGTTTTTGGGTGTGCTTCACGGAAGGGTTCCGATGTGTGCGATGGCGCGTGTCATGCAAACGGGTGGCCGTTTTCGCTCCACTTTTTACTTCAGAAATGAAACTCTCCGAAACACCCAAAACATATTTGTGTGGCCCAAACGAGTGTATCGGCTGCGTTTTTGGGTGTGCTTCGACGGAAGGGTTCCGATGTGTGCGATGGCGCGCGTCATGCAAACGGGTGCCGTTTTCGCACCACTTTTACTTCGGAAATGAAACTCTCCGAAACACCCAAACATGTTTGTTTGGCCCAACGAGTGTATCGGATGCGTTTTTGGGTGTGCTTCAGCGGAAGGGTTCCGATGTGTGCATGGCGCGTGTCATGCAAATCGGGGTGCCGTTTTCGCACCACTTTTTACTTCCGAAATGAAACTCTCCGAAACACCAAAAACATGTTTGTTTGGCCCAACGAGTGTATCGGATGCGTTTTTGGGTGTGTTCGCGGAAGGGTTCCGATGTGTGGTGGGGTGTCATGCATCGGGTGCCGTTTTCGCACCACTTTTATTTCGGAAATGAAACTCTCCGAAACACCCAAAACATGTTTGTTGGCCAACGAGTATATGGATGCGTTTTTGGGTGTGCTTCGACGGAATGGTTCGATGTGTTCGATGGCGCGTGTCATGCAAATCGGGTGCCGTTTTCGCACCACTTTTACTTCGCAAATGAAACTCTCCGAAACACCCAAAACATGTTTGTTTGGCCCAAATGAGTATATCAGATGCCTTTTTGGGTGTGCTTCGACGGAATGGTTCCGTTGTGTTTGATGGCGCGTGTCATGCAAATCGGGTGCCGTTTTCGCACCACTTTTACTTCGGAAATGAAACTCTTCAAAACACCCAAAACAAGTTTGTTTGGCCCAAACGAGTGTATCGGATGCGTTTTTGGGTGTGCCTCAACGGAAAGGTTCATCAATGGCGCGTGTCATGCAAATCGGGTGCCTTTTTCGCACCACTTTTACTTTGAAAATGAAACTCCGAAACACCGAAAACATGTTTGTTTGGCCCAAACGAGTGTATCGTATGCGTTTTTGGGTGTGTTTCGACGGAAGGGTTCCGATGTGTGCGATGGCGCGTGTCATGCAAAACGGGTGCCGTTTTCGCTCCACTTTTACTTCGGAAATGAAACTCTCCGAAACAACCAAAACATGTTTGTTTCACCCAAACGAGTGTATCGGCTGCGTTTTTGGGTGTGCTTCCACGGAAGGGTTCCGATGTGTGCGATGGCGCGTGTCATGCAAAACGGGTGGCGTTTTCGCTCCACTTTTACTTCAGAAATGAAACTCTCCGAAACACCCAAAACATATTTGTGTGGCCCAAACGAGTGTATCGGCTGCGTTTTAGGGTGTGCTTCGACGGAAGGGTTCCGATGTGTGCGATGGCGCACGTCATGCAAAACGGGTGCCGTTTTCGCACCACTTTTACTTCGGAAATGAAACTCTTTAAAACACCCAAAACAAGTTTGTTTGGCCCAAACGAGTGTATCGGATGCGTTTTTGGGTGTGCCTCAACGGAAGGGTTCCGATGTGTGTAATGGCGCGTGTCATGCAAATCGGGTACCGTTTTCGCACCACTTTTTCTTCCGAAATGAAACTGTCCGAAACACCAAAAACATGTTTGTTTGGCCCCAACAAGTGTATCGGATGTGTTTCTGGGTGTGCTTCAGCGGAATGGTTCCGATGTGTGCGATGGCGCGTGTCATGCAACTCGGGTGCCGTTTTCGCACCACTTTTACTTCGGAAATGAAACTCTCCGAAACACCCAAAACATATTTGTGTGGCCCAAACGAGTGTATCGGCTGCGTTTTTGGGTGTGCTTCGACGGAAGGGTTCCGATGTGTGCCATGGCGCGCGTCATGCAAAACGGGTGCCGTTTTCGCACCACTTTTACTTCGGAAATGAAACTCTCCGAAACACCCAAAACATGTTTGTTTGGGCCCAACGAGTGTATCGGATGCGTTTCTGGTTTTGCTTCAGCGGAATGGTTCCGATGTGTGCGATGGCGCGTGTCATGCAAATCGGGTGCCGTTTTCGCACCACTTTTACTTCGGAAATGAAACTCTCCGAAACACCGAAAACATGTTTGGTTGGCCCAAACGAGTGTATCGGATGCGTTTTTGGGTGTGCTTCGACGGAAGGGTTCCGATGTGTGCCGTGGCGCGTGTCATGCAAATCGGGTGCCGTTTTCGCACCACTTTTATTTCGGAAATGAAACTCTCCGAAACACCCAAAACATGTTTGTTTGGCCCAAACGAGTATATTGGATGCGTTTTTGGGTGTGCTTCGACGGAATGGTTCCGATGTGTTCGATGGCGCGTGTCATGCAAATCGGGTGCCGTTTTCGCACCACTTTTACTTCGCAAATGAAACTCTCCGAAACACCCAAAACATGTTTGTTTGGCCCAAATGAGTATATCAGATGCCTTTTTGGGTGTGCTTCGACGGAATGGTTCCGTTGTGTTTGATGGCGCGTGTCATGCAAATCGGGTGCCGTTTTCGCACCACTTTTACTTCGGAAATGAAACTCTTCAAAACACCCAAAACAAGTTTGTTTGGCCCAAACGAGTGTATCGGATGCGTTTTTGGGTGTGCCTCAACGGAAAGGTTCATCAATGGCGCGTGTCATGCAAATCGGGTGCCTTTTTCGCACCACTTTTACTTTGAAAATGAAACTCCGAAACACCGAAAACATGTTTGTTTGGCCCAAACGAGTGTATCGTATGCGTTTTTGGGTGTGTTTCGACGGAAGGGTTCCGATGTGTGCGATGGCGCGTGTCATGCAAAACGGGTGCCGTTTTCGCTCCACTTTTACTTCGGAAATGAAACTCTCCGAAACAACCAAAACATGTTTGTTTCACCCAAACGAGTGTATCGGCTGCGTTTTTGGGTGTGCTTCCACGGAAGGGTTCCGATGTGTGCGATGGCGCGTGTCATGCAAAACGGGTGGCGTTTTCGCTCCACTTTTACTTCAGAAATGAAACTCTCCGAAACACCCAAAACATATTTGTGTGGCCCAAACGAGTGTATCGGCTGCGTTTTAGGGTGTGCTTCGACGGAAGGGTTCCGATGTGTGCGATGGCGCACGTCATGCAAAACGGGTGCCGTTTTCGCACCACTTTTACTTCGGAAATGAAACTCTTTAAAACACCCAAAACAAGTTTGTTTGGCCCAAACGAGTGTATCGGATGCGTTTTTGGGTGTGCCTCAACGGAAGGGTTCCGATGTGTGTAATGGCGCGTGTCATGCAAATCGGGTACCGTTTTCGCACCACTTTTTCTTCCGAAATGAAACTGTCCGAAACACCAAAAACATGTTTGTTTGGCCCCAACAAGTGTATCGGATGTGTTTCTGGGTGTGCTTCAGCGGAATGGTTCCGATGTGTGCGATGGCGCGTGTCATGCAACTCGGGTGCCGTTTTCGCACCACTTTTACTTCGGAAATGAAACTCTCCGAAACACCCAAAACATATTTGTGTGGCCCAAACGAGTGTATCGGCTGCGTTTTTGGGTGTGCTTCGACGGAAGGGTTCCGATGTGTGCCATGGCGCGCGTCATGCAAAACGGGTGCCGTTTTCGCACCACTTTTACTTCGGAAATGAAACTCTCCGAAACACCCAAAACATGTTTGTTTGGGCCCAACGAGTGTATCGGATGCGTTTCTGGTTTTGCTTCAGCGGAATGGTTCCGATGTGTGCGATGGCGCGTGTCATGCAAATCGGGTGCCGTTTTCGCACCACTTTTACTTCGGAAATGAAACTCTCCGAAACACCGAAAACATGTTTGGTTGGCCCAAACGAGTGTATCGGATGCGTTTTTGGGTGTGCTTCGACGGAAGGGTTCCGATGTGTGCCGTGGCGCGTGTCATGCAAATCGGGTGCCGTTTTCGCACCACTTTTATTTCGGAAATGAAACTCTCCGAAACACCCAAAACATGTTTGTTTGGCCCAAACGAGTATATTGGATGCGTTTTTGGGTGTGCTTCGACGGAATGGTTCCGATGTGTTCGATGGCGCGTGTCATGCAAATCGGGTGCCGTTTTCGCACCACTTTTACTTCGCAAATGAAACTCTCCGAAACACCCAAAACATGTTTGTTTGGCCCAAATGAGTATATCAGATGCCTTTTTGGGTGTGCTTCGACGGAATGGTTCCGTTGTGTTTGATGGCGCGTGTCATGCAAATCGGGTGCCGTTTTCGCACCACTTTTACTTCGGAAATGAAACTCTTCAAAACACCCAAAACAAGTTTGTTTGGCCCAAACGAGTGTATCGGATGCGTTTTTGGGTGTGCCTCAACGGAAAGGTTCATCAATGGCGCGTGTCATGCAAATCGGGTGCCTTTTTCGCACCACTTTTACTTTGAAAATGAAACTCCGAAACACCGAAAACATGTTTGTTTGGCCCAAACGAGTGTATCGTATGCGTTTTTGGGTGTGTTTCGACGGAAGGGTTCCGATGTGTGCGATGGCGCGTGTCATGCAAAACGGGTGCCGTTTTCGCTCCACTTTTACTTCGGAAATGAAACTCTCCGAAACAACCAAAACATGTTTGTTTCACCCAAACGAGTGTATCGGCTGCGTTTTTGGGTGTGCTTCCACGGAAGGGTTCCGATGTGTGCGATGGCGCGTGTCATGCAAACGGGTGGCGTTTTCGCTCCACTTTTACTTCAGAAATGAAACTCTCCGAAACACCCAAAACATATTTGTGTGGCCCAAACGAGTGTATCGGCTGCGTTTTAGGGTGTGCTTCGACGGAAGGGTTCCGATGTGTGCGATGGCGCACGTCATGCAAAACGGGTGCCGTTTTCGCACCACTTTTACTTCGGAAATGAAACTCTTTAAAACACCCAAAACAAGTTTGTTTGGCCCAAACGAGTGTATCGGATGCGTTTTTGGGTGTGCCTCAACGGAAGGGTTCCGATGTGTGTAATGGCGCGTGTCATGCAAATCGGGTACCGTTTTCGCACCACTTTTTCTTCCGAAATGAAACTGTCCGAAACACCAAAAACATGTTTGTTTGGCCCCAACAAGTGTATCGGATGTGTTTCTGGGTGTGCTTCAGCGGAATGGTTCCGATGTGTGCGATGGCGCGTGTCATGCAACTCGGGTGCCGTTTTCGCACCACTTTTACTTCGGAAATGAAACTCTCCGAAACACCCAAAACATATTTGTGTGGCCCAAACGAGTGTATCGGCTGCGTTTTTGGGTGTGCTTCGACGGAAGGGTTCCGATGTGTGCCATGGCGCGCGTCATGCAAAACGGGTGCCGTTTTCGCACCACTTTTACTTCGGAAATGAAACTCTCCGAAACACCCAAAACATGTTTGTTTGGGCCCAACGAGTGTATCGGATGCGTTTCTGGTTTTGCTTCAGCGGAATGGTTCCGATGTGTGCGATGGCGCGTGTCATGCAAATCGGGTGCCGTTTTCGCACCACTTTTACTTCGGAAATGAAACTCTCCGAAACACCGAAAACATGTTTGGTTGGCCCAAACGAGTGTATCGGATGCGTTTTTGGGTGTGCTTCGACGGAAGGGTTCCGATGTGTGCCGTGGCGCGTGTCATGCAAATCGGGTGCCGTTTTCGCACCACTTTTATTTCGGAAATGAAACTCTCCGAAACACCCAAAACATGTTTGTTTGGCCCAAACGAGTATATTGGATGCGTTTTTGGGTGTGCTTCGACGGAATGGTTCCGATGTGTTCGATGGCGCGTGTCATGCAAATCGGGTGCCGTTTTCGCACCACTTTTACTTCGCAAATGAAACTCTCCGAAACACCCAAAACATGTTTGTTTGGCCCAAATGAGTATATCAGATGCCTTTTTGGGTGTGCTTCGACGGAATGGTTCCGTTGTGTTTGATGGCGCGTGTCATGCAAATCGGGTGCCGTTTTCGCACCACTTTTACTTCGGAAATGAAACTCTTCAAAACACCCAAAACAAGTTTGTTTGGCCCAAACGAGTGTATCGGATGCGTTTTTGGGTGTGCCTCAACGGAAAGGTTCATCAATGGCGCGTGTCATGCAAATCGGGTGCCTTTTTCGCACCACTTTTACTTTGAAAATGAAACTCCGAAACACCGAAAACATGTTTGTTTGGCCCAAACGAGTGTATCGTATGCGTTTTTGGGTGTGTTTCGACGGAAGGGTTCCGATGTGTGCGATGGCGCGTGATGAGGACATCGACTCCAACACGGGTTCAACTCCACCTGCGCCTACACCAAATCATGCCGCGCCTCTACCTCAAGCTGCGACCGAGTCGGATGCAACTCCAGCCGTGACAGCATTGGACTCTATTTCAATCCCAGCAGCGACTCCATATAAGGGGCCTCTCACTCGGGCCCGGGCAAGAGAGCTCAACTTTGTGACGCTATTAAGGAACGACGGGCCTGGAGAATAGTCGGCCCAACTAAAGGCCTACACGTGGACGCCCTAGGGTTTGCCTCCACGAGGGAGCTGCGCCTCCCCCCCCCCCCCCACCTTACTTAGTCAAGGGCTGCGCCCCTTTTGTTCTCTGGGTTTTGTTTAATTGATAGCTTTAGCTACAGCCGTCATACGACGTGTATTCAGAACCCCACCTTCGAGTAATAGATTAGATTGCTCGCCTCTTATTCTTGCTCGTTCTTCGATTGCGTGCAGGGATTGATCTTCGTGATCAGGCTGATCTTGCAATCCAGCAAGGTTAGTAACCATCGGGAGTTGGTTCAGCGATTGCATTGGCGCCTCGGGCTTGCTCGTCGTAGTCGGATCGTGAGGGTTAGCTTCCACAGATCGAAATTATCTCCACTCACCGAAAGATCGGGCACTCCAGTTCTATCAAGTGGTATCAGATTCCAGTGTTTCTCGGTGAGTTTATCGTGTGTTTTTCGTTCATCCTAGTCCACAAACAACCAAAAATTTTCAGGTTAGATCTTTTGTCCCAGCACCCCTTGCGCCTCGCACTTTCGATCAGTAATTTGCATTGTTGAATTTGTGTGCTTGTGCGTTCGTTGTTGCTGGTTACTTGTGTTTTGATTTTTCTCATCTGTTATAGCCACCACAAACCCTACATCCCCACCAACCCCGCTGTCGTGTACTACGCAATCTGCTGCCGCGCGCGAGAATCCAGCTCGTTCCCGTGCGGTGCGCGTGAGTCCAGATTGTTTCCATCTGCTGTGTGCTGCCGCGCGCGTAAGAGTCCAGGTCGTGTCCGCCGCGGTGTGTTTGCTGTGCGCGCCTCCTACCAGGTCACGCCGCGCTCCGCAAGAGTCCCAGGCGATCACGCCTGCCTTGGTCACGCCTCGGCTGCATCTCTGCCGGCCGCGCCGTGCACAGAATCCTGCTCGGACGCGCCGTGTACGCCGCTGAGTTCAGGTCGGTTTCGGCCCTGCTGTGTCCGTTCGGTCCGGACTCCTGCCGTGTTTTCTTTTCGGTCAAAAAAAAAAGGAAAAACAAAATATAAAAGGCCAAGTGTGCAATCAAAAAAAAAAAAAAACAGAAAGAGTGTGTGAAAAAACAAAAAAGAAGAAAAAAAAAAAAAAAGAAAACCGAATAGCAGAAGTTTGCCAACCGATCTGTTTCGCCGTGTGTCCTCGTTGGACTCGTGAATCTTGGGTCACTGCAGTTTCGTACATTGATTAGTTTCGTGAATCTTTTAATTACCTTTTTACCCCTGTCTTCCCTACAACCCTACCTCCCTCTCGCACTTGTTTTCAGCAGCGTTCATACGTGTTTAGCACTCTTATTCAACTTTGCACTTATTGTTTGATCGTGCTAATCCTTGTCTTGAGTGCAGCCTGCCCAGAACTACACATATTTCTACTACGAGCAGGTTCTGTTATCCAGGCAATCGCTCCTCCAATCTTTCACCGGTTTTACCTGTTGGTTGCAGCTCACCCCTGTGTGCTTGGTAAGAACGGGTAAGAATTTGATAAGAGCGTTGTTTTGAGCGATTTTCCCCACCATACACCTGCTATCGTAGTGTCCTCTCCGTTGCTGTTTCGTGTTTGCACTAACAATGGCAGGAGATGACGCCAAGACGGACACTACACTACAGGACGTGCACGTGCACGTCGAAGGCCTTGCCGGCGACATCAAGACGCTGCATGAACGGCTGGATTCCACGGTTGCTTCATCGACCGAGCGTTTCGACCAGATCGACCTCGCTCAAACGGCCGCCCACGCCACACTCGAGACGATCATGACTCGTCTTGAGACCTTGACCACGCAGCTAACGGAGTTGCAGCAGGCGCGCGACTATGGCGGTGATACGGAACTGGACGATGGTGGTCGCCGCGGTCGTGCACGCAGGGTACGTGTCCCACCTCCTGATTCCTTTGCTAAGATCAAATTTCGCATTCCATCCTTTAATGGCAAATATGATCCTGCTGCTTATCTTGATTGGGAATTAGAGGTCGAACAGAAATTTTCATGCCATGATATTCCTGCTCATCTACAAGTTAAGGCTGCTATTAGTGAATTTACTGATTTTGCTTTACTTTGGTGGCGTGAATATAAACAAAAGTTTCCTGATAACACTCCCACCACTTGGGATGAACTAAAAACTGCCATGCGTCACAGATTTGTTCCTTCTTATTATGCCCGTGACTTGCTCAACCAAATGCAACGATTTCAGCAAGGTTCCCAAACTGTTGAGGAATATTACCAAGCGTTACAAAAGGGCATGATTCGTTGTGGTTTAGTTGAGCAGGAGGACGCTGCTATGGCACGTTTTAGGGGTGGTTTGAATCGTGAAATTCAGGACATCCTTGATTACAAGGAATATGATGATATGACCACTTTGTTTGAATTTGCTTGCAAAGCTGAACGTGAAGTGCAGGGACGGCGATCGTCGACACGCGCTAACTCCTTTGCAGGACGCGGCCAAGCTTCCACCCCAGCCCCCCGCCCGACGTCCTCCACGTCCTCCTCCACGCCGCGCGAGCGTGCGCCGTCCACTTCAAGCGCATCACCACGCGAGCAGCCGGCCAAGCCGACAGCACCTCCGGCCCACGGTGCCTCTCCTTCCACAGGGCGCACTCGGGACATTCAGTGCCATCGTTGCAAAGGTTACGGTCATGTGATTCGGGACTGCCCCAACAAGCGTACCTTGCTGATCCGTGACAATGGTGAGTACTCTTCCGCTAGTGATACTGAGGAGACTAGACATGCTATGCTTTCCACTGACCATGCAGATCATACGGAGGTTCACGTTGATTACAGCGCCGCCGATAGGTATGAGAGTCTTGTTGTGCAGCGTGTTCTCAGTACACAGGTTTCCCAGCACGAGCAAAATCAGCGACACACCATCTTCCATACCAAGGGCGTTGTACAAGAACGGGCGATTCGAATCATCATAGACGGTGGCAGCTGCAACAATTTGGCCAGTGCAGCCTTGGTGGAGCAATTATCATTGCCCACCCGACATCACCCACATCCATATCACATTCAGTGGCTTAATGATGGCGGCAAAATTAAGGTAACACGCTCGGTACGTGTCCTCTTTTCTTTGGGCGCTTATTCTGATTATGTTGATTGTGATGTTGTCCCTATGGAAGCATGTTCGTTGTTACTTGGTCGCCCTTGGCAATATGATACTGATTGTGTGCATCATGGTCGTTCGAATCATTATTCACTCATGTTTAAGGGAAAAAAAATAATTATTCATCCCATGACCCCGGAACAAATTCTAAAAGATGACATGGCTAGGGCGGCTAAGACAGCAAAGTCTCACACATCACCTCCACTTGCTCCTGCTAACTCTGAAATCAAGTTGCATACCCCTGTTTTACTTGCTACACGTGCTGATTTTGCTGAGCTACATGATGATAACCTGCCTTGCTATGCACTTGTTTGCTCTCGCATGCTTGTTTCACTTCATGAGGCACCATCCTCGGATATTCCCCCTGCTGTTGCTAACCTTTTGCAGGACTATGCCGATGTTTTTCCCAAGGATTTGCCACGGGTCTTCCTCCTATCCGTGGCATTGAACATCAGATTGATCTCATCCCCGGCGCGCAGCTTCCAAACCGCGCCCCGTACCGCACTAATCCAGATGAGACGAAGGAGATCCAGCGCCAGGTGCAAGCGCTGCTTGATAAGGGTTACATTCGTGAGTCTCTCAGTCCTTGCTCGGTTCCTGTTTTGCTTGTCCCTAAGAAAGATGGCTCCTGGCGTATGTGTGTAGATTGTCGTGCAATTAATAACATCACCATTCGTTATCGATATCCTATACCACGCCTTGATGACATGCTTGATGAGCTTAGTGGTGCCATTATATTTTCTAAAGTTGATTTGCGAAGTGGGTACCATCAGATTAGGATGAAACTGGGAGATGAATGGAAAACTGCTTTTAAAATCAAATTTGGCTTATATGAATGGTTGGTTATGCCGTTTGGTTTGTCTAATGCTCCCAGCACTTTCATGCGCTTAATGAATGAAGTTCTTAGGCCATTCATAGGACTGTTTGTTGTTGTTTACTTTGATGATATTCTTATTTACAGCAAGTCTATGGATGAGCATTTAGAACATATGCGTGCTGTTTTCGATGCTTTGCGTGCTGCTCGCTTGTTCGGTAACTTGGACAAATGACCTTTTGCACGCAACGCGTCTCTTTTCTTGGCTATGTTGTTACTCCACAGGGAATTGAGGTGGATAGCAGCAAGGTGGATGCTATTCAGGGCTGGCCTACACCGACGACGGTCACGCAGGTTCGGAGTTTCCTTGGCCTCGCCGGGTTCTACCGAAGGTTTGTGCGTGATTTCAGCTCCATTGCTGCCCCGTTGCATGAGCTCACAAAGAAAGGTGTTTCCTTTGCTTGGGAGGCACCACAGGAAGATGCATTCAACACTTTGAAGGACAGGTTAACTCATGCTCCTCTTTTACAATTGCCTGATTTCAATAAAGTGTTTGAATTAGAATGTGATGCTAGTGGCATAGGTTTAGGTGCTGGTTTACTTCAAGATCGTAAACCTGTTGCTTACTTTAGTGAGAAATTGAGCGGTGCTGCCCTGAACTATTCAACTTATGATAAGGAGTTATATGCTTTAGTGCGCACTTTGCAAACATGGCAGCATTACTTGTGGCCTCGCGAATTTATTATTCATTCTGATCATGAGGCTTTGAAACACATTCGTACCCAAACTAATCTGAACCGTAGACATGCTAAATGGGTAGAATTTATTGAGTCCTTTCCCTACATCATTAAACACAAGAACGGGAAGGAAAATGTCATTGCTGATGCTTTGTCTCGTCGCTATACCATGCTGTCCCAATTAGATTTTAAAATCTTTGGTTTGCAAACATTGAAAGATCAATATGTGGATGATGCTGATTTTCATGATATTATTTCACATTGTAAGGATGGCAAGCCATAGGGCAAGTTTCATATACAGGATGGGTTCCTGTTTCGTGCTAACAAGCTGTGCATTCCAGCTGGTTCGGTTCGTTTGTTATTGTTGCAGGAAGCTCATGGAGGGGGTCTCATGGGTCACTTCGGTGTTTTCAAAACACAAGAATTGCTGGCTGACCACTTCTACTGGCCTCGGATGCGTCGTGACGTCGAGCGCTTCGTTGCTCGCTGTCCTACGTGCCAAAAAGCTAAGTCTCGTTTAGGTAACCATGGTTTGTATCTGCCTCTCCCTGTTCCTTCTGCTCCTTGGCATGATATTTCGATGGATTTTGTTTTGGGATTGCCTCGCACTAAGAAGGGGAGGGACAGCATCTTTGTCGTTGTTGATAGGTTCTCTAAAATGGCTCATTTTATACCTTGTCATAAAACTGATGATGCAACCATGATTGCTGATTTGTTCTTTAGAGAGATTGTTCGCTTGCATGGAATTCCTAAAACAATTGTCTCTGATCGTGATGCTAAGTTTCTTAGTCATTTTTGGCGTTGTCTTTGGAATAAACTAGGCACTAAGTTACTTTTTAGCACCACTTGTCATCCTCAAACTGATGGGCAAACTGAGGTCGTGAATCGCACTTTGTCTACCATGCTTAGGGCTGTTTTGGATAAAAATTTGAGGCTTTGGGAAGATTGTTTACCTCATGTTGAATTTGCTTATAACCGTGCTACACATGCTTCCACTAAGATGTGTCCTTTTGAGGTTGTTTATGGGTATGTTCCTCGGGCGCCTATTGACTTGTTTTCACTGGATACTGAGGATGATCCCCATGTTGATGCGCTTGCTCATATTGCTCACATGAAACATTTGCATGACGTGACACAACAAAACATTGCTGCTGCTACTGCTAGATATCAAATTGCTGCTAGTAAAGGGCGCAAGCATGTTACTTTTGAGCCTGGTGATTTGGTTTGGTTGCACTTGCGTAAGGATAGGTTTCCTGCTTTGCGCCGCTCTAAATTGATGCCTCGTGCTGCTGGTCCTTTTAAAGTGCTAACCAAGATCAATGATAATGCTTATGTTCTTGACCTGCCTGCGGAGTTTGGTGTTTCCACTAGTTTTAATGTTGCAGATTTGAAACCATATGCGGGCGAGGATGAGGAGCTGCCGTCGAGGACGACTTCAGTTCAAGAAGGGGAGGATGATGAGGACATCGACTCCAACACGGGTTCAACTCCACCTGCGCCTACACCAAATCAAGCCGCGCCTCTACCTCAAGCTGCGACCGAGTCGGATGCAACTCCAGCCGTGACAGCATTGGACTCTATTTCAATCCCAGCAGCGACTCCATATAAGGGGCCTCTCACTCGGGCCCGGGCAAGAGAGCTCAACTTTGTGACGCTATTAAGGAACGACGGGCCTGGAGAATAGTCGGCCCAACTAAAGGCCTACACGTGGACGCCCTAGGGTTTGCCTCCACCAGGGAGCTGCGCCTCCCCCCCCCCCCCACCTTACTTAGTCAAGGGCTGCGCCCCTTTTGTTCTCTGGGTTTTGTTTAATTGATAGCTTTAGCTACAGCCGTCATACGACGTGTATTCAGAACCCCACCTTCGAGTAATAGATTAGATTGCTCGCCTCTTATTCTTGCTCGTTCTTCGATTGCGTGCAGGGATTGATCTTCGTGATCAGGCTGATCTTGCAATCCAGCAAGGTTAGTAACCATCGGGAGTTGGTTCAGCGATTGCATTGGCGCCTCGGGCTTGCTCGTCGTAGTCGGATCGTGAGGGTTAGCTTCCACAGATCGAAATTATCTCCACTCACCGAAAGATCGGGCACTCCAGTTCTATCAAGTGGTATCAGATTCCAGTGTTTCTCGGTGAGTTTATCGTGTGTTTTCGCTCCACTTTTACTTCAGAAATGAAACTCTCCGAAACACCCAAAACATATTTGTGTGGCCCAAACGAGTGTATCGGCTGCGTTTTAGGGTGTGCTTCGACGGAAGGGTTCCGATGTGTGCGATGGCGCACGTCATGCAAAACGGGTGCCGTTTTCGCACCACTTTTACTTCGGAAATGAAACTCTTTAAAACACCCAAAACAAGTTTGTTTGGCCCAAACGAGTGTATCGGATGCGTTTTTGGGTGTGCCTCAACGGAAGGGTTCCGATGTGTGTAATGGCGCGTGTCATGCAAATCGGGTACCGTTTTCGCACCACTTTTTCTTCCGAAATGAAACTGTCCGAAACACCAAAAACATGTTTGTTTGGCCCCAACAAGTGTATCGGATGTGTTTCTGGGTGTGCTTCAGCGGAATGGTTCCGATGTGTGCGATGGCGCGTGTCATGCAACTCGGGTGCCGTTTTCGCACCACTTTTACTTCGGAAATGAAACTCTCCGAAACACCCAAAACATATTTGTGTGGCCCAAACGAGTGTATCGGCTGCGTTTTTGGGTGTGCTTCGACGGAAGGGTTCCGATGTGTGCCATGGCGCGCGTCATGCAAAACGGGTGCCGTTTTCGCACCACTTTTACTTCGGAAATGAAACTCTCCGAAACACCCAAAACATGTTTGTTTGGGCCCAACGAGTGTATCGGATGCGTTTCTGGTTTTGCTTCAGCGGAATGGTTCCGATGTGTGCGATGGCGCGTGTCATGCAAATCGGGTGCCGTTTTCGCACCACTTTTACTTCGGAAATGAAACTCTCCGAAACACCGAAAACATGTTTGGTTGGCCCAAACGAGTGTATCGGATGCGTTTTTAGGTGTGCTTCGACGGAAGGGTTCCGATGTGTGCCGTGGCGCGTGTCATGCAAATCGGGTGCCGTTTTCGCACCACTTTTATTTCGGAAATGAAACTCTCCGAAACACCCAAAACATGTTTGTTTGGCCCAAACGAGTATATTGGATGCGTTTTTGGGTGTGCTTCGACGGAATGGTTCCGATGTGTTCGATGGCGCGTGTCATGCAAATCGGGTGCCGTTTTCGCACCACTTTTACTTCGCAAATGAAACTCTCCGAAACACCCAAAACATGTTTGTTTGGCCCAAATGAGTATATCAGATGCCTTTTTGGGTGTGCTTCGACGGAATGGTTCCGTTGTGTTTGATGGCGCGTGTCATGCAAATCGGGTGCCGTTTTCGCACCACTTTTACTTCGCAAATGAAACTCTTCAAAACACCCAAAACAAGTTTGTTTGGCCCAAACGAGTGTATCGGATGCGTTTTTGGGTGTGCCTCAACGGAAAGGTTCATCAATGGCGCGTGTCATGCAAATCGGGTGCCTTTTTCGCACCACTTTTACTTTGAAAATGAAACTCCGAAACACCGAAAACATGTTTGTTTGGCCCAAACGAGTGTATCGTATGCGTTTTTGGGTGTGTTTCGACGGAAGGGTTCCGATGTGTGCGATGGCGCGTGTCATGCAAAACGGGTGCCGTTTTCGCTCCACTTTTACTTCGGAAATGAAACTCTCCGAAACAACCAAAACATGTTTGTTTCACCCAAACGAGTGTATCGGCTGCGTTTTTGGGTGTGCTTCCACGGAAGGGTTCCGATGTGTGCGATGGCGCGTGTCATGCAAAACGGGTGGCGTTTTCGCTCCACTTTTACTTCAGAAATGAAACTCTCCGAAACACCCAAAACATATTTGTGTGGCCCAAACGAGTGTATCGGCTGCGTTTTAGGGTGTGCTTCGACGGAAGGGTTCCGATGTGTGCGATGGCGCACGTCATGCAAAACGGGTGCCGTTTTCGCACCACTTTTACTTCGGAAATGAAACTCTTTAAAACACCCAAAACAAGTTTGTTTGGCCCAAACGAGTGTATCGGATGCGTTTTTGGGTGTGCCTCAACGGAAGGGTTCCGATGTGTGTAATGGCGCGTGTCATGCAAATCGGGGTACCGTTTTCGCACCACTTTTTCTTCCGAAATGAAACTGTCCGAAACACCAAAAACATGTTTGTTTGGCCCCAACAAGTGTATCGGATGTGTTTCTGGGTGTGCTTCAGCGGAATGGTTCCGATGTTTGCGATGGCGCGTGTCATGCAACTCGGGTGCCGTTTTCGCACCACTTTTACTTCGGAAATGAAACTCTCCGAAACACCCAAAACATATTTGTGTGGCCAAACGAGTGTATCGGCTGCGTTTTTGGGTGTGCTTCGACGGAACGGTTCCGATGTGTGCCATGGCGCGCGTCATGCAAAACGGGTGCCGTTTTCGCACCACTTTTACTTCGGAAATGAAACTCTCCGAAACACCCAAAACATGTTTGTTTGGGCCCAACGAGTGTATCGGATGCGTTTCTGGTTTTGCTTCAGCGGAATGGTTCCGATGTGTGCGATGGCGCGTGTCATGCAAATCGGGTGCCGTTTTCGCACCACTTTTACTTCGGAAATGAAACTCTCCGAAACACCGAAAACATGTTTGGTTGGCCCAAACGAGTGTATCGGATGCGTTTTTAGGTGTGCTTCGACGGAAGGGTTCCGATGTGTGCCGTGGCGCGTGTCATGCAAATCGGGTGCCGTTTTCGCACCACTTTTATTTCGGAAATGAAACTCTCCGAAACACCCAAAACATGTTTGTTTGGCCCAAACGAGTATATTGGATGCGTTTTTGGGTGTGCTTCGACGGAATGGTTCCGATGTGTTCGATGGCGCGTGTCATGCAAATCGGGTGCCGTTTTCGCACCACTTTTACTTCGCAAATGAAACTCTCCGAAACACCCAAAACATGTTTGTTTGGCCCAAATGAGTATATCAGATGCCTTTTTGGGTGTGCTTCGACGGAATGGTTCCGTTGTGTTTGATGGCGCGTGTCATGCAAATCGGGTGCCGTTTTCGCACCACTTTTACTTCGCAAATGAAACTCTTCAAAACACCCAAAACAAGTTTGTTTGGCCCAAACGAGTGTATCGGATGCGTTTTTGGGTGTGCCTCAACGGAAAGGTTCATCAATGGCGCGTGTCATGCAAATCGGGTGCCTTTTTCGCACCACTTTTACTTTGAAAATGAAACTCCGAAACACCGAAAACATGTTTGTTTGGCCCAAACGAGTGTATCGTATGCGTTTTTGGGTGTGTTTCGACGGAAGGGTTCCGATGTGTGCGATGGCGCGTGTCATGCAAAACGGGTGCCGTTTTCGCTCCACTTTTACTTCGGAAATGAAACTCTCCGAAACAACCAAAACATGTTTGTTTCACCCAAACGAGTGTATCGGCTGCGTTTTTGGGTGTGCTTCCACGGAAGGGTTCCGATGTGTGCGATGGCGCGTGTCATGCAAAACGGGTGGCGTTTTCGCTCCACTTTTACTTCAGAAATGAAACTCTCCGAAACACCCAAAACATATTTGTGTGGCCCAAACGAGTGTATCGGCTGCGTTTTAGGGTGTGCTTCGACGGAAGGGTTCCGATGTGTGCGATGGCGCACGTCATGCAAAACGGGTGCCGTTTTCGCACCACTTTTACTTCGGAAATGAAACTCTTTAAAACACCCAAAACAAGTTTGTTTGGCCCAAACGAGTGTATCGGATGCGTTTTTGGGTGTGCCTCAACGGAAGGGTTCCGATGTGTGTAATGGCGCGTGTCATGCAAATCGGGTACCGTTTTCGCACCACTTTTTCTTCCGAAATGAAACTGTGCGAAACACCAAAAACATGTTTGTTTGGCCCCAACAAGTGTATCGGATGTGTTTCTGGGTGTGCTTCAGCGGAATGGTTCCGATGTGTGCGATGGCGCGTGTCATGCAACTCGGGTGCCGTTTTCGCACCACTTTTACTTCGGAAATGAAACTCTCCGAAACACCCAAAACATATTTGTGTGGCCAAACGAGTGTATCGGCTGCGTTTTTGGGTGTGCTTCGACGGAACGGTTCCGATGTGTGCCATGGCGCGCGTCATGCAAAACGGGTGCCGTTTTCGCACCACTTTTACTTCGGAAATGAAACTCTCCGAAACACCCAAAACATGTTTGTTTGGGCCCAACGAGTGTATCGGATGCGTTTCTGGTTTTGCTTCAGCGGAATGGTTCCGATGTGTGCGATGGCGCGTGTCATGCAAATCGGGTGCCGTTTTCGCACCACTTTTACTTCGGAAATGAAACTCTCCGAAACACCGAAAACATGTTTGGTTGGCCCAAACGAGTGTATCGGATGTGTTTCTGGGTGTGCTTCAGCGGAATGGTTCCGATGTTTGCGATGGCGCGTGTCATGCAACTCGGGTGCCGTTTTCGCACCACTTTTACTTCGGAAATGAAACTCTCCGAAACACCCAAAACATATTTGTGTGGCCCAAACGAGTGTATCGGCTGCGTTTTTGGGTGTGCTTCGACGGAACGGTTCCGATGTGTTCGATGGCGCGCGTCATGCAAAACGGGTGCCGTTTTCGCACCACTTTTACTTCGGAAATGAAACTCTCCGAAATACCCAAAACATGTTTGTTTGGCCCAAACGAGTGTATCGGCTGCGTTTTTGGGTGTGCTTCGACGGAAGGGTTCCGATGTGTGCCGTGGCGCGTGTCATGCAAATCGGGTGCCGTTTTCGCAGCACTTTTATTTCGGAAATGAAACTCTCCGAAACACCCAAAACATGTTTGTTTGGCCCAAACGAGTGTATCGGCTGCGTTTTTGGGTTTGCCTCGATGGAAGGGTTCCGATGTGTGCAATGGCGCGTGTCATGCAAATCGGGTGCCGTTTTCGCACCACTTTTTCTTCCGAAATGAAACTGTCCGAAACACCAAAAACATTTTTGTTTGGCCCCAACAACTGTATCGGATGCGTTTCTAGGTGTGCTTCAGCGGAAGGGTTCCGATGTGTGCGATGGCGCGTGTCATGCAAATCGGGTGCCGTTTTCGCACCACTTTTACTTCGGAAATGAAACTCTTCCAAACGCCCAAAACAAGTTTGTTTGGCCCAAACGAGTGTATCGGATGCGTTTTTGGGTGTGCCTCAACGGAAGGGTTCATCGATGGCGCGTGTCCTGCAAATCGGGTGCCGTTTTTGCACCACTTTTATTTCGAAAATGAAACTTACCGAAACACCAAAAACGTGTTTGTTTGGCCCAAACGAGTGTATCGTATGTGTTTTTGGGTGTGCTTCGACGGAAGGGTTCCGATGTGTGCAATGGCGCGTGTCATGCAAATCGGGTGCCGTTTTCGCACCACTTTTCTTCCAAAATGAAACTGTCCGAAACAACAAAAACATGTTTGTTTGGCCCCAACAAGTGTATCGGATGCGTTTCTGGGTGTGTTTCAGCGGAAGTGTTCCGATGCGTGTGATGGCGCGTGTCATGCAAATTGGGTGCCGTTTTCGCACCACTTTTACTTCAGAAATGAAACTCCTCAAAACACCCAAAACAAGTTTGTTTGGCCAACGAGTGTATCGGATGCGTTTTTGGGTGTGCCTCAACGGAAGGGTTCATCGGGGCGCGTGTCATGCAAATCGGGTGCCGTTTTCGCACCACTTTTACTTCGGAAATGAAACTCTCCGAAACATCCAAAACATGTCTGTTTGGCCCAAATGAGTATATCAGATGCCTTTTTGGGTGTGCTTCGACGGAATGGTTCCGTTGTGTTCGATGGCGCGTGTCATGCAAATCGGGTGCCGTTTTCGCACCACTTTTACTTCGGAAATGAAACTCTTCAAAACACCCAAAACAAGTTTGTTTGGCCCAAACGAGTGTATCGGATGCGTTTTTGGGTGTGCTTCGACGGAAGGGTTTCGATGTGTGCAATGGCGCGTGTCATGCAAATCGGGTGCCGTTTTCGCACCACTTTTTCTTCCGAAATGAAACTGTCCGAAACACCAAAAACATGTTTGTTTGGCCCCAGCAAGTGTATCGGATGCGTTTCTGGGTGTGCTTCAGCGGAAGGGTTCCGATGTGTGCGATGGCGCGTGTGATGTAAATCGGGTGCCGTTTTCGCTCCACTTTTACTTCGGAAATGAAACTCTTCAAAACACCCAAAACAAGTTTGTTTGGCCCAAACGAGTGTATCGGATGCGTTTTTGGGTGTGCCTCAACGGAAGGGTTCATCGATGGCCGTGTCATGCAAATCGGGTGCCGTTTTCGCACCACTTTTATTTCGGAAATGAAACTCTCCGAAACACCCAAAACATGTTTGTTTGGCCCAAACGAGTATATTGGATGCATTTTTGGGTTTGCTTCGACGGAATGGTTCCGATGTGTTCGATGGCGCGCGTCTTGCAAATCGGGTGCCGTTTTCGCACCACTTTTACTTCGGAAATGAAACTCTCTGAAACACCCAAAACATGTTTGTTTGGCCCAAACGAGTGTATCGGCTGCGTTTTTGGGTGTGCTTCCACGGAAGGGTTCCAATGTGTGCGATGGCGCGTGTCATGCAAAACGGGTGCCGTTTTCGCTTCACTTTTTACTTCCGAAATGAAACTGTCTGAAACAGCAAAAACATGTTTGTTTGGCCCCATCAAGTGTATCGGATGTGTTTCTGGGTGTGCTTCCGCGGAAGGGTTCCGATGTGTGCGATGGCGCGTGTCATGCACTCGGGTGCCGTTTTCGCACCACTTTTACTTCGGAAATGAAACTCTTCAAAACACCCGAAACAAGTTTGTTTGGCCCAAACGAGTGTATCGGATGCGTTTTTGGGTATGCCTCAACGGAAGGGTTCATCGATGGCGTGTGTCATGCAAATCGGGTGCCGTTTTCGCACCACTTTTATTTCGGAAATGAAACTCTCCGAAACACCAAAAACATGTTTGTTTGGCCCAAACGAGTGTATCTTACGCGTTTTTGGGTGTGCTTCGACGGAAGCGTTCCGATGTGTGCAATGGCGCGTGTCATGCAAATCGGGTGCCGTGTTCGCACCACTTTTTCTTCCGAAATGAAACTGTCCGAAACACCAAAAACATGTTTGTTTGGCCCCAACAAGTGTATCGGATGTGTTTCTGGGTGTGCTTCAGCGGAATGGTTCCGATGTGTGCGATGGCGCGTGTCATGCAAATCGGGTGCCGTTTTCGCACACTTTTACTTTCGGAAATGAAACTCTCCGAAACACCCAAAACATATTTGTCTGGCCCAAACGAGTGTATCGGCTGCGTTTTTGGGTGTGCTTCGACGGAAGGGTTCCGATGTGTGCGATGGCGCGCGTCATGCAAAACGGGTGCCGTTTTCGCACCACTTTTACTTCGGAAATGAAACTCTCCAAAACACCCAAAACATGTTTGTGTATCGAAGGGTGTGCCTCAACGGAAGGGTTCATCGGGGCGCGTGTCATGCAAATCGGGTGCCGTTTTCGCACCACTTTTACTTCGGAAATGAAACTCTGCGAAACACCCAAAACATGTTTGTTTGGCCCAAACGAGTGTATCGGATGCGTTTTTGGGTGTGCTTCGACGGAATGGTTCCAATGTGTTCGATGGCGCGTGTCATGCAAATCGGGTGCCGTTTTCGCACCACTTTTATTTCAGAAATGAAACTCTCCGAAACACCCAAAACATATTTGTTTGGCCGAAACGAGTATATTGGATGCGTTTTTGGGTGTGCTTCGACGGAATGGTTCTGATGTGTTCGATGGCGCGAGTCATGCAAATCGGGTGCCGTTTTCGCACCACTTTTACTTCGGAAATGAAACTCTCTGAAACACCCAAAACATGTTTGTTTGGCCCAAACGAGTGTATCGGCTGCGTTTTTGGGTGTGCTTTCACGGAAGGGTTCCAATGTGTGCGATGGCGCGTGTCATGCAAAACGGGTGCCGTTTTCGCTCCACTTTTACTTCCGAAATGAAACTGTCTGAAACACCAAAAACATGTTTGTTTGGCCCCATCAAGTGTATCGGATGTGTTTCTGGGTGTGCTTCAGCGGAATGGTTCCGATGTGTGCGATGGCGCGTGTCATGCAACTCGGGTGCCGTTTTCGCACCACTTTTACTTCGGAAATGAAACTCTCCGAAACACCCAAAACATATTTGTGTGGCCCAAACGAGTGTATCGGCTGCGTTTTTGGGTGTGCTTCGACGGAACGGTTCCGATGTGTGCCATGGCGCGCGTCATGCAAAACGGGTGCCGTTTTCGCACCACTTTTATTTCGGAAATGAAACTCTCCGAAACACCCAAAACATGTTTGTTTGGCCCAAACGAGTATATTGGATGCATTTTTGGGTTTGCTTCGACGGAATGGTTCCGATGTGTTCGATGGCGCGCGTCTTGCAAATCGGGTGCCGTTTTCGCACCACTTTTACTTCGGAAATGAAACTCTCTGAAACACCCAAAACATGTTTGTTTGGCCCAAACGAGTGTATCGGCTGCGTTTTTGGGTGTGCTTCCACGGAAGGGTTCCAATGTGTGCGATGGCGCGTGTCATGCAAAACGGGTGCCGTTTTCGCTTCACTTTTTACTTCCGAAATGAAACTGTCTGAAACAGCAAAAACATGTTTGTTTGGCCCCATCAAGTGTATCGGATGTGTTTCTGGGTGTGCTTCCGCGGAAGGGTTCCGATGTGTGCGATGGCGCGTGTCATGCACTCGGGTGCCGTTTTCGCACCACTTTTACTTCGGAAATGAAACTCTTCAAAACACCCGAAACAAGTTTGTTTGGCCCAAACGAGTGTATCGGATGCGTTTTTGGGTATGCCTCAACGGAAGGGTTCATCGATGGCGTGTGTCATGCAAATCGGGTGCCGTTTTCGCACCACTTTTATTTCGGAAATGAAACTCTCCGAAACACCAAAAACATGTTTGTTTGGCCCAAACGAGTGTATCTTACGCGTTTTTGGGTGTGCTTCGACGGAAGCGTTCCGATGTGTGCAATGGCGCGTGTCATGCAAATCGGGTGCCGTGTTCGCACCACTTTTTCTTCCGAAATGAAACTGTCCGAAACACCAAAAACATGTTTGTTTGGCCCCAACAAGTGTATCGGATGTGTTTCTGGGTGTGCTTCAGCGGAATGGTTCCGATGTGTGCGATGGCGCGTGTCATGCAAATCGGGTGCCGTTTTCGCACACTTTTACTTTCGGAAATGAAACTCTCCGAAACACCCAAAACATATTTGTCTGGCCCAAACGAGTGTATCGGCTGCGTTTTTGGGTGTGCTTCGACGGAAGGGTTCCGATGTGTGCGATGGCGCGCGTCATGCAAAACGGGTGCCGTTTTCGCACCACTTTTACTTCGGAAATGAAACTCTCCAAAACACCCAAAACATGTTTGTGTATCGAAGGGTGTGCCTCAACGGAAGGGTTCATCGGGGCGCGTGTCATGCAAATCGGGTGCCGTTTTCGCACCACTTTTACTTCGGAAATGAAACTCTGCGAAACACCCAAAACATGTTTGTTTGGCCCAAACGAGTGTATCGGATGCGTTTTTGGGTGTGCTTCGACGGAATGGTTCCAATGTGTTCGATGGCGCGTGTCATGCAAATCGGGTGCCGTTTTCGCACCACTTTTATTTCAGAAATGAAACTCTCCGAAACACCCAAAACATATTTGTTTGGCCGAAACGAGTATATTGGATGCGTTTTTGGGTGTGCTTCGACGGAATGGTTCTGATGTGTTCGATGGCGCGAGTCATGCAAATCGGGTGCCGTTTTCGCACCACTTTTACTTCGGAAATGAAACTCTCTGAAACACCCAAAACATGTTTGTTTGGCCCAAACGAGTGTATCGGCTGCGTTTTTGGGTGTGCTTTCACGGAAGGGTTCCAATGTGTGCGATGGCGCGTGTCATGCAAAACGGGTGCCGTTTTCGCTCCACTTTTACTTCCGAAATGAAACTGTCTGAAACACCAAAAACATGTTTGTTTGGCCCCATCAAGTGTATCGGATGTGTTTCTGGGTGTGCTTCAGCGGAATGGTTCCGATGTGTGCGATGGCGCGTGTCATGCAACTCGGGTGCCGTTTTCGCACCACTTTTACTTCGGAAATGAAACTCTCCGAAA
The DNA here is from genome assembly GCA_001182835.1 of Oropetium thomaeum. Classification (NCBI taxonomy): domain Eukaryota; kingdom Viridiplantae; phylum Streptophyta; class Magnoliopsida; order Poales; family Poaceae; genus Oropetium; species Oropetium thomaeum. Next base: position 495,933 of record LFJQ01000104.1, on the reverse strand, counting down.
CACCCAAAACATATTTGTGTGGCCCAAACGAGTGTATCGGCTGCGTTTTTGGGTGTGCTTCGACGGAACGGTTCCGATGTGTGCCATGGCGCGCGTCATGCAAAACGGGTGCCGTTTTCGCACCACTTTTACTTCGGAAATGAAACTCTCCGAAATACCCAAAACATGTTTGTTTGGCCCAAACGAGTGTATCGGCTGCGTTTTTGGGTGTGCTTCGACGGAATGGTTCCGATGTGTGCCGTGGCGCGTGTCATGCAAATCGGGTGCCGTTTTCGCAGCACTTTTATTTCGGAAATGAAACTCTCCGAAACACCCAAAACATGTTTGTTTGGTCCAAACGAGTGTATCGGCTGCGTTTTTGGGTTTGCCTCGATGGAAAGGTTCCGATGTGTGCAATGGCGCGTGTCATGCAAATCGGGTGCCGTTTTCGCACCACTTTTTCTTCCGAAATGAAACTGTCCGAAACACCAAAAACATTTTTGTTTGGCCCCAACAACTGTATCGGATGCGTTTCTAGGTGTGCTTCAGCGGAAGGGTTCCGATGTGTGCGATGGCGCGTGTCATGCAAATCGGGTGCCGTTTTCGCACCACCTTTACTTCGGAAATGAAACTCTTCCAAACGCCCAAAACAAGTTTGTTTGGCCCAAACGAGTGTATCGGATGCGTTTTTGGGTGTGCCTCAACGGAAGGGTTCATCGATGGCGCGTGTCCTGCAAATCGGGTGCCGTTTTTGCACCACTTTTATTTCGAAAATGAAACTTACCGAAACACCAAAAACGTGTTTGTTTGGCCCAAACGAGTGTATCGTATGTGTTTTTGGGTGTGCTTCGACGGAAGGGTTCCGATGTGTGCAATGGCGCGTGTCATGCAAATCGGGTGCCGTTTTCGCACCACTTTTCTTCCAAAATGAAACTGTCCGAAACAACAAAAACATGTTTGTTTGGCCCCAACAAGTGTATCGGATGCGTTTCTGGGTGTGTTTCAGCGGAAGTGTTCCGATGTGTGTGATGGCGCGTGTCATGCAAATCGGGTGCCGTTTTCGCACCACTTTTACTTCAGAAATGAAACTCCTCAAAACACCCAAAACAAGTTTGTTTGGCCAACGAGTGTATCGGATGCGTTTTTGGGTGTGCCTCAACGGAAGGGTTCATCGGGGCGCGTGTCATGCAAATCGGGTGCCGTTTTCGCACCACTTTTACTTCGGAAATGAAACTCTCCGAAACATCCAAAACATGTCTGTTTGGCCCAAATGAGTATATCAGATGCCTTTTTGGGTGTGCTTCGACGGAATGGTTCCGTTGTGTTCGATGGCGCGTGTCATGCAAATCGGGTGCCGTTTTCGCACCACTTTTACTTCGGAAATGAAACTCTTCAAAACACCCAAAACAAGTTTGTTTGGCCCAAACGAGTGTATCGGATGCGTTTTTGGGTGTGCCTCAATGGAAGGGTTCATCGATGGCGCGTGTCATGAAAATCGGGTGCCGTTTTCGCACCACTTTTATTTCGGAAATGAAACTCTCCGAAACACCAAAAACATGTTTGTTTGGCCCAAACGAGTGTATCGTATGCGTTTTTGGGTGTGCTTCGACGGAAGGGTTCCGATGTGTGCGATGGCGCGTTGTCATGCAAAACGGGTGCCGTTTTCGCTCCACTTTTACTTCGGAAATGAATCTCTCCGAAACAACCAAAACATGTTTGTTTGACCCAAACGAGTGTATCGGCTGCGTTTTTGGGTGTGCTTCCACGGAAGGGTTCCGATGTGTGCGATGGCGCGTGTCATGCAAAACGGGTGGCGTTTTCGCTCCACTTTTACTTCAGAAATGAAACTCTCCGAAACACCCAAAATATATTTGTGTGGCCCAAACGAGTGTATCGGCTGCGTTTAGGGTGTGCTTCGACGGAAGGGTTCCGATGTGTGCGATGGCGCGCGTCATGCAAAACGGGTGCCGTTTTCGCACCACTTTTACTTCGGAAATGAAACTCTCCAAAATACCCAAAACATGTTTGTGTGGCCCAAACGAGTGTATCGTATGCGTTTTTGGGTGTGCTTCGACGGAAGGGTTCCGATGTGTGCCATGGCGCGTGTCATGCAAATCGGGTGCCATTTTCGCACCACTTTTTCTTCCGAAATGAAAGTGTCCGAAACACCAAAAACATGTTTGTTTGGCCCCAGCAAGTGTATCGGATGCGTTTCTGGGTGTGCTTCAGCGGAAGGGTTCCGATGTGTGCGATGGCGCGTGTGATGCAAATCGGGTGCCGTTTTCGCTCCACTTTTACTTCGGAAATGAAACTCTTCAAAACACCCAAAACAAGTTTGTTTGGCCCAAACGAGGTATCGGATGCGTTTTTGGGTGTGCCTCAACGGAAGGGTTCATCGATGGCCGTGTCATGCAAATCGGGTGCCGTTTTCGCACCACTTTTATTTCGGAAATGAAACTCTCCGAAACACCCAAAACATGTTTGTTTGGCCCAAACGAGTATATTGGATGCATTTTTGGGTTTGCTTCGACGGAATGGTTCCGATGTGTTCGATGGCGCGCGTCATGCAAATCGGGTGCCGTTTTCGCACCACTTTTACTTCGGAAATGAAACTCTCTGAAACACCCAAAACATGTTTGTTTGGCCCAAACGAGTGTATCGGCTGCGTTTTTGGGTGTGCTTCCACGGAAGGGTTCCAATGTGTGCGATGGCGCGTGTCATGCAAAACGGGTGCCGTTTTCGCTTCACTTTTACTTCCGAAATGAAACTGTCTGAAACAGCAAAAACATGTTTGTTTGGCCCCATCAAGTGTATCGGATGTGTTTCTGGGTGTGCTTCCGCGGAAGGGTTCCGATGTGTGCGATGGCGTGTGTCATGCACTCGGGTGCCGTTTTCGCACCACTTTTACTTCGGAAATGAAACTCTTCAAAACACCCGAAACAAGTTTGTTTGGCCCAAACGAGTGTATCGGATGCGTTTTTGGGTATGCCTCAACGGAAGGGTTCATCGATGGCGTGTGTCATGCAAATCGGGTGCCGTTTTCGCACCACTTTTATTTCGGAAATGAAACTCTCCGAAACACCAAAAACATGTTTGTTTGGCCCAAACGAGTGTATCTTATGCGTTTTTGGGTGTGCTTCGACGGAAGCGTTCCGATGTGTGCAATGGCGCGTGTCATGCAAATCGGGTGCCGTGTTCGCACCACTTTTTCTTCCGAAATGAAACTGTCCGAAACACCAAAAACATGTTTGTTTGGCCCCAACAAGTGTATCGGATGTGTTTCTGGGTGTGCTTCAGCGGAATGGTTCCGATGTGTGCGATGGCGCGTGTCATGCAAATCGGGTGCCGTTTTCGCACACTTTTACTTTCGGAAATGAAACTCTCCGAAACACCCAAAACATATTTGTCTGGCCCAAACGAGTGTATCGGCTGCGTTTTTGGGTGTGCTTCGACGGAAGGGTTCCGATGTGTGCGATGGCGCGCGTCATGCAAAACGGGTGCCGTTTTCGCACCACTTTTACTTCGGAAATGAAACTCTCCAAAACACCCAAAACATGTTTGTGTATCGAAGGGTGTGCCTCAATGGAAGGGTTCATCGGGGCGCGTGTCATGCAAATCGGGTGCCGTTTTCGCACCACTTTTACTTCGGAAATGAAACTCTGCGAAACACCCAAAACATGTTTGTTTGGCCCAAACGAGTCTATCGGATGCGTTTTTGGGTGTGCTTCGACGGAAGGGTTTCGATGTGTGCAATGGCGCGTGTCATGCAAATCGGGTGCCGTTTTCGCACCACTTTTTCTTCCGAAATGAAACTGTCCGAAACACCAAAAACATGTTTGTTTGGCCCCAGCAAGTGTATCGGATGCGTTTCTGGGTGTGCTTCAGCGGAAGGGTTCCGATGTGTGCGATGGCGCGTGTGATGCAAATCGGGTGCCGTTTTCGCTCCACTTTTACTTCGGAAATGAAACTCTTCAAAACACCCAAAACAAGTTTGCTTGGCCCTAATGAGTGTATCGGATGCGTTTTTGGGTGTGCCTCAACGGAAGGGTTCATCGATGGCGCGTGTCATGCAAAACGGGTGCCGTTTTCGCTACACTTTTACTTCGGAAATGAAACTCTCCGAAACACCCAAAACATGTTTGTTTGGCCCAAACGAGTGTATCGGATGCGTTCTTGGGTGTGCTTCGACGGAAGGGTTCCGATGTGTTCGATGGCGCGTGTCATGCAAATCGGGTGCCGTTTCGCACCACTTTTACTTCGGAAATGAAACTCTCCGAAACACCGAAAACATGTTTGTTTGGCCCAAACGAGTGTACCGGCTGCATTTTTGGGTGTGCTTCCACGGAAGGGTTCCGATGTGTGCGATGGCGCGTGTCATGCAAAACGGGTGCCGTTTTCGTTCCACTTTTACTTCGGAAATCAAACTCTCCGAAACACCCAAAACATGTTTGTTTGGCCCAAACGAGTGTATCGGATGCGTTTTTGGGTGTGCTTCGACGGAAGGGTTTCGATGTGTGCAATGGCGCGTGTCATGCAAATCGGGTGCCGTTTTCGCACCACTTTTTCTTCCGAAATGAAACTGTCCGAAACACCAAAAACATGTTTGTTTGGCCCCAGCAAGTGTATCGGATGCGTTTCTGGGTGTGCTTCAGCGGAAGGGTTCCGATGTGTGCGATGGCGCGTGTGATGCAAATCGGGTGCCGTTTTCGCTCCACTTTTACTTCGGAAATGAAACTCTTCAAAACACCCAAAACAAGTTTGCTTGGCCCTAATGAGTGTATCGGATGCGTTTTTGGGTGTGCCTCAACGGAAGGGTTCATCGATGGCGCGTGTCATGCAAAACGGGTGCCGTTTTCGCTACACTTTTACTTCGGAAATGAAACTCTCCGAAACACCCAAAACATGTTTGTTTGGCCCAAACGAGTGTATCGGATGCGTTCTTGGGTGTGCTTCGACGGAAGGGTTCCGATGTGTTCGATGGCGCGTGTCATGCAAATCGGGTGCCGTTTTCGTACCACTTTTACTTCGGAAATGAAACTCTCCGAAACACCGAAAACATGTTTGTTTGGCCCAAACGAGTGTACCGGCTGCATTTTTGGGTGTGCTTCCACGGAAGGGTTCCGATGTGTGCGATGGCGCGTGTCATGCAAAACGGGTGCCGTTTTCGTTCCACTTTTACTTCGGAAATCAAACTCTCCGAAACACCCAAAACATGTTTGTTTGGCCCAAACGAGTGTATCGGATGCGTTTTTGGGTGTGCTTCGATAGAAGGGTTCCGATGTGTTCGATGGCGCGTGTCATGCAAATCGGGTGCCGTTTTCGCACCACTTTTACTTCGGAAATGAAACTCTTCGAAACACCCAATACATGTTTGTTTGGCCCAAACGAGTGTATCGGCTGCGGTTTTGGGTGTGCTTCCACGGAAGGGTTCCGATGTGCGCGATGGCGCGTGTCATGCAAAATGGGTGCCGTTTTCGCTCCAAGTTTACTTCGGAAATGAAACTCTTCAAAACACGCAAAACAAGTTTGTTTGGCCCAAACGAGTGTATTGGATGCGTTTTTGGGTGTGCCTCAACGGAAGGGTTCATCGATGGCGCGTGTCATGCAAAACGGGTGCCGTTTTCGCTCCACTTTTACTTCGGAAATCAAACTCTCCCAAACACCCAAAACATGTTTGTTTGCCCCAAACGAGTGTATCGGATGCGTTTTTGGGTGTGCTTCGACGGAAGGGTTCCGATGTGTGCAATGGCGCGTGTCATGCAAATCGGGTGCCGTTTTCGCATCACTTTTTCTTCCAAAATGAAACTGTCCGAAACACCAAAAACATGTTTGTTTGGCCCCAACAAGTGTATCGGATGTGTTTCTGGGTGTGCTTCAGCGGAATGGTTCCGATGTGTGCGATGGCGCGTGTCATGCAAATCGGGTGCCGTTTTCGCATCACTTTTTCTTCCAAAATGAAACTGTCCGAAACACCAAAAACATGTTTGTTTGGCCCCAACAAGTGTATCGGATGTGTTTCTGGGTGTGCTTCAGCGGAATGGTTCCGATGTGTGCGATGGCGCGTGTCATGCAAATCGGGTGCCGTTTTCGCACACTTTTACTTTCGGAAATGAAACTCTCCGAAACACCCAAAACATATTTGTCTGGCCCAAACGAGTGTATCGGATGCGTTTTTGGGTGTGCTTCGATAGAAGGGTTCCGATGTGTTCGATGGCGCGTGTCATGCAAATCGGGTGCCGTTTTCGCACCACTTTTACTTCGGAAATGAAACTCTTCGAAACACCCAATACATGTTTGTTTGGCCCAAACGAGTGTATCGGCTGCGGTTTTGGGTGTGCTTCCACGGAAGGGTTCCGATGTGCGCGATGGCGCGTGTCATGCAAAATGGGTGCCGTTTTCGCTCTACTTTTACTTCGGAAATGAAACTCTTCAAAACACCCAAAACAAGTTTGTTTGGCCCAAACGAGTGTATCGGATGCGTTTTTGGGTGTGCCTCAACGGAAGGGTTCATCGATGGCCGTGTCATGCTAATCGGGTGCCGTTTTTGCACCACTTTTATTTCGGAAATGAAACTCTCCGAAACACCAAAAACATGTTTGTTTGGCCCAAACGAGTGTATCGTATGCGTTTTTGGGTGTGCTTCGACGTAAGGGTTCCGATGTGTGCAATAGCGCGTGTCATGCAAATCGGGTGCCATTTTCGCACCACTTTTTCTTCCGAAATGAAACTGTCCGAAACACCCAATACATGTTTGTTTGGCCCAAACGAGTGTATCGGCTGCGTTTTTGGGTGTGCTTCCACGGAAGGGTTCCGATGTGTGCGATGGCGCGTGTCATGCAAAACGGGTGCCGTTTTCGCTCCACTTTTACTTCGGAAATGAAACTCTCCGAAACACCCAAAACATGTTTGTTTGGCCCAAACGAGTGTATCGGATGCGTTTTTGGGTGTGCTTCGACGGAAGGGTTCCGATGTGTGCGATGGCGCGTGTCATGCAAATCGGGTGCCGTTTTCGCACCACTTTTAATTCGGAAATGAAACTCTCCGAAACACCCAATACATGTTTGTTTGGTCCAAACAAGTGTATCGGCTGCGTTTTTGGGTGTGCTTCCACGGAAGGGTTCCGATGTGTGCGATGGCGCATGTCATGCAAAACGGGTGCCGTTTTCGCTCCACTTTTACTTCGGAAATGAATCTCTTCAAAACACGCAAAACAAGTTTGTTTGGCCCAAACGAGTGTATCGGATGCGTTTTTGGGTGTGCCTCAACGGAAGGGTTCATCGATGGCGCGTGTCATGCAAATCGGGTGCCGTTTTCGCACCACTTTTACTTCAGAAATTAAACGCTCCCAAACACCCAAAACATGTTTGTTTGGCCCCAACGAGTGTATCGGATGCGTTTTTGGGTGTGCTTCGACGGAAGGGTTCCGATGTGTGCAATGGCGCGTGTCATGCAAAACGGGTGCCGTTTTCGCTTCACTTTTACTTCGGAAATGAAACTCTTCAAAACACCCAAAACAAGTTTGTTTGGCCCAAACGAGTGTATCGGATGCGTTTTTGCGTGTGCCTCAACGGAAGGGTTCATCGATGGCCGTGTCATGCAAATCGGGTGCCGTTTTCGCTCCACTTTTACTTCGGAAATGAAACTCTCCGAAACACCCAAAACATGTTTGTTTGGCCCAAACGAGTGTATCGGCGGCGTTTTTGGTTGTGCTTCCACGGAAGGGTTCCGATGTGTGCGATGGCGCGTGTCATGCAAAACGGGTGCCGTTTTCGCTCCACTTTTACTTCGAAAATGAAACTCTTCAAAACACCCAAAACTAGTTTGTTTGGCCCAAACGTGTGTATCGGATGCGTTTTTGGGTGTGCCTCAACGGAAGGGTTCATCGATGGCCGTGTCATGCAAATCGGGTGCCGTTTTCGAACCACTTTTATTTCGGAAATGAAACTCTCCGAAACACCAAAAACATGTTTGTTTGGCCCAAACGAGTGTATCGTATGCGTTTTTGGGTGTGCTTCGACGGAAGGGTTCCGATGTGTGCCATGGCGCGTGTCATGCAAATCGGGTGCCGTTTTCGCACCACTTTTATTTCGGAAATGAAACTCTCCGAAACACCCAAAACATGTTTGTTTGGCCCAAACGAGTATATTGGATGCGTTTTTGGGTGTGCTTCGACGGAATGGTTCCGATGTGTTCGATGGCGCGTGTCATGCAAATCGGGTGCCGTTTTCGCACCACTTTTTCTTCCGAAATGAAACTGTCCGAAACACCAAAAACATGTTTGTTTGGCCCCAACAAGTGTATCGGATGCGTTTCTGGGTGTGCTTCAGCGGAAGGGTTCCGATGTGTGTGATGGCGCGTGTCATGCAAATCGGGTGCCGTTTTCGCTCCACTTTTACTTCGGAAATGAAACTCTTCAAAACACCCAAAACAAGTTTGTTTGGCCCTAATGAGTGTATCGGATGCGTTTTTGGGTGTGCCTCAACGTAAGGGTTCATCGATGGCGCGTGTCATGCAAAACGGGTGTCGTTTTCGCTCCACTTTTACTTCGGAAATGAAACTCTCCGAAACACCCAAAACATGTTTGTTTGGCCCAAACGAGTATATTGGATGCGTTTTTGGTTGTGCTTCGACGGAATGGTTCCGATGTGTTCGATGGCGCGTGTCATGCAAATCGGGTGCCGTTTTCACACCACTTTTATTTCGGAAATGAAACTCTCCGAAACACCCAAAACATGTTTGTTTGGCCCAAACGAGTATATTGGATGCATTTTTGGGTGTGCTTCGACGGAATGGTTCCGATGTGTTTGATGGCGCGTGTCATGCAAATCGGGTGCCATTTTCGCACCACTTTTATTTCGGAAATGAAACTCTCCGAAACACCCAAAACATGTTTGTTTGGCCCAAACGAGTATATTGGATGCGTTTTTGGGTGTGCTTCGACGGGAGGGTTCCGATGTGTGCCATGGCGCGTGTCATGCAAATCGGGTGCCGTTTTCGCACCACTTTTATTTCGGAAATGAAACTCTCCGAAACACCCAAAACATGTTTTTTGGCCCAAACGAGTATATTGGATGCGTTTTTGGGTGTGCTTCGACGGAATGGTTCCGATGTGTTCGATGGCGCGTGTCATGCAAATCGGGTGCCGTTTTCGCACCACTTTTACTTCGGAAATGAAACTCTTCAAAACACCCAAAACAAGTTTGTTTGGCCCAAACGAGTGTATCGGATGCGTTTTTGGCTGTGCCTCAACGGAAGGGTTCATCGATGGCGTGTGTCATGCAAAACGGGAGCCGTTTTCGCACCACTTTTATTTCGGAAATGAAATTCTCCGAAACACCAAAAACATGTTTGTTTGGCCCAAACGAGTGTATCTTATGCGTTTTTGGGTGTGCTTCGACGGAAGGGTTCCTATGTGTGCAATGGCGCGTGTCATGCAAATCGGGTGCCGTTCTCGCACCACTTTTTCTTCCGAAATGAAACTGTCCGAAACACCAAAAACATGTTTGTTTGGCCCCAACAAGTGTATCGGATGTGTTTCTGGGTGTGCTTCAGCGGAATGGTTCCGATGTGTGCGATGGCGCGTGTCATGCAAATCGGGTGCCGTTTTCGCACCACTTTTACTTCGGAAATGAAACTCTCCGAAACACCCAAAACATATTTGTCTGGCCCAAACGAGTGTATCGGCTGCGTTTTTGGGTGTGCTTCGATGGAAGGGTTCCGATGTGTGCGATGGCGCGCGTCATGCAAAACGGGTGCCGTTTTCGCACCACTTTTACTTCGGAAATGAAACTCTCCAAAACACCCGAAACATGTTTGTGTGGCCCAAACGAGTGTATCGGATGCGTTTTTGGGTGTGCCTCAACGGAAGGGTTCATCGGGGCGCGTGTCATGCAAATCGGGTGCCGTTTTCGCACCACTTTTACTTCGGAAATGAAACTCTCCGAAACACCCAAAACATATTTGTCTGGCCCAAACGAGTGTATCGGATGCGTTTTGGGTGTGCTTCGACGGAAGGGTTTCGATGTGTGCAATGGCGCGTGTCATGCAAATCGGGTGCCGTTTTCGCACCACTTTTTCTTCCGAAATGAAACTGTCCGAAACACCAAAAACATGTTTGTTTGGCCCCAGCAAGTGTATCGGATGCGTTTCTGGGTGTGCTTCAGCGGAACGGTTCTGATGTGTGCGATGGCGCGTGTGATGCAAATCGGGTGCCGTTTTTGCTCCACTTTTACTTCGGAAATGAAACTATTCAAAACACCCAAAACAAGTTTGTTTGGCCCTAATGAGTGTATCGGATGCGTTTTTGGGTGTGCCTCAACGGAAGGGTTCATCGATGGCGTGTGTCATGCAAAACGGGTGCCGTTTTCGCTCCACTTTTACTTCGGAAATGAAACACTCCGAAACACCCAAAACATGTTTGTTTGGCCCAAACGAGTGTATCGGCTGCGTTTTTGGGTGTGCTTCCACGGAAGGGTTTCGATGTGTGCGATGGCGCGTGTCATGCAAAACGGGTGCCGTTTTCGCTCCACTTTTACTTCGGAAATGAAACTCTTCAAAACACCCAAAACAAGTTTGTTTGGCCCAAACGAGTGTATCGGATGCGTTTTGGGTGTGCCTCAACGGAAGGGTTCATCGATGGCCGTGTCATGCAAATCGGGTGCCGTTTTCGCACCACTTTTATTTCGGAAATGAAACTCTTCGAAACACCAAAAACATGTTTGTTTGGCCCAAACGAGTGTATCGTATGCGTTTTTGGGTGTGCTTCGACGGAAGGGTTCCGATGTGTGCAATAGCGCGTGTCATGCAAATCGGGTGCCATTTTCGCACCACTTTTTCTTCCGAAATGAAACTGTCCGAAACACCCAATACATGTTTGTTTGGCCCAAACGAGTGTATCGGCTGCGTTTTTGGGTGTGCTTCCACGGAAGGGTTCCGATGTGTGCGATGGCGCGTGTCATGCAAAACGGGTGCCGTTTTCGCTCCACTTTTACTTCGGAAATGAAACTCTCCGAAACACCCAAAACATGTTTGTTTGGCCCAAACGAGTGTATCGGATGCGTTTTTGGGTGTGCTTCGACGGAAGGGTTCCGATGTGTGCGATGGCGCGTGTCATGCAAATCGAGTGCCGTTTTCGCACCACTTTTACTTCGGAAATGAAACTCTCCGAAACACCCAAAACATATTTGTCTGGCCCAAACGAGTGTATCGGCTGCGTTTTTGGGTGTGCTTCGACGGAAGGGTTCCGATGTGTGCGATGGCGCGCGTCATGCAAAACGGGTCCCGTTTTCGCACCACTTTTACTTCGGAAATGAAACTCTCCAAAACACCCGAAACATGTTTGTGTGGCCCAAACGAGTGTATCGGATGCGTTTTTCGGTGTGCCCCAACGGAAGGGTTCATCGGGGCGCGTGTCATGCAAATCGGGTGCCGTTTTCGCACCACTTTTACTTCAGAAATTAAACGCTCCCAAACACCCAAAACATGTTTGTTTGGCCCCAACGAGTGTATCGGATGCGTTTTTGGGTGTGCTTCGACGGAAGGGTTCCGATGTGTGCAATGGCGCGTGTCATGCAAAACGGGTGCCGTTTTCGCTTCACTTTTACTTCGGAAATGAAACTCTTCAAAACACCCAAAACAAGTTTGTTTGGCCCAAACGAGTGTATCGGATGCGTTTTTGCGTGTTGATAGAACTGGAGTGCCCGATCTTTCGGTGAGTGGAGATAATTTCGATCTGTGGAAGCTAACCCTCACGATCCGACTACGACGAGCAAGCCCGAGGCGCCAATGCAATCGCTGAACCAACTCCCGATGGTTACTAACCTTGCTGGATTGCAAGATCAGCCTGATCACGAAGATCAATCCCTGCACGCAATCGAAGAACGAGCAAGAATAAGAGGCGAGCAATCTAATCTATTACTCGAAGGTGGGGTTCTGAATACACGTCGTATGACGGCTGTAGCTAAAGCTATCAATTAAACAAAACCCAACCCTAATGTGGCGGCGGCTACTGAATATATAGGGTTTAGGTTGTGGCCTACCCCCCTGGTCACGCCCCTATGGGCTCCAACACGATACATGGGCCAACGGCCCAAAAGGCGGCGGCGCAGCGTCCTGGCAGATTCTGTACGTCCACTTGTTTCAAAGATTCCCGTTGACTCAGATGGAATTTGGGCATGAAACCGGTGCCATTGGAAAGTTTGTCTTCTTAGCTTTCCATCCATATGTAGAATGTCCAAAACGGACTCCGTATGTGGTCAGGGCGACCAAAACATCGTAAGCTGCTCCTGAATTCCGAGATGGGCTCGAACTTGTGTTGTTTTGGGCCTCCACCTTGGTGACTCGAATTGGATTAGCCTTGGGCCTCCTTCATGACTTGGACAACCTTGTTGGACTCCTCTTTCACTAATGCATGACCCAATCATGGTCGTATGCATGTGTGTCATGTTCTCATCATCCTCCCCTTCTTGAAGAAAAGCCGTCCTCGGCGTCGATTGTACTTGAAACCGATCCTGCACAACACAAGGGAGAGCGGGGTTTCGAAAGCAAAAGAAATCAAAATTATTGTGAGGAGGGATGTCACCATGTTTCCAATTGGTGAATGTGTCATCTCGCGTAGAAGATTTAGCAAGTATGGAGGCTTCTTGATCGGAAGACACACAATGTGTGGCAACACTATCCTGCAAAAGATTAGTACTAACAAAAGACAAAGCAGGGATTGATAGCGACCAGCAATGCTCCCCTTCTTGGGAGCAAACTTGTTTCACCAAAACAGAGCTAGAGGAAGGTGAATTAATATTTGTAGTATGGCTGCCCTCTAGTGGATCAAAAGTGCGCACAATCAAAGGATAATTCCGATTTTCACAAATGTACACTCTATGTATCATATATTCTCCTTCGTTGTTATATTTGCCAATAGCATGATAAGTGTGTTTAGAAAACCATGGCAAATCAGCATATTTAGAAACTCTCTCTTCAAAACAATCTAGATTACACAAAACATCAAATTCAATGTAACCCAAAGTATGTAAAGAAGACAACATTTTAAGCTCATCGATCGTGTTCAAAATATGAATGGCACGTCTAATGTCAGCACACGTGTGTGGTTTTAAAGCATGTACAACGGAAGCATTGTCACACAAATCATTTTTATCACAAGGAACATCAAGCAAATCAACTTGTGACAAAGATAAATCAAGAATAGGTTCCACTAACAATTGCTCTATGATATCATGAGTTGTGGAAAAATTCAGCATATCAGACGAAGGCTCACCAGCCGTGCGTGGAGCACCTTGAGCAGTACCTTTGCTCTCAATATCACAAAGAGTAGGTGCATTGTCAAGTGATGGTTCTGAATTTGCACATGAAGTTGTGGAAGGAGCACCACCTGTGGTCGAGGGTGCTGCAGGTTTAGTCGTCCTCTCGCGCGGTGTAGTGCTAGTCGTGGATGGCGCGGGGAGAGTAGGAGCAGCGCTGGATGACGGGTTTCGTCCTGCAAAAGAGTTAGTATATGTTTTCGAGCAGCGTCCCTGCACTTCACGTTCAGCTTTGCAAGCATATTCAAACAATGTGGTCATATCAGCATAATCTTTATATTCAAGTATGTCCTGAATTTCACGGTTCAAACCACCACGAAATCGTGCGATTGCAGCGTCGTCAGTCTCAATCACACCACAACGAATCATACCTTTTTGTAGAGCCTGGTAATATTCCTCAACAGTTTGTTGCCCTTGCTGGAAACGCTGCATTTGATTAAGCAAATCGCGGCCATAATATGAAGGTACAAAACGATGTCTCATGGCAGCTTTTAATTGTGTCCAGGTGGTGGGGATAGCAGTGGGATGTTTTTTATTATAATCACGCCACCACGTTAAAGCAAAATCAGTAAATTCACTAATAGCAGCTTTAACTTGAGAACTAGTAGGAATATCATGGCATGAAAAATTCTGTTCGACCTCTAATTCCCAATCAAGATATGCAGCAGGATCATATTTGCCATTAAAAGATGGAATTTTAAATTTAATCTTAGCAAATGAATCATTAGCTGAGTGTCGTACCACACGTGGGCCATGACCGCGGCGATCTCCATCCTCCTGCAACTCTGTGATCGTAGTGGTCAATGCATCAAGCCGTGCCACGATGGTGTCGAGTGTGGTCTTAGCGGCCGTCTGAGCGCGGTCGAGCTGATCGAACCGCACGGTCTTCATGGTGTCAAGAGAATCAAACCGTTCATGCATCGTCTTCATGTTCGCGGCAAGTCCATCAACTTGAGTCCGTATGTCCTGCAGCTCATCCATCGTGCCGTCGACGTCTCCTGCCATGGTTAGCGCAAACACAAAACAAAATCGACGACAACAATGGGACAAGGGTGTAACGGCTCACAGGGCACTCACTACCATGCTGTTATCAAATTCTTATCCGTTCTTACCAAGCGCACAGGGGTGAGTTGCAACCAACAGGTAGTACCGACGAAAGATTGGAGGAGCGATTGCCTGGGGAAACGAAGTATGCTCGTCGTAGAACTATGTGGAGTTCTGGGGAGGCTGCACTCAATTCAAGGGTTAGCACAATCAAACAATAATGCAATGTTGAATAATAGTGCTAAACACGTATGGATGCTGCTGGAAACAAGTGCGAGAAGGAGGCAAAGGTGAGGAACCGCTGGTGGCCGCACGACTAGGGATAGTCTGGTTCGGTTACGATCGGCCAAACAAAACCGATCAAGAGAAGACAACTGTGCCTTGTTGTTCTGGTTTTTTTTTTTTTCTTTCTTTTTTTTTTCTTTTCTTTTTCTTCTTTTTTTTTCACACACTCTTTCTGTTTTTTTTTTGATTGCACACGTGGCCTTTTATATTTTGTTTTTCCTTTTTTTTTTTTTGACCGCAAAGAAAACACGGCAGGAGTCCGGACCGAACGGACACAGCAGGGCCGAAACCGACCTGAACTCAGCGGCATACACGGCGCGTCCGAGCAGGATTCTGTGCACGGCGCGGCCGGCAGAGATGCAGCCGAGGCGTGACCAAGGCAGGCGTGATCGCCTGGGACTCTTGCGGAGCGCGGCGTGACCTGGTAGGAGGCGCGCACAGCAAACACACCGCGGCGGACACGACCTGGACTCTTACGCGCGCGGCAGCACACAGCAGATGGAAACAATCTGGACTCACGCGCACCGCACGGGAACGAGCTGGATTCTCGCGCGCGGCAGCAGATTGCGTAGTACACGACAGGGGGGTTGGTGGGGATGTAGGGTTTGTGGTGGCTATAACAGATGAGAAAAATCAAAACACAAGTAACCAGCAACAACGAACGCACAAGCACACAAATTCAACAATGCAAATTACTGATCGAAAGTGCGAGGCGCAAGGGGTGCTGGGATAAAAGATCTAACCTGAAAATTTTTGGTTGTTTGTGGACTAGGATGAACGAAAAACACACGATAAACTCACCGAGAAACACTGGAATCTGATACCACTTGATAGAACTGGAGTGCCCGATCTTTCGGTGAGTGGAGATAATTTCGATCTGTGGAAGCTAACCCTCACGATCCGACTACGACGAGCAAGCCCGAGGCGCCAATGCAATCGCTGAACCAACTCCCGATGGTTACTAACCTTGCTGGATTGCAAGATCAGCCTGATCACGAAGATCAATCCCTGCACGCAATCGAAGAACGAGCAAGAATAAGAGGCGAGCAATCTAATCTATTACTCGAAGGTGGGGTTCTGAATACACGTCGTATGACGGCTGTAGCTAAAGCTATCAATTAAACAAAACCCAACCCTAATGTGGCGGCGGCTACTGAATATATAGGGTTTAGGTTGTGGCCTACCCCCCTGGTCACGCCCCTATGGGCTCCAACACGATACATGGGCCAACGGCCCAAAAGGCGGCGGCGCAGCGTCCTGGCAGATTCTGTACGTCCACTTGTTTCAAAGATTCCCGTTGACTCAGATGGAATTTGGGCATGAAACCGGTGCCATTGGAAAGTTTGTCTTCTTAGCTTTCCATCCATATGTAGAATGTCCAAAACGGACTCCGTATGTGGTCAGGGCGACCAAAACATCGTAAGCTGCTCCTGAATTCCGAGATGGGCTCGAACTTGTGTTGTTTTGGGCCTCCACCTTGGTGACTCGAATTGGATTAGCCTTGGGCCTCCTTCATGACTTGGACAACCTTGTTGGACTCCTCTTTCACTAATGCATGACCCAATCATGGTCGTATGCATGTGTGTCATGTTCTCATCATCCTCCCCTTCTTGAAGAAAAGCCGTCCTCGGCGTCGATTGTACTTGAAACCGATCCTGCACAACACAAGGGAGAGCGGGGTTTCGAAAGCAAAAGAAATCAAAATTATTGTGAGGAGGGATGTCACCATGTTTCCAATTGGTGAATGTGTCATCTCGCGTAGAAGATTTAGCAAGTATGGAGGCTTCTTGATCGGAAGACACACAATGTGTGGCAACACTATCCTGCAAAAGATTAGTACTAACAAAAGACAAAGCAGGGATTGATAGCGACCAGCAATGCTCCCCTTCTTGGGAGCAAACTTGTTTCACCAAAACAGAGCTAGAGGAAGGTGAATTAATATTTGTAGTATGGCTGCCCTCTAGTGGATCAAAAGTGCGCACAATCAAAGGATAATTCCGATTTTCACAAATGTACACTCTATGTATCATATATTCTCCTTCGTTGTTATATTTGCCAATAGCATGATAAGTGTGTTTAGAAAACCATGGCAAATCAGCATATTTAGAAACTCTCTCTTCAAAACAATCTAGATTACACAAAACATCAAATTCAATGTAACCCAAAGTATGTAAAGAAGACAACATTTTAAGCTCATCGATCGTGTTCAAAATATGAATGGCACGTCTAATGTCAGCACACGTGTGTGGTTTTAAAGCATGTACAACGGAAGCATTGTCACACAAATCATTTTTATCACAAGGAACATCAAGCAAATCAACTTGTGACAAAGATAAATCAAGAATAGGTTCCACTAACAATTGCTCTATGATATCATGAGTTGTGGAAAAATTCAGCATATCAGACGAAGGCTCACCAGCCGTGCGTGGAGCACCTTGAGCAGTACCTTTGCTCTCAATATCACAAAGAGTAGGTGCATTGTCAAGTGATGGTTCTGAATTTGCACATGAAGTTGTGGAAGGAGCACCACCTGTGGTCGAGGGTGCTGCAGGTTTAGTCGTCCTCTCGCGCGGTGTAGTGCTAGTCGTGGATGGCGCGGGGAGAGTAGGAGCAGCGCTGGATGACGGGTTTCGTCCTGCAAAAGAGTTAGTATATGTTTTCGAGCAGCGTCCCTGCACTTCACGTTCAGCTTTGCAAGCATATTCAAACAATGTGGTCATATCAGCATAATCTTTATATTCAAGTATGTCCTGAATTTCACGGTTCAAACCACCACGAAATCGTGCGATTGCAGCGTCGTCAGTCTCAATCACACCACAACGAATCATACCTTTTTGTAGAGCCTGGTAATATTCCTCAACAGTTTGTTGCCCTTGCTGGAAACGCTGCATTTGATTAAGCAAATCGCGGCCATAATATGAAGGTACAAAACGATGTCTCATGGCAGCTTTTAATTGTGTCCAGGTGGTGGGGATAGCAGTGGGATGTTTTTTATTATAATCACGCCACCACGTTAAAGCAAAATCAGTAAATTCACTAATAGCAGCTTTAACTTGAGAACTAGTAGGAATATCATGGCATGAAAAATTCTGTTCGACCTCTAATTCCCAATCAAGATATGCAGCAGGATCATATTTGCCATTAAAAGATGGAATTTTAAATTTAATCTTAGCAAATGAATCATTAGCTGAGTGTCGTACCACACGTGGGCCATGACCGCGGCGATCTCCATCCTCCTGCAACTCTGTGATCGTAGTGGTCAATGCATCAAGCCGTGCCACGATGGTGTCGAGTGTGGTCTTAGCGGCCGTCTGAGCGCGGTCGAGCTGATCGAACCGCACGGTCTTCATGGTGTCAAGAGAATCAAACCGTTCATGCATCGTCTTCATGTTCGCGGCAAGTCCATCAACTTGAGTCCGTATGTCCTGCAGCTCATCCATCGTGCCGTCGACGTCTCCTGCCATGGTTAGCGCAAACACAAAACAAAATCGACGACAACAATGGGACAAGGGTGTAACGGCTCACAGGGCACTCACTACCATGCTGTTATCAAATTCTTATCCGTTCTTACCAAGCGCACAGGGGTGAGTTGCAACCAACAGGTAGTACCGACGAAAGATTGGAGGAGCGATTGCCTGGGGAAACGAAGTATGCTCGTCGTAGAACTATGTGGAGTTCTGGGGAGGCTGCACTCAATTCAAGGGTTAG
Source organism: Oropetium thomaeum (assembly GCA_001182835.1). NCBI lineage: Eukaryota > Viridiplantae > Streptophyta > Magnoliopsida > Poales > Poaceae > Oropetium > Oropetium thomaeum. The sequence continues at coordinate 477,604 of LFJQ01000104.1, read as the reverse complement.
CACAATCAAACAATAATGCAATGTTGAATAATAGTGCTAAACACGTATGGATGCTGCTGGAAACAAGTGCGAGAAGGAGGCAAAGGTGAGGAACCGCTGGTGGCCGCACGACTAGGGATAGTCTGGTTCGGTTACGATCGGCCAAACAAAACCGATCAAGAGAAGACAACTGTGCCTTGTTGTTCTGGTTTTTTTTTTTTTCTTTCTTTTTTTTTTCTTTTCTTTTTCTTCTTTTTTTTCACACACTCTTTCTGTTTTTTTTTTGATTGCACACGTGGCCTTTTATATTTTGTTTTTCCTTTTTTTTTTTGACCGCAAAGAAAACACGGCAGGAGTCCGGACCGAACGGACACAGCAGGGCCGAAACCGACCTGAACTCAGCGGCATACACGGCGCGTCCGAGCAGGATTCTGTGCACGGCGCGGCCGGCAGAGATGCAGCCGAGGCGTGACCAAGGCAGGCGTGATCGCCTGGGACTCTTGCGGAGCGCGGCGTGACCTGGTAGGAGGCGCGCACAGCAAACACACCGCGGCGGACACGACCTGGACTCTTACGCGCGCGGCAGCACACAGCAGATGGAAACAATCTGGACTCACGCGCACCGCACGGGAACGAGCTGGATTCTCGCGCGCGGCAGCAGATTGCGTAGTACACGACAGGGGGGTTGGTGGGGATGTAGGGTTTGTGGTGGCTATAACAGATGAGAAAAATCAAAACACAAGTAACCAGCAACAACGAACGCACAAGCACACAAATTCAACAATGCAAATTACTGATCGAAAGTGCGAGGCGCAAGGGGTGCTGGGATAAAAGATCTAACCTGAAAATTTTTGGTTGTTTGTGGACTAGGATGAACGAAAAACACACGATAAACTCACCGAGAAACACTGGAATCTGATACCACTTGATAGAACTGGAGTGCCCGATCTTTCGGTGAGTGGAGATAATTTCGATCTGTGGAAGCTAACCCTCACGATCCGACTACGACGAGCAAGCCCGAGGCGCCAATGCAATCGCTGAACCAACTCCCGATGGTTACTAACCTTGCTGGATTGCAAGATCAGCCTGATCACGAAGATCAATCCCTGCACGCAATCGAAGAACGAGCAAGAATAAGAGGCGAGCAATCTAATCTATTACTCGAAGGTGGGGTTCTGAATACACGTCGTATGACGGCTGTAGCTAAAGCTATCAATTAAACAAAACCCAACCCTAATGTGGCGGCGGCTACTGAATATATAGGGTTTAGGTTGTGGCCTACCCCCCTGGTCACGCCCCTATGGGCTCCAACACGATACATGGGCCAACGGCCCAAAAGGCGGCGGCGCAGCGTCCTGGCAGATTCTGTACGTCCACTTGTTTCAAAGATTCCCGTTGACTCAGATGGAATTTGGGCATGAAACCGGTGCCATTGGAAAGTTTGTCTTCTTAGCTTTCCATCCATATGTAGAATGTCCAAAACGGACTCCGTATGTGGTCAGGGCGACCAAAACATCGTAAGCTGCTCCTGAATTCCGAGATGGGCTCGAACTTGTGTTGTTTTGGGCCTCCACCTTGGTGACTCGAATTGGATTAGCCTTGGGCCTCCTTCATGACTTGGACAACCTTGTTGGACTCCTCTTTCACTAATGCATGACCCAATCATGGTCGTATGCATGTGTGTCATGTTCTCATCACGTGTGCCTCAACGGAAGGGTTCATCGATGGCCGTGTCATGCAAATCGGGTGCCGTTTTCGCTCCACTTTTACTTCGGAAATGAAACTCTCCGAAACACCCAAAACATGTTTGTTTGGCCCAAACGAGTGTATCGGCGGCGTTTTTGGTTGTGCTTCCACGGAAGGGTTCCGATGTGTGCGATGGCGCGTGTCATGCAAAACGGGTGCCGTTTTCGCTCCACTTTTACTTCGAAAATGAAACTCTTCAAAACACCCAAAACAAGTTTGTTTGGCCCAAACGAGTGTATCGGATGCGTTTTTGGGTGTGCCTCAACGGAAGGGTTCATCGATGGCCGTGTCATGCAAATCGGGTGCCGTTTTCGCACCACTTTTATTTCGGAAATGAAACTCTCCGAAACACCAAAAACATGTTTGTTTGGCCCAAACGAGTGTATCGTATGCGTTTTTGGGTGTGCTTCGACGGAAGGGTTCCGATGTGTGCCATGGCGCGTGTCATGCAAATCGGGTGCCGTTTTCGCACCACTTTTATTTCGGAAATGAAACTCTCCGAAACACCCAAAACATGTTTGTTTGGCCCAAACGAGTATATTGGATGCGTTTTTGGGTGTGCTTCGACGGAATGGTTCCGATGTGTTCGATGGCGCGTGTCATGCAAATCGGGTGCCGTTTTCGCACCACTTTTTCTTCCGAAATGAAACTGTCCGAAACACCAAAAACATGTTTGTTTGGCCCCAACAAGTGTATCGGATGCGTTTCTGGGTGTGCTTGATAGAACTGGAGTGCCCGATCTTTCGGTGAGTGGAGATAATTTCGATCTGTGGAAGCTAACCCTCACGATCCGACTACGACGAGCAAGCCCGAAGCGCCAATGCAATCGCTGAACCAACTTCCGATGGTTACCGACCTCGCGGGTGCAAGATCAGCCTGATCACGAAGATCGTTTCCTGCACGCAATCGAAGAACGAGCAAGAAAAAGAGGCGAGCAATCTAATCTATTACTCGAAGGTGGGGTTCTGAATACACGTCGTATGACGGCTGTAGCTAAAGCTATCAATTAAACAAAACCCAACCCTAATGTGGCGGCGGCTACTGAATATATAGGGTTTAGGTTGTGGCCTACCCCCCTGGTCACGCCCCTATGGGCTCCAACACGATACATGGGCCAACGGCCCAAAAGGCGGCGGCGCAGCGTCCTGGCAGATTCTGTACGTCCACTTGTTTCAAAGATTCCCGTTGACTCAGATGGAATTTGGGCATGAAACCGGTGCCATTGGAAAGTTTGTCTTCTTAGCTTTCCATCCATATGTAGAATGTCCAAAACGGACTCCGTATGTGGCCAGGGCGACCAAAACATCGTAAGCTGCTCCTGAATTCCGAGATGGGCTCGAACTTGTGTTGTTTTGGGCCTCCACCTTGGTGACTCGAATTGGATTAGCCTTGGGCCTCCTTCATGACTTGGACAACCTTGTTGGACTCCTCTTTCACTAATGCATGACCCAATCATGGTCGTATGCATGTGTGTCATGTTCTCATCATCCTCCCCTTCTTGAAGAAAAGCCGTCCTCGGCGTCGATTGTACTTGAAACCGATCCTGCACAACACAAGGGAGAGCAGGGTTTCGAAAGCAAAAGAAATCAAAATTATTGTGAGGAGGGATGTCACCATGTTTCCAATTGGTGAATGTGTCATCTCGCGTAGAAGATTTAGCAAGTATGGAGGCTTCTTGATCGGACGACACACAATGTGTGGCAACACTATCCTGCAAAAGATTAGTACTAACAAAAGACAAAGCAGGGATTGATAGCGACCAGCAATGCTCCCCTTCTTGGGAGCAAACTTGTTTCACCAAAACAGAGCTAGAGGAAGGTGAATTAATATTTGTAGTATGGCTGCCCTCTAGTGGATCAAAAGTGCGCACAATCAAAGGATAATTCCGATTTTCACAAATGTACACTCTATGTATCATATATTCTCCTTCGTTGTTATATTTGCCAATAGCATGATAAGTGTGTTTAGAAAACCATGGCAAATCAGCATATTTAGAAACTCTCTCTTCAAAACAATCTAGATTACACAAAACATCAAATTCAATGTAACCCAAAGTATGTAAAGAAGACAACATTTTAAGCTCATCGATCGTGTTCAAAATATGAATGGCACGTCTAATGGCAGCACACGTGTGTGGTTTTAAAGCATGTACAACGGAAGCATTGTCACACAAATCATTTTTATCACAAGGAACATCAAGCAAATCAACTTGTGACAAAGATAAATCAAGAATAGGTTCCACTAACAATTGCTCTATGATATCATGAGTTGTGGAAAAATTCAGCATATCAGACGAAGGCTCACCAGCCGTGCGTGGAGCACCTTGAGCAGTACCTTTGCTCTCAATATCACAAAGAGTAGGTGCATTGTCAAGTGATGGTTCTGAATTTGCACATGAAGTTGTGGAAGGAGCACCACCTGTGGTCGAGGGTGCTGCAGGTTTAGTCGTCCTCTCGCGCGGTGTAGTGCTAGTCGTGGATGGCGCGGGGAGAGTAGGAGCAGCGCTGGATGACGGGTTTCGTCCTGCAAAAGAGTTAGTATATGTTTTCGAGCAGCGTCCCTGCACTTCACGTTCAGCTTTGCAAGCATATTCAAACAATGTGGTCATATCAGCATAATCTTTATATTCAAGTATGGCCTGAATTTCACGGTTCAAACCACCACGAAATCGTGCGATTGCAGCGTCGTCAGTCTCAATCAAACCACAACGAATCATACCTTTTTGTAGAGCCTGGTAATATTCCTCAACAGTTTGTTGCCCTTGCTGGAAACGCTGCATTTGATTAAGCAAATCGCGGCCATAATATGAAGGTACAAAACGATGTCTCATGGCAGCTTTTAATTGTGTCCAGGTGGTGGGGATAGCAGTGGGATGTTTTTTATTATAATCACGCCACCACGTTAAAGCAAAATCAGTAAATTCACTAATAGCAGCTTTAACTTGAGAACTAGTAGGAATATCATGGCATGAAAAATTCTGTTCGACCTCTAATTCCCAATCAAGATATGCAGCAGGATCATATTTGCCATTAAAAGATGGAATTTTATATTTAATCTTAGCAAATGAATCATTAGCTGAGTGTCGTACCACACGTGGGCCATGACCGCGGCGATCTCCATCCTCCTGCAACTCTGTGATCGTAGTGGTCAATGCATCAAGCCGTGCCACGATGGTGTCGAGTGTGGTCTTAGCGGCCGTCTGAGCGCGGTCGAGCTGATCGAACCGCACGGTCTTCATGGTGTCAAGAGAATCAAACCGTTCATGCATCGTCTTCATGTTCGCGGCAAGTCCATCAACTTGAGTCCGTATGTCCTGCAGCTCATCCATCGTGCCGTCGACGTCTCCTGCCATGGTAGCGCAAACACAAAACAAAATCGACGACAACAATGGGACAAGGGTGTAACGGCTCACAGGGCACTCACTACCATGCTGTTATCAAATTCTTATCCGTTCTTACCAAGCGCACAGGGGTGAGCTGCAACCAACAGGTAGTACCGACGAAAGATTGGAGGAGCGATTGCCTGGGGAAACGAAGTATGCTCGTCGTAGAACTATGTGGAGTTCTGGGGAGGCTGCACTCAATTCAAGGGTTAGCACAATCAAACAAGAATGCAATGTTGAATAATAGTGCTAAACACGTATGGATGCTGCTGGAAACAAGTGCGAGAAGGAGGCAAAGGTGAGGAACCGCTGGTGGCCGCACGACTAGGGATAGTCTGGTTCGGTTACGATCGGCCAAACAAAACCGATCAAGAGAAGACAACTGTGCCTTGTTGTTCTGGTTTTTTTTTTTCTTTCTTTTTTTTTCTTTTCTTTTTCTTCTTTTTTTTTTCACACACTCTTTCTGTTTTTTTTTTTTGATTGCACACGTGGCCTTTTATATTTTGTTTTTCCTTTTTTTTTTGACCGGAAAGAAAACACGGCAGGAGTCCGGACCGAACGGACACAGCAGGGCCGAAACCGACCTGAACTCAGCGGCGTACACGGCGCGTCCGAGCAGGATTCTGTGCACGGCGCGGCCGGCAGAGATGCAGCCGAGGCGTGACCAAGGCAGGCGTGATCGCCTGGGACTCTTGCGGAGCGCGGCGTGACCTGGTAGGAGGCGCGCACAGCAAACACACCGCGGCGGACACGACCTGGACTCTTACGCGCGCGGTAGCACACAGCAGATGGAAACAATCTGGACTCACGCGCACCGCACGGGAACGAGCTGGATTCTCGCGCGCGGCAGCAGATTGCGTAGTACACGACAGGGGGGTTGGTGGGGATGTAGGGTTTGTGGTGGCTATAACAGATGAGAAAAATCAAAACACAAGTAACCAGCAACAACGAACGCACAAGCACACAAATTCAACAATGCAAATTACTGATCGAAAGTGCGAGGCGCAAGGGGTGCTGGGATAAAAGATCTAACCTGAAAATTTTTGGTTGTTTGTGGACTAGGATGAACGAAAAACACACGATAAACTCACCGAGAAACACTGGAATCTGATACCACTTGATAGAACTGGAGTGCCCGATCTTTCGGTGAGTGGAGATAATTTCGATCTGTGGAAGCTAACCCTCACGATCCGACTACGACGAGCAAGCCCGAAGCGCCAATGCAATCGCTGAACCAACTTCCGATGGTTACCGACCTCGCGGGTGCAAGATCAGCCTGATCACGAAGATCGTTTCCTGCACGCAATCGAAGAACGAGCAAGAAAAAGAGGCGAGCAATCTAATCTATTACTCGAAGGTGGGGTTCTGAATACACGTCGTATGACGGCTGTAGCTAAAGCTATCAATTAAACAAAACCCAACCCTAATGTGGCGGCGGCTACTGAATATATAGGGTTTAGGTTGTGGCCTACCCCCCTGGTCACGCCCCTATGGGCTCCAACACGATACATGGGCCAACGGCCCAAAAGGCGGCGGCGCAGCGTCCTGGCAGATTCTGTACGTCCACTTGTTTCAAAGATTCCCGTTGACTCAGATGGAATTTGGGCATGAAACCGGTGCCATTGGAAAGTTTGTCTTCTTAGCTTTCCATCCATATGTAGAATGTCCAAAACGGACTCCGTATGTGGCCAGGGCGACCAAAACATCGTAAGCTGCTCCTGAATTCCGAGATGGGCTCGAACTTGTGTTGTTTTGGGCCTCCACCTTGGTGACTCGAATTGGATTAGCCTTGGGCCTCCTTCATGACTTGGACAACCTTGTTGGACTCCTCTTTCACTAATGCATGACCCAATCATGGTCGTATGCATGTGTGTCATGTTCTCATCAGTGCTTCAGCGGAAGGGTTCCGATGTGTGTGATGGCGCGTGTCATGCAAATCGGGTGCCGTTTTCGCTCCACTTTTACTTCGGAAATGAAACTCTTCAAAACACCCAAAACAAGTTTGTTTGGCCCTAATGAGTGTATCGGATGCGTTTTTGGGTGTGCCTCAACGTAAGGGTTCATCGATGGCGCGTGTCATGCAAAACGGGTGTCGTTTTCGCTCCACTTTTACTTCGGAAATGAAACTCTCCGAAACACCCAAAACATGTTTGTTTGGCCCAAACGAGTATATTGGATGCGTTTTTGGGTGTGCTTCGACGGAATGGTTCCGATGTGTTCGATGGCGCGTGTCATGCAAATCGGGTGCCGTTTTCACACCACTTTTATTTCGGAAATGAAACTCTCCGAAACACCCAAAACATGTTTGTTTGGCCCAAACGAGTATATTGGATGCGTTTTTGGGTGTGCTTCGACGGAATGGTTCCGATGTGTTTGATGGCGCGTGTCATGCAAATCGGGTGCCATTTTCGCACCACTTTTATTTCCGAAATGAAACTCTCCGAAACACCCAAAACATGTTTGTTTGGCCCAAACGAGTATATTGGATGCGTTTTTGGGTGTGCTTCGACGGGAGGGTTCCGATGTGTGCCATGGCGCGTGTCATGCAAATCGGGTGCCGTTTTCGCACCACTTTTATTTCGGAAATGAAACTCTCCGAAACACCCAAAACATGTTTTTTGGCCCAAACGAGTATATTGGATGCGTTTTTGGGTGTGCTTCGACGGAATGGTTCCGATGTGTTCGATGGCGCGTGTCATGCAAATCGGGTGCCGTTTTCGCACCACTTTTACTTCGGAAATGAAACTCTTCAAAACACCCAAAACAAGTTTGTTTGGCCCAAACGAGTGTATCGGATGCGTTTTTGGCTGTGCCTCAACGGAAGGGTTCATCGATGGCGTGTGTCATGCAAAACGGGAGCCGTTTTCGCACCACTTTTATTTCGGAAATGAAATTCTCCGAAACACCAAAAACATGTTTGTTTGGCCCAAACGAGTGTATCTTATGCGTTTTTGGGTGTGCTTCGACGGAAGGGTTCCTATGTGTGCAATGGCGCGTGTCATGCAAATCGGGTGCCGTTCTCGCACCACTTTTTCTTCCGAAATGAAACTGTCCGAAACACCAAAAACATGTTTGTTTGGCCCCAACAAGTGTATCGGATGTGTTTCTGGGTGTGCTTCAGCGGAATGGTTCCGATGTGTGCGATGGCGCGTGTCATGCAAATCGGGTGCCGTTTTCGCACCACTTTTACTTCGGAAATGAAACTCTCCGAAACACCCAAAACATATTTGTCTGGCCCAAACGAGTGTATCGGCTGCGTTTTTGGGTGTGCTTCGATGGAAGGGTTCCGATGTGTGCGATGGCGCGCGTCATGCAAAACGGGTGCCGTTTTCGCACCACTTTTACTTCGGAAATGAAACTCTCGAAAACACCCGAAACATGTTTGTGTGGCCCAAACGAGTGTATCGGATGCGTTTTTGGGTGTGCCTCAACGGAAGGGTTCATCGGGGCGCGTGTCATGCAAATCGGGTGCCGTTTTCGCACCACTTTTACTTCGGAAATGAAACTCTCCGAAACACCCAAAACATATTTGTCTGGCCCAAACGAGTGTATCGGATGCGTTTTGGGTGTGCTTCGACGGAAGGGTTTCGATGTGTGCAATGGCGCGTGTCATGCAAATCGGGTGCCGTTTTCGCACCACTTTTTCTTCCGAAATGAAACTGTCCGAAACACCAAAAACATGTTTGTTTGGCCCCAGCAAGTGTATCGGATGCGTTTCTGGGTGTGCTTCAGCGGAACGGTTCTGATGTGTGCGATGGCGCGTGTGATGCAAATCGGGTGCCGTTTTTGCTCCACTTTTACTTCGGAAATGAAACTATTCAAAACACCCAAAACAAGTTTGTTTGGCCCTAATGAGTATATCGGATGCGTTTTTGGGTGTGCCTCAACGGAAGGGTTCATCGATGGCGTGTGTCATGCAAAACGGGTGCCGTTTTCGCTCCACTTTTACTTCGGAAATGAAACACTCCGAAACACCCAAAACATGTTTGTTTGGCCCAAACGAGTGTATCGGCTGCGTTTTTGGGTGTGCTTCCACGGAAGGGTTCCGATGTGTGCGATGGCGCGTGTCATGCAAAACGGGTGCCGTTTTCGCTCCACTTTTACTTCGGAAATGAAACTCTTCAAAACACCCAAAACAAGTTTGTTTGGCCCAAACGAGTGTATCGGATGCGTTTTGGGTGTGCCTCAACGGAAGGGTTCATCGATGGCCGTGTCATGCAAATCGGGTGCCGTTTTCGCACCACTTTTATTTCGGAAATGAAACTCTCCGAAACACCAAAAACATGTTTGTTTGGCCCAAACGAGTGTATCGTATGCGTTTTTGGGTGTGCTTCGACGGAAGGGTTCCGATGTGTGCAATAGCGCGTGTCATGCAAATCGGGTGCCATTTTCGCACCACTTTTTCTTCCGAAATGAAACTGTCCGAAACACCCAATACATGTTTGTTTGGCCCAAACGAGTGTATCGGCTGCGTTTTTGGGTGTGCTTCCACGGAAGGGTTCCGATGTGTGCGATGGCGCGTGTCATGCAAAACGGGTGCCGTTTTCGCTCCACTTTTACTTCGGAAATGAAACTCTCCGAAACACCCAAAACATGTTTGTTTGGCCCAAACGAGTGTATCGGATGCGTTTTTGGGTGTGCTTCGACGGAAGGGTTCCGATGTGTGCGATGGCGCGTGTCATGCAAATCGAGTGCCGTTTTCGCACCACTTTTACTTCGGAAATGAAACTCTCCGAAACACCCAAAACATATTTGTCTGGCCCAAACGAGTGTATCGGCTGCGTTTTTGGGTGTGCTTCGACGGAAGGGTTCCGATGTGTGCGATGGCGCGCGTCATGCAAAACGGGTCCCGTTTTCGCACCACTTTTACTTCGGAAATGAAACTCTCCAAAACACCCGAAACATGTTTGTGTGGCCCAAACGAGTGTATCGGATGCGTTTTTCGGTGTGCCTCAACGGAAAGGTTCATCGGGGCGCGTGTCATGCAAATCGGGTGCCGTTTTCGCACCACTTTTACTTCGGAAATGAAACTCTCCGAAACACCCAAAACATATTTGTCTGGCCCAAACGAGTGTATCGGCTGCGTTTTTGGGTGTGCTTCGACGGAAGGGTTCCGATGTGTGCAACGGCGCGTGTCATGCAAATCGGGTGCCGTTTTCGCACCACTTTTTCTTCCGAAATGAAGCTGTCCGAAACACCAAAAACATGTTTGTTTGGCCGCAACAAGTGTATCGGATGCGTTTCTGGGTGTGCTTCAGCGGAAGGGTTCCGATGTGTGCGATGGCGCGTGTCATGCAAATCGGGTGCCGTTTTCGCACCACTTTTACTTCGGAAATGAAACTCTCCGAAACAGCCAATACATGTTTGTTTGGTCCAAACGAGTGTATCGGCTGCGTTTTTGGGTGTGCTTCCACGGAAGGGTTCCGATGTGTGCGATGGCGCGTGTCATGCAAAACGGGTGCCGTTTTCGCTCCGCTTCTACTTCGGAAATGAAACTCTTCAAAACACCCAAAACAAGTTTGTTTGGCCCAAACGAGTGTATCGGATGCGTTTTTGGGTGTGCCTCCACGGAAGGGTTCATCGATGGCCGTGTCATGCAAATCGGGTGCCGTTTTCGCACCACTTTTATTTCGAAAATGAAACTCTCCGAAACACCCAAAACATGTTTGTTTGGCCCAAACGAGTATATTGGATGCGTTTTTGGGTGTGCTTCGACGGAATGGTTCCGATGTGTTCGACGGCGCGCGTCATGCAAATCGGGTGCCGTTTTCGCACCACTTTTACTTCGGAAATGAAACTCTCTGAAACACCCAAAACATGTTTGTTTGGCCCAAACGAGTGTATCGGCTGCATTTTTGGGTGTGCTTCCACGGAAGGGTTCCAATGTGTGCGATGGCGCGTGTCATGCAAAACGGGTGCCGTTTTCGCTCCACTTTTACTTCCGAAATGAAACTGTCCGAAACACCAAAAACATGTTTGTTTGGCCCCAACAAGTGTATCGGATGCGTTTCTGGGTGTGCTTCAGCGGAAGGGTTCCGATGTGTGCGATGGCGCGTGTCATGCAATCGGGTGCCGTTTTCGCACCACTTTTACTTCGGAAATGAAACTCTTCAAAACACCCCAAACTTGGCCCAAACGAGTGTATCGGATGCGTTTTTGGGTGTGCCTCAACGGAAGGGTTCATCGATGGCCGTGTCATGCAAATCGGGTGCGGTTTTCGCACCACTTTTATTTCGGAAATGAAACTCTCCGAAACACCCAAAACATGTTTGTTTGGCCCAAACGAGTGTATCGGATGCGTTTTGGGTGTGCTTCGACGGAAGGGTTCCGATGTGTGCGATGGCGCTTGTCATGCAAATCGGGTGCCGTTTTCGCACCACTTTTACTTCGGAAATGAAACTCTCCGAAACACCCAATACATGTTTGTTTGGTCCAAACGAGTGTATCGGCTGCGTTTTTGGGTGTGCTTCCACGGAAGGGTTCATCGATGGCCGTGTCATGCAAATCGGGTGCCGTTTTCGCACCACTTTTATTTCGGAAATGAAACTCTCCGAAACACCAAAACATGTTTGTTTGGCCCAAACGAGTGTATCGTATGCGTTTTTGGGTGTGCTTCGACGGAAGGGTTCCGATGTGTGCAATAGCCCGTGTCATGCAAATCGGGTGCCATTTTCGCACCACTTTTTCTTCCGAAATGAAACTGTCCGAAACACCCAATACATGTTTGTTTGGCCCAAACGAGTGTATCGGCTGCGTTTTTGGGTGTGCTTCCACGGAAGGGTTCCGATGTGTGCGATGGCGCGTGTCATGCAAATCGGGTGCCGTTTTCGCACCACTTTTACTTCGGAAATGAAACTCTCCGAAACACCCAAAACATATTTGTCTGGCCCAAACGAGTGTATCGGCTGCGTTTTTTGGGTGTGCTTCGATGGAAGGGTTCCGATGTGTGCGATGGCGCGTGTCATGCAAATCGGGTGCCGTTTTCGCACCACTTTTACTTCGAAATGAAACTCTCCAAACACCCAAAACATGTTTGTTTGGCCCAAACGAGTGTATCGGATGCGTTTTTGGGTGTGCTCACGGAAGGGTTCATCGATGGCGCGTGTCATGCAAACGGGTGCCGTTTTCGCCCACTTTTATTCGGAAATGAAACTCTCCGAAACACCCAAAACATGTTGTTGGCCCAAACGAGTGTATCGGCTGCGTTTTTGGGTGTGCTTCACGGAAGGGTTCCGATGTGTGCGATGGCGCGTGTCATGCAAAACGGGTGCCGTTTTCGCCCACTTTTACTTCGGAAATGAAACTCTCCAAAACACCCGAAACATGATTGTTGGCCCAAACGAGTGTATCGGATGCGTTTTTCGGGTGTGCCTCAACGGAAGGGTTCATCGGGGCGCGTGTCATGCAAATCGGGTGCCGTTTTCGCACCACTTTTACTTCGGAAATGAAACTCTCCGAAACACCCAAAACATATTTGTCTGGCCCAAACGAGTGTATCGGATGCGTTTTTGGGTGTGCTTCGACGGAAGGGTTCCGATGTGTGTAACGGCGCGTGTCATGCAAATCGGGTGCCGTTTTCGCACCACTTTTTCTTCCGAAATGAGGCTGTCCGAAACACCAAAAACATGTTTGTTTGGCCCCAACAAGTGTATCGGATGCGTTTCTGGGTGTGCTTCAGCGGAAGGGTTCCGATGTGTGCGATGGCGCGTGTCATGCAAATCGGGTGCCGTTTTCGCTCCACTTTTACTTCGGAAATGAAACTCTCCAAACACCCAAAACATGTTTGTTTGGTCCAAACGAGTGTATCGGCTGCGTTTTGGGTGTGCCTCAACGGAAGGGTTCATCGATGGCCGTGTCATGGAAATCGGGTGCCGTTTTCGCACCACTTTTACTTCGGAAATGAAACTCTCCGAAACACCAAAACATTTTTCTGGCCCAAACGAGTGTATCGGCTGCGTTTTTGGGTGTGCTTCGATGGAAGGGTTCCGATGTGTGCGATGGCGCGTGTCATGCAAATCGGGTGCCGTTTCGCTCCACTTTTACTTCGGAAATGAAACTCTTCCAAAACACCCAAAACAAGTTTGTTTGGCCCAAACGAGTGTATCGGATGCGTTTTTGGGTGTGCCTTCACGGAAGGGTTCATCGATGGCGCGTGTCATGCAAAACGGGTGCCGTTTTCGCTCCACTTTTACTTCGGAAATGAAACTCTCCGAAACACCCAAAACATGTTTGTTTGGCCCAAACGAGTGTATCGGCTGCGTTTTTGGGTGTGCTTCGACGGAAGGGTTCCGATGTGTGCGATGGCGCGTGTCATGCAAAACGGGTGCCGTTTTCGCACCACTTTTACTTCGGAAATGAAACTCTCCAAAACACCCGAAACATGATTGTGTGGCCCAAACGAGTGTATCGGATGCGTTTTTCGGTGTGCCTCAACGGAAGGGTTCATCGGGGCGCGTGTCATGCAAATCGGGTGCCGTTTTCGCACCACTTTTACTTCGGAAATGAAACTCTCCGAAACACCCAAAACATATTTGTCTGGCCCAAACGAGTGTATCGGATGCGTTTTTGGGTGTGCTTCGACGGAAGGGTTCCGATGTGTGTAACGGCGCGTGTCATGCAAATCGGGTGCCGTTTTCGCACCACTTTTTCTTCCGAAATGAGCTGTCCGAAACACCAAAAACATGTTTGTTTGGCCCAACAAGTGTATCGGATGCGTTTCTGGGTGTGCTTCAGCGGAAGGGTTCCGATGTGTGCGATGGCGCGTGTCATGCAAATCGGGTGCCGTTTTCGCACCACTTTTACTTCGGAAATGAAACTCTCCGAAACACCCAATACATGTTTGTTTGGCCCAAACGAGTGTATCGGCTGCGTTTTTGGGTGTGCTTCCACGGAAGGGTTCCGATGTGTGCGATGGCGCGTGTCATGCAAATCGGGTGCCGTTTTCGCACCACTTTTCTTCGAAATGAAACTTCCGAAACACCCAAAACATGTTTGTTTGGCCCAAACGAGTGTATCGGCTGCGTTTTTGGGTGTGCTTCCACGGAAGGGTTCCGATTGTGCGATGGCGCGTGTCATGCAAAATCGGGTGCCGTTTTCGCACCACTTTTACTTCGGAAATGAAACTCTCCGAAACACCCAAAACATGTTTGTTTGGCCCAAACGAGTGTATCGGATGCGTTTTTGGGTGTGCTTCGACGGAAGGGTTCCGATGTGTGCGATGGCGCGGTCATGCAAATCGGGTGCCGTTTTCGCACCACTTTTACTTCGGAAATGAAACTCTCCGAAACACCCAAAACATGTTTGTTTGGCCCAAACGAGTGTATCGGCTGCGTTTTTGGGTGTGCTTCCACGGAAGGGTTCCGATGTGTGCGATGGCGCGTGTCATGCAAAAACGGGTGCCCGTTTTCGGCTCCACTTTTACTTCCGGAAATGAAACTCTCCAAAACACCCAAACATGTTTGTGTGGCCCAAACGAGTGTATCGGATGCGTTTTTCGGTGTGCTTCAACGGAAAGGTTCATCGGGGCGCGTGTCATGCAATCGGGTGCCGTTTTCGCACCACTTTTACTTCGGAAATGAAACTCTCCGAAAACACCCAAACATATTTGTCTGGCCCAAACGAGTGTATCGGATGCGTTTTTGGGTGTGCTTCGACGGAAGGGTTCCGATGTGACGGCGCGTGTCATGCAAAATCGGGTGCCGTTTTCGCACCACTTTTTCTTCCGAAATGAAGCTGTCCGAAACACCAAAACATGTTTGTTTGGCCCAACAAGTGTATCGGATGCGTTTTGGGTGTGCTTCAGCGGAAGGGTTCCGATGTGTGCGATGGCGCGTGTCATGCAAATCGGGTGCCGTTTTCGCACCACTTTTACTTCGGAAATGAAACTCTCCGAAACAGCCAATACATGTTTGTTTGGTCCAAACGAGTGTATCGGCTGCGTTTTTGGGTGTGCTTCCACGGAAGGGTTCGAGTGTGCGATGGCGCGTGTCATGCAAACGGGTGCCGTTTTCGCTCCGCTTCTACTTTCGGAAATGAAACTCTTCAAAACACCCAAAACAAGTTTGTTTGGCCCAAACGAGTGTATCGGATGCGTTTTTGGGTGTGCCTCACGGAAGGGTTCATCGTATGGCCGTGTCATGCAAATCGGGTGCCGTTTTCGCACCACTTTTATTCGGAAATGAAACTGTCCGAAACACCCAAACTGTTTGTTTTGGCCCAAACGAGTGTATCGGTGCGTTTTTGGGTGTGCTTCACGGATGGTTCCGATGTGTCGACGGCGCGTGTCATGCAAAATCGGGTGCCGTTTTCGCACCACTTTTACTTCGGAAATGAAACTCTCCGAAACACCCAAAACATATTTGTCTGGCCCAAACGAGTGTATCGGCTGCAGTTTTTTGGGTGGTGCTTCGCACGGAAGGGTTCCAGATGTGTGCGATGGCGCGTGTGTCCATGCAAAACGGGTGCCGTTTTCGCACCACTTTTACTTCGGAAATGGAAACTGCTCCCGAAACACCCAAAAACATGTTTGTTTGGGCCCCAACAAGTGTATCGGATGCGTTTCTGGGTGTGCTTCAGCGGAAGGGTTCCGATGTGTGCGATGGCGCGTGTCATGCAAATCGGGTGCCGTTTTCGCACCACTTTTACTTCGGAAATGAAACTCTTCCAAAACACCCAAACATGTTTTGGGCCCAAACGAGTGTATCGGATGCGTTTTGGGTGTGCCTCAACGGAAGGGTTCATCGATGGCCGTGTCATGCAAATCGGGTGCCGTTTTCGCACCACTTTTATTTCGGAAATGAAACTCTCCGAAACACCCAAAACATATTTGTTTGGCCCAAACGAGTGTATCGGATGCGTTTTTGGGTGTGCTTCGACGGAAGGGTTCCGATGTTGCGATGGCGCGTGTCATGCAAAATCGGGTGCCGTTTTCGAAACTTTACCAAAAATGAAACTTTCTGAAACAACCCAAACGAGTGTATCGGATGCGTGTTTGGGGTGTCTTGTGGAGCGGGGTTCCGATGTTGATGTGGCGTGTGTCGGAATGCCATGTGTGCGATGGCGCGTGTCATGCAAAACGGGTGCCGTTTTCGCTCCACTTTTACTTCCGAAATGAAACTGTCCGAAACACCAAAAACATGTTTGTTTGGCCCCAACAAGTGTATCGGATGCGTTTTGGGTGTGTTTCACGGAAGGGTTCCGATGTGTGCGATGGCGCGTGTCATGCAATCGGGTGCCGTTTTCGCACCACTTTTACTTCGGAAATGAAAAAACACCCAAAACAAGTTTGTTTGGCCCAAACGAGTGTATCGGATGCGTTTTTGGGTATGCTCAACGGAAGGTTCATCGATGGCGTGTCATGCAAAACGGGTGCCGTTTTCGCTCCACTTTTACTTCGGAAATGAAACCTCCGAAACACCCAAAACATGTTGTTTCGAGTGTATCGGCTGCGTTTTTGGTGTGCTTCCACGGAAGGGTTCCGATGTGTGCGATGGCGCGTGTCATGCAAAACGGGTGCCGTTTTCGCTCCACTTTTACTTCGGAAATGAAACTCTTCAAAACACCCAAAACAAGTTTGTTTGGCCCAAACGAGTGTATCGGATGCGTTTTGGGTGTGCCTCAACGGAAGGGTTCATCGATGGCCGTGTCATGCAAATCGCCGTTTTCGCACCACTTTTATTTCGGAAATGAAACTCTCCGAAACACCAAAAACAGTTTGTTTGGCCCAAACGAGTGTATCGATGCGTTTTGGGTGTGCTTCGACGGAAGGGTTCCGATGTGTGCAATGTGTCATGCAAATCGGGTGCCATTTTCGCACCACTTTTTTTCCGAAATGAAACTGTCCGAAACACCAAACATGTTTGTTTGGCCCAAACGAGTGTATCGGCTGCGTTTTTGGGTGTGCTTCACGGAAGGGTTCCGAAATGAAACTCGTGAAACTCTCATGCAAATGCGTTTTTGGGTGTGCTTCGACGGAAGGGTTTGACGATGGCGCGTGTCATGCAAATCGGGTGCCGTTTTCGCACCACTTTTACTTCGGAAATGAAACTCTCCGAAACACCCAAACATATTTGTTGGCCCAAACGAGTGTATCGGCTGCGTTTTTGGGTGTGCTTCATGGAAGGGTTCCGATGTGTGCGATGGCGCGTGTCATGCAAAACGGGTGCCGTTTTCGCACCACTTACTTCGGAAATGAAACTCTCAAAACACCCAAACATGTTTTGGCCCAAACGAGTGTATCGGATGCGTTTTTCGGTGTGCCTCAACGGAAGGGTCATGGCGTGTCATGCAAATCGGGTGCCGTTTTCGCACCACTTTTACTTCGGAAATGAAACTCTCCGAAACACCCAAAACATGTTTGTTTGGCCTTCAAACGATGGCGCGTGTTTGGGCAAACTTCGGACGTGCCGTTGGTTCCGATGTGTTGGCGCGTGTCATGCAAATCGGGTGCCGTTTTCGCACCACTTTTACTTCGGAAATGAAACTCTCGAAACACCCAAACATGTTTGTTTGGCCCAAACGAGTGTATCGGCTGCGTTTTGGGTGTGCTCACGGAAGGGTTTCACGATGGCCGTGTCATGAAACGGGTGCCGTTTTCGCACCACTTTTACTTGAAATGAAACTTCCGAAACACCAAAACATATTTTTTGGCCCAAACGAGTGTATCGGATGCGTTTTTGGGTGTGCTTCGACGGAAGGGTTCCGAAATGGCGCGTGTCATGCAAATCGGGTGCCGTTTTCGCTCCACTTTTACTTCGGAAATGAAACTCTTCAAAACACCCAAAACAAGTTTGTTTGGCCCAAACGAGTGTATCGGATGCGTTTTTGGTGTGCCTCAACGGAAGGGTTCCGATGGCGCGTGTCATGCAAAACGGGTGCCGTTTTCGCTCCACTTTTACTTCGGAAATGAAACTCTCCGAAACACCCAAAACATGTTGTTTGGCCCAAACGAGTGTATCTGCGTTTTTGGGTGTGCTTCACGGAAGGGTTCCGATGTGTGCGATGGCGCGTGTCATGCAAAACGGGTGCCGTTTTCGCTCCACTTTTACTTCGGAAATGAAACTCTTCAAAACACCCAAAACAAGTTTGTTTGGCCCAAACGAGTGTATCGGATGCGTTTTGGGTGTGCCTCAACGGAAGGGTTCATCGATGGCCGTGGAAATGCAAACTCCGAAACACCAAAAACATGTTTGTTTGTTTTATTTCGGAAATGAAACTCTCCGAAACACCCAAACATGTTTGTTTGGCCCAAACGAGTGTATCGTATGCGCGTTTGTGTGCTTCGTCGGAATGCTTCGACCGAGGTGTGCAATAGCGCGTGTCATGCAAATCGGGTGCCGTTTTCGCACCACTTTCTTCGAAATTAAACGTCCCAAACACCCAATACCATTTTCCGCAACGACTTTTTTTCTTCGGAACTGCATGTTTGTTTGGGTGTATGTGCTGTCTTCACGGAAGGGTTCCGATGTGTGCGATGGCGCGTGTCATGCAAATCGGGTGCCGTTTTCGCTCCACTTTTACTTGGAAATGAAACTCTCCAAAACACCCAAAACAAGTTTGTTTGGCCCAACGAGTGTATCGGATGCGTTTTTGGGTGTGCCTCAACGGAAGGGTTTCATCGATGGCGCGTGTCATGCAAAATCGGGTGCCGTTTTCGCACCACTTTTACTTCGGAAATGAAACTCTCCGAAACACCCAAAACATGTTTGTTTGGCCCAAACGAGTGTATCGGCTGCGTTTTTGGGTGTGCTTCCACGGAAGGGTTCCGATGTGTGCGATGGCGCGTGTCATGCAAAACGGGTGCCGTTTTCGCTCCACTTTTACTTCGGAAATGAAACTCTCCAAACACCCAAAACATGTTTGTGTGGCCCAAACGAGTGTATCGGATGCGTTTTTGGGTGTGCTCAACGGAAGGGTTCATCGATGGCGCGTGTCATGCAAATCGGGTGCCGTTTTCGCACCACTTTTATTTCGGAAATGAAACTCTCCGAAACACCCAAAACATTTTGTTGGCCCAAACGAGTGTATCGGATGCGTTTTTGGGTGTGCTTCGACGGAAGGGTTCCGATGTGTGCGATGGCGCGTGTCATGCAAATCGGGTGCCGTTTTCGCACCACTTTTACTTCGGAAATGAAACTCTCCGAAACACCCAAACATGTTTGTTTGGCCCAAACGAGTGTATCGGCTGCGTTTTTGGGTGTGCTTCAGCGGAAGGGTTCCGATGTGTGCGATGTCGCGTGTCATGCAAAATCGGGTGC
Organism: Oropetium thomaeum; assembly: GCA_001182835.1. Lineage (NCBI taxonomy): Eukaryota > Viridiplantae > Streptophyta > Magnoliopsida > Poales > Poaceae > Oropetium > Oropetium thomaeum. The sequence continues at coordinate 458,242 of LFJQ01000104.1, read as the reverse complement.
CGTTTTCGCACCACTTTTACTTCGGAAATGAAACTCTTCCGAAACACCAAACAAGTTTGTTTGGCCCAAACGAGTGTATCGGATGCGTTTTGGGTGTGCCTCAACGGAAGGGTCATCATCGATGGCGCGTGTCATGGCGAAATGCGGGTGGTCGCCGGTTTTCGCAAACCACTTTTACTTCATGAAATGCAAATCGGATGCTCCCAAACACCAAACGAATCGGATGTTTGTTTGGCCCAAACGAGTGTATCGGATGCGTTTTTGGGTGTGCTTCACGGAAGGGTTCCGATGTGTGCGATGGCGCGTGTCATGCAAAACGGGTGCCGTTTTCGCCCACTTTTACTTCGGAAATGAAACTCTTCAAAACACCAAAACAAGTTTGTTTGGCCCAACGAGTGTATCGGATGCGTTTTTGGGTGTGCAACGGCGCGTGTCATGCAAATCGGGTGCCGCTTTTCCGCACCACGTTTTTTTTCTTCCGAAATGAACTGTCCGAAACACCAAAACATGCAACTGTTTCGTTGTGCCCAACAAAGTGTATCGGATGCGTTTTTGGGTGTCGGTGCGTTTTCACGGAAGGGTTGCGCGGATGTGTGTTCCGATGGCGCGTGTCATGCAAATCGGGTGCCGTTTTCGCTCGAAACACCAAAACAAGTTGTTTGGCCCAACAAGTGTATCGGATGCTTCGGATCGATGGCGCGTGTCATGCAAACCACTTTTACTTCGGAAAAAACACCCAAAACAAGTTTGTTTGGCCCAATGAGTGTATCGGATGCGTTTTTGGGTGTGCCTCAACGGAAGGGTTCATCGATGGCGCCGTGTCCATGCATGAAACGGTGTGCCCGTTTTCGCACCACTTTTAGTTCGGAAATGAAACTCTCCGAAACACCCAAAACATGTTTGTTTGGCCCAAACGAGTGTATCGGCTGCGTTTTTTGGGTGTGCTTCCACGGAAGGGTTCCGATGTGTGCGATGGCGCGTGTCATGCAAAACGGGTGCCGTTTTCGCTCCACTTTTTTTACTTCGGAAATCGAAATCGATCTCTCAAAACACCCAAAACAAGTTTGTTTGGCCCAAAAACGATGTGTCCGATGTGTCGTGATCGGGTGCGTTTTTGGGTGTGCCCTCGAAGCGGAAGGGTTCCATCGATGGCGCGTGTCATCATGTCAAATCGGGTGCCGTTGTCTCAACGCACCACTTTTCCATGTTCGGAAATGAAACTCTCCGAAACACCCAAAACAAGTTTGTTTGGCCCAAACGATGTTTGTTTGGCCCACGGAACGATGTGTATCGATGCGTTTTTGGGTGTGCCTCTCATCGGAACGTGTGCAATATGCGCGTGTCATGCAAATCGGGTGTTTTCGCACCACTTTATTTCGGAAATGAAACTCGACGCCCAAACGAGTTGTCGATGCGTTTTTGGGTGTGCTTCGCGAAATCGGGTGCCGTTTTCGCACCACTTTTCTTCCATGAAATCGAAACTGTCCAACAAAAACAGCCCAAACATCGGGTGTTTGTTTGGGCCCAAACGAGTGTATCGGTGCTGCGTTGTGTTGGTGTGATGCGTTCACACGGAACTTCGGGTTTCCGATGTGTGGCGATGTGCGCGTGTCATGCAAAACGGGTGCCGTTTTCGCTCCACTTTTACTTCGGAAATGAATTCTTCAAAACACGCAAAACAAGTTTGTTTACGAGTGTTCGGAAATGAAACTCTTCAAAAAACACCCAAACACCAAACATGTTTGTTTGGCCCAAACGAGTGTATCGGATGCGTTTTTGGGTGTGCTTCCGTTCCGTGGCCGTGTCATGCAAATCGGGTGCCGTTTTCGCACACTTCCGGAAGAAACACCAAAAACATGTTTGTTTGGCCCAAACGAGTGTATCGATGCGTTCTGGGTGTGTTCCGATGTTTGTGCAATGGCGCGTGTCATGCAAATCGGGTGCCGCTTTTCGCACCAAAACTTTTTTTCCACTTTTACTGTCGGAAATGCAAACTCTTACTTCATGCAAACGAATCGGACCCAACAAATCGAATCATGTTTGTTTGGCCCAAACGAGTGTATCGTATGCGTTTTTGGGTGTGTGTCGCTTCGAACGGTTCCGTTGTGTGTGTAGCGCGTGTCATGCAAATCGGGTGCCGTTTTCGCCATTTTCGCCCAAACGAGTGTATCACTTTTTCTTCCGAAATGAAACTGTCCGAAACACCCAAACATGTTTGTTTGGCCCAAACGAGTGTATGGCCCAAACGAGTGTATCGGATGCGTTTTTGGGTGTGCGGAAGGGTTCATGCGATGCGCGTCATGCAAAAGGTTTTCGTTCCGATGTTTGTGCCCAAACGAGTGATCGGGCGTTTTTGGGTGTGTGTCGATGGCGCGTGTCATGCAAATCGGGTGCCGTTTTCGCACCACTTTTTTCGCTCCACATGTTTGTTTGGGGTGTTCGGACTTCCGGAAGGGTTCCGAATGGCGCGTGTCATGCAAACTCTTCCGAAAAACGAAACCCAAAAACATGTTTGTTTGGCCCAAACGAGTGTATCGGATGCGTTTTTTGGGTGTGCTTCGACGGAAGGGTTCCGATGTGTGCGATGGCGCGTGTCATGCAAATCGGGTGTTTTCGCACGCACCACTTTTCCTTCGGAAATGAAACTCTCCGAAACACAAAACATTTGTTTGGCCCAAACGAGTGTATCGGCTGCGTTTTTGGGTGTGCTTCACGGAAGGGTTCCGATGTGTGCGATGCCGATGGTGTCATGCAAATCGGGTGCGCGTGTCATTCGGGTGCCGTTTTCGCACCACTTTTACTTCGGAAATGAAACTCTCATGCAAAAAACACCCAAAACACATGTTTGTTTGGCCCAAACGAGTGTATCGGATGCGTTTTGGGTGTGCTTCAACGGAAGGGTTCCGATGTGTGCGATGGCGCGTGTCATGCAAATCGGGTGCCGTTTTCGCACCACTTTTACTTCGGAAATGAAATTCTCCGAAACACCCAATACATGTTTGTTTGGCCCAAACGAGTGTATCGGCTGCGTTTTTGGGTGTGCTTCCACGGAAGGGTTCCGATGTGTGCGATGCCGTTTTCGCGTGTCAGTTTGTTTGGCAAAACGGGTGCCGTTTTCGCTCCACTTTTACTTCGGAAATGAAACTCTTCAAAAACACGCAAAACAAGTTTGTTTGGCCCAAACGAGTGTATCGGATGCGTTTTTGGGTGTGCCTCAATGGAAGGGTTCATCGATGGCGCGTGTCATGCAAATCGGGTGCCGTTTTCGCACCACTTTTACTTCAGAAATAAACTCTCCCAAACACCAAAACATGTTTGTTTGGCCCAAACGAGTGTATCGGACTTCGACGGAAGGGTTCCGATGTGTGCAACGGCGCGTGTCATGCAAATCGGGTGCCGTTTTCGTTCTGTCCGAAACAAACTAAATGCAAAACTTTTTTGGGTTTGTTTGTGTATCGGGCTGCCTCAACGGAAATGTGTTCGTGGATGTGCGTTTACGGAAAGGTTTGTTTGGCTCGGATGGGTGTGCGGAAGGGTTCATCGGCGCGTGTCATGCAAACGGGTGCCCGTTAGTTCGCGCTTTGTATTTCCGAAATGAAACGGGTGCCCGTTCTTCGAAACACCAAAACAAGTTTGTTTGGCCCAAACGAGTGTTCGGAGCCTGAAATGAGTATTTCAAAACACCCCAAAACTCGGAACGGAAGGGTTCCTGTCCATCGATCGGGTCCGATGTTTGTGTCATGTGCTTTTCCGTGTGCGATCAGGCAAAACGGGTGCCGTTTTCGCTCCACTTTTACTTCGGAAATGAAACTCTTCAAAATACCAAAACAAGTTTGTTTGGCCCAAACGAGTGTATCGGATGCGTTTTTGGGTGTGCCTCAACGGAAGGGTTCATCGATGGGCGTGTCATGCAAATCGGGTGCCGTTTTCGCACACTTTTACTTCACGCTCCCAAACACCCAAAACATGTTTGTTTTGTTTGTTTGGCCCGGAAAACATGAGTCCGAAATGAATCGGGTGCGGTGCGTTTCTGGGTGTGAGCGGAAAAACAAATGTTTTGTCGACGAGTGTCATGCGAATCGGGTGCCGTTGCTTCGCACCACTTTTATTTCGGAAATGCGCGTGTCGAAAACCAAAAGTGTATCGGATGTTTTTGGGTGTTTTTCCCAAAAGTGTATCGGAAATGAAATGCGTTTTGGGTGTGCTTCGACGGAAATGTGTGCAATAGCGAAATGGTCCGCCCAAACAGTGTGTTCCGCGATGCGTTCATCGGGTGCCGTTTTCGCTCCACTTTTACTTCGGAAATGAAACTCTTCAAAACACCCAAAACAAGTTTGTTTGGACGAGTGTAGAAAGGTTCATCGATGGCCGTGTCAAATCGGGTGCCGTTTCTACGGAACCACTTTTGAGTGTGGCGCGTGTCATGCAAATCTGCGCCGGTGTCCGCAAAACATGTTTGTGTTGGCCCAAAACGCTCCACTTTTACTTCGGAAATGAAACTCTCCGAAACACCCAAAACATGTTTGTTTGGCCCAAACGAGTGTATCGGATGCGTTTTTGGGTGTGCTTCGACGGAAGGGTTCCGATGTGTGCGATGGCGCGTGTCATGCAAATCGGGTGCCGTTTTCGCACCACTTTTACTTCGGAAATGAAACTCTCCGAAACAGTCAAAACATATTTCTCTGGCCCAAACGAGTGTATCGGCTGCGTTTTTGGGTGTGCTTCGACGGAAGGGTTCGATGTGTGCGATGGCGCGTGTCATGCAAATCGGGTGCCGTTTTCGCTCCACTTTTACTTCGGAAATGAAACTCTTCAAAACACCCAAAACAAGTTTGTTTGGCCCTAATGAGTGTATCGGATGCGTTTTGGGTGTGCCTCAACGGAAGGGTTCCGATGTGTGCGATGGCGCGTGTCATGCAAATCGGGTGCCGTTTTCGCACCACTTTTACTTCGGAAATGAAATTCTCCGAAACACCAATACCCAAACGAGTGTATCGGCTGCGTTTTTGGGTGTGCTTCCACGGAAGGGTTCCGATGTGTGCGATGTCGCGTGTCGCAAAACGGGTGCCGTTTTCGCTCCACTTTTACTTCGGAAATGAAATTCTTCAAAACACGCAAAACAAGTTTGTTTGGCCAAAAGTGTATCGGATGCGTTTTTGGGTGTCCTCAATGGAAGGGTTCATCGATGGCGCGTGTCATGCAAATCGGGTGCCGTTTTCGCACCACTTTTACTTCAGAAATTAAACGAACATGTTTGTTTGGCCCAAACGAGTGTATCGGATGCGTTTTTGGGTGTGCTTCGACGGAAGGGTTCCGATGTGTGCAACGGCGCGTGTCATGCAAATCGGGTGCCGTTTTCGCACCACTTTTTCTTCCGAAATGAAGCTGTCCGAAACACCAAAACATGTTTGTTTGGCCAACAAGTGTATCGGAGTGCTTCAGCGGAAGGGTTCCGACGTGTGCGATGGCGCGTGGATCGGGTGCCGTTTTCGCTCCACTTTTACTTCGGAAATGAAACTCTTCCAAACACCCAAAACTGGCCCAATGCGCCTCAACGGAAGGGTTCATCGAGCGTGTCATGCAAACGGGTGCCGTTTTCGAGTTCGGAAATGCGAAACACCCAAAACATGTTTGTTTCGAGTGTATCACGGAAGGGTTCGCGAATGTGTTTTCGCCGAAATGCGCCGGAAACGGAAAATCATGCAAATTCGTTTGCTCCCAAACACCCAAACTAACGTATGCGTTTTTGGGTGTGCTTGTTTGTGTTTGGCAAATGCCAAACTCTGTCCGATGTGTAAAACAAATGTGCCGTTTTCGGTCCTCTTAATGAGTGTATCGGATGCGTTGTGTGGGTTCATTGGCGCGTGTCAAATCGCAAACGAAACACCCAAAACATGTTTGTGCGGATGTGCTTTTCCGATGTGTGGCGCGTGTCATGCAAATCGGGTGCCGTTTTCGCACCACTTTTCTTCCGAAATGAAGCTGTCCGAAACACCAAAAACATGTTTGTTTGGCCCCAACAAGTGCTTGAATCGATGTGTGCGATGGCGCGTGTCATGCAAATCGGGTGCCGTTTTCGCTCCACTTTTACTTCGGAAATGAAACTCTTCAAAACACCCGTGTAAAACGGAAATGTGTGCGATGGCGCGTGTCATGCAAATCGGGTGCCCGTTACTTCGCTATGTTTGTTTTTGTATGCGTTTTTGGGTGTGCTTCACGGAAGGGTTCGATGTGTGCGATGTCGCGTGTCAGGCAAAACGGGTGCCGTTTTCGCGACCCACTTCGGAAATGAAATTTGGAAATCGGTGCCGCACGCAAAACACGAGTGTATCGGACTTTTATTTGGGAAACGGAACTCTCAAACCGTTTTTTGGGTGTGTGCGAAGCGCGTGTCATGCAAATCGGGTGTTCACGATTGTCGCTTCATGCGAAATCGGGTGAAACGCCCAAACGTTTGTTTGTTCAAAAAAAAGCAAATCGGCCATTGTTTGTTTGGCCCAAACGAAATGAAACTGTCCGAAACACCCAAACATGTTTGTTTGGCCCAAACGAGTGTATCGGCTGCGTTTTTGGGTGTGCTTCCACGGAAGGGTTCCGATGTGTGCGATGGCGTGTGTCATGCAAACGGGTGCCGTTTTCGTTTTCGCTTCGGAAACTTGAAACAAATCGGGTGCCGAAATTCTTCAAAACAAAACACGCTTCCGAAATGAAGCGTTTTTGGAAACGAGTGTATCGGAACGGAAGGGTTCCGATGTGTGTGTCAATGGCGTGTCATCGTATGCCGATGCACCACTTTTACTTCGGGGGGTTTCCGACCAGCGCGTGTCATGCAAAAACAAAAATTAAACGCTCTTGGCCCAAACGAGTGTATTTCCAAACGAAATGTGCTGTCCGCGGGAATGTTTTGTGTGCGATGGCGCGTGTCATGCAAATCGGGTGCCGTTTTCGCTCCACTTTTACTTCGGAAATGAAACTCTTACGTGTCATTGGGTTTGCCCAAATGAGGTTTCCGCACCATGCGTTTTTGGGTGTGCTTCCGAAATGAACGGGTGCCGTTTTCGCTCCACTTTTACTTCGGAAATGAAACAAAACAAGTTTGTTTGGCGTGTCATGCAAACGAGTGTATCGGATGCGTTTTTGGGTGTGCTTCGACGGAAGGGTTCCAAAATGTGTTCATCGACCCGCGTTTGTTTGGCCCAAACGAGTGTATCGGCTGCGTTTTTGGGTGTGCTTCCACGGAAGGGTTCCGATGTGTGCATGGCGCGTGTCATGCAAAACGGGTGCCGTTTTCGCTCCCTTTTACGTCAGAAATGAAACTCTCAAACACCAAAACAAGTTTGTTTGCCCAAACGAGTGTATCGGATGCGTTTTGGGTGTGCCTCAATGGAAGGGTTCATCGATGGCGCGTGTCATGCAAATCGGGTGCCGTTTTCGCACCACTTTTACTTCAGAAATTAAACGCTCCAAACACCCAAAAACATGTTTGTTTGGCCCAAACGAGTGTATCGGATGCGTTTTTGGGTGTGCTTCGACGGAAGGGTTCCGATGTGTGCCACGGCGCGTGTCATGCAATCGGGTGCCGTTTTCGCACCACTTTTTCTTCCGAAATGAAGCTGTCCGAAACACCAAAACATGTTTGTTTGGCCCCAACAAGTGTATCGGATGCGTTTCTGGGTGTGCTTCAGCGGAAGGGTTCCGACGTGTGCGATGGCGCGTGTCATGCAAATCGGGTGCCGTTTTCGCTCCACTTTTACTTCGGAAATGAAACTCTTCAAAACACCCAAAACAAGTTTGTTTGGCCCTAATGAGTGTATCGGATGCGTTTTTGGGTGTGCCTCAACGGAAGGGTTCCGATGTGTGCGATGGCGCGTGTCATGCAAATCGGGTGCCGTTTTCGCACCACTTTTACTTCGGAAATGAAATTCTCCGAAACACCCAATACATGTTTGTTTGGTCCAAACGAGTGTATCGGCTGCGTTTTTGGGTGTGCTTCCACGGAAGGGTTCCGATGTGTGCGATGTCGCGTGTCAGGCAAAACGGGTGCCGTTTTCGCTCCACTTTTACTTCGGAAATGAAATTCTTCAAAACACGCAAAACAAGTTTGTTTGGCCCAAACGAGTGTATCGGATGCGTTTTTGGGTGTGCCTCAATGGAAGGGTTCATCGATGGCGCGTGTCATGCAAATCGGGTGCCGTTTTCGCACCACTTTTACTTCAAAAATTAAACGCTCCCAAACACCCAAAACATGTTTGTTTGGCCCAAACGAGTGTATCGGATGCGTTTTTGGGTGTGCTTCGACAGAAGGGTTCCGATGTGTGCAACGGCGCGTGTCATGCAAATCGGGTGCCGTTTTCGCACCACTTTTTCTTCCGAAATGAAGCTGTCCGAAACACCAAAAACATGTTTGTTTGGCCCCAACAAGTGTATCGGATGCGTTTCTGGGGTGTGCTTCAGCGGAAGGGTTCCGACGTGTGCGATGGCGCGTGTCATGCAAATCGGGTGCCGTTTTCGCTCCACTTTTACTTCGGAAATGAAAATCTTCAAAACACCCAAAACAAGTTTGTTTGGCCCTAATGAGTGTATCGGATGCGTTTTGGGTGTGCCTCAACGGAAGGGTTCATCGATGGCGCGTGTCATGCAAAACGGGTGCCGTTTTCGCTCCACTTTTATTCGGAAATGAAACTCTCCGAAACACCCAAAACATGTTTGTTTGGCCCAAACGAGTGTATCGGCTGCGTTTTTGGGTGTGCTTCCACGGAAGGGTTCCGATGTGTGCGATGGCGCGTGTCATGCAAAACGGGTGCCGTTTTCGCTCCACTTTTACTTCGGAAATGAAACTCTTCAAAACACCCAAAACAAGTTTGTTTGGCCCAAACGAGTGTATCGGATGCGTTTTTGGGTGTGCCTCAACGGAAGGGTTAATCGATGGCCGTGTCATGCAAATCGGGTGCCGTTTTCGCACCACTTTTATTTCGGAAATGAAACTCTCCGAAACACCAAAAACATGTTTGTTTGGCCCAAACTAGTGTACCGTATGCGTTTTTGGGTGTGCTTCGACGGAAGGGTTCCGATGTGTGCAATAGCGCGTGTCATGCAAATCGGGTGCCATTTTCGCACCACTTTTTCTTCCGAAATGAAACTGTCCGAAACACCCAATACAAGTTTGTTTGGCCCAAACGAGTGTATCGGCTGCGTTTTTGGGTGTGCTTCCACGGAAGGGTTCCGATGTGTGCGATGGCGCGTGTCATGCAAAACGGGTGCCGTTTTCGCTCCACTTTTACGTCAGAAATGAAACTCTTCAAAACACGCAAAACAAGTTTGTTTGGCCCAAACGAGTGTATCGGATGCGTTTTTGGGTGTGCCTCAATGGAAGGGTTCATCGATGGCGCGTGTCATGCAAATCGGGTGCCGTTTTCGCACCACTTTTACTTCAGAAATTAAACGCTCCCAAACACCCAAAACATGTTTGTTTGGCCCAAACGAGTGTATCGGATGCGTTTTTGGGTGTGCTTCGACGGAAGGGTTCCGATGTGTGCCACGGCGCGTGTCATGCAAATCGGGTGCCGTTTTCGCACCACTTTTTCTTCCGAAATGAAGCTGTCCGAAACACCAAAAACATGTTTGTTTGGCCCCAACAAGTGTATCGGATGCGTTTCTGGGTGTGCTTCAGCGGAAGGGTTCCGACGTGTGCGATGGCGCGTGTCATGCAAATCGGGTGCCGTTTTCGCTCCACTTTTACTTCGGAAATGAAACTCTTCAAAACACCCAAAACAAGTTTGTTTGGCCCTAATGAGTGTATCGGATGCGTTTTTGGGTGTGCCTCAACGGAAGGGTTCCGATGTGTGCGATGGCGCGTGTCATGCAAATCGGGTGCCGTTTTCGCACCACTTTTACTTCGGAAATGAAATTCTCCGAAACACCCAATACATGTTTGTTTGGTCCAAACGAGTGTATCGGCTGCGTTTTTGGGTGTGCTTCCACGGAAGGGTTCCGATGTGTGCGATGTCGCGTGTCAGGCAAAACGGGTGCCGTTTTCGCTCCACTTTTACTTCGGAAATGAAATTCTTCAAAACACGCAAAACAAGTTTGTTTGGCCCAAACGAGTGTATCGGATGCGTTTTTGGGTGTGCCTCAATGGAAGGGTTCATCGATGGCGCGTGTCATGCAAATCGGGTGCCGTTTTCGCACCACTTTTACTTCAAAATTAAACGCTCCCAAACACCCAAAACATGTTTGTTTGGCCCAAACGAGTGTATCGGATGCGTTTTTGGGTGTGCTTCGACAGAAGGGTTCCGATGTGTGCAACGGCGCGTGTCATGCAAATCGGGTGCCGTTTTCGCACCACTTTTTCTTCCGAAATGAAGCTGTCCGAAACACCAAAAACATGTTTGTTTGGCCCCAACAAGTGTATCGGATGCGTTTCTGGGTGTGCTTCAGCGGAAGGGTTCCGACGTGTGCGATGGCGCGTGTCATGCAAATCGGGTGCCGTTTTCGCTCCACTTTTACTTCGGAAATGAAAATCTTCAAAACACCCAAAACAAGTTTGTTTGGCCCTAATGAGTGTATCGGATGCGTTTTGGGTGTGCCTCAACGGAAGGGTTCATCGATGGCGCGTGTCATGCAAAACGGGTGCCGTTTTCGCTCCACTTTTAGTTCGGAAATGAAACTCTCCGAAACACCCAAAACATGTTTGTTTGGCCCAAACGAGTGTATCGGCTGCGTTTTTGGGTGTGCTTCCACGGAAGGGTTCCGATGTGTGCGATGGCGCGTGTCATGCAAAACGGGTGCCGTTTTCGCTCCACTTTTACTTCGGAAATGAAACTCTTCAAAACACCCAAAACAAGTTTGTTTGGCCCAAACGAGTGTATCGGATGCGTTTTTGGGTGTGCCTCAACGGAAGGGTTCATCGATGGCCGTGTCATGCAAATCGGGTGCCGTTTTCGCACCACTTTTATTTCGGAAATGAAACTCTCCGAAACACCAAAAACATGTTTGTTTGGCCCAAACTAGTGTATCGTATGCGTTTTTGGGTGTGCTTCGACGGAAGGGTTCCGATGTGTGCAATAGCGCGTGTCATGCAAATCGGGTGCCATTTTCGCACCACTTTTTCTTCCGAAATGAAACTGTCCGAAACACCCAATACAAGTTTGTTTGGCCCAAACGAGTGTATCGGCTGCGTTTTTGGGTGTGCTTCCACGGAAGGGTTCCGATGTGTGCGATGGCGCGTGTCATGCAAAACGGGTGCCGTTTTCGCTCCACTTTTACGTCAGAAATGAAACTCTTCAAAACACGCAAAACAAGTTTGTTTGGCCCAAACGAGTGTATCGGATGCGTTTTTGGGTGTGCCTCAATGGAAGGGTTCATCGATGGCGCGTGTCATGCAAATCGGGTGCCGTTTTCGCACCACTTTTACTTCAGAAATTAAACGCTCCCAAACACCCAAAACATGTTTGTTTGGCCCAAACGAGTGTATCGGATGCGTTTTTGGGTGTGCTTCGACGGAAGGGTTCCGATGTGTGCAACGGCGCGTGTCATGCAAATCGGGTGCCGTTTTCGCACCACTTTTTCTTCCGAAATGAAGCTGTCCGAAACACCAAAAACATGTTTGTTTGGCCCCAACAAGTGTATCGGATGCGTTTCTGGGTGTGCTTCAGCGGAAGGGTTCCGACGTGTGCGATGGCGCGTGTCATGCAAATCGGGTGCCGTTTTCGCTCCACTTTTACTTCGGAAATGAAACTCTTCAAAACACCCAAAACAAGTTTGTTTGGCCCTAATGAGTGTATCGGATGCGTTTTTGGGTGTGCCTCAACGGAAGGGTTCATCGATGGCGCGTGTCATGCAAAACGGGTGCCGTTTTCGCTCCACTTTTAGTTCGGAAATGAAACTCTCCGAAACACCCAAAACATGTTTGTTTGGCCCAAACGAGTGTATCGGCTGCGTTTTTGGGTGTGCTTCCACGGAAGGGTTCCGATGTGTGCGATGGCGCGTGTCATGCAAAACGGGTGCCGTTTTCGCTCCACTTTTACTTCGGAAATGAAACTCTTCAAAACACCCAAAACAAGTTTGTTTGGCCCAAACGAGTGTATCGGATGCGTTTTTGGGTGTGCCTCAACGGAAGGGTTCATCGATGGCCGTGTCATGCAAATCGGGTGCCGTTTTCGCACCACTTTTATTTCGGAAATGAAACTCTCCGAAACACCAAAAACATGTTTGTTTGGCCCAAACTAGTGTATCGTATGCGTTTTTGGGTGTGCTTCGACGGAAGGGTTCCGATGTGTGCAATAGCGCGTGTCATGCAAATCGGGTGCCATTTTCGCACCACTTTTTCTTCCGAAATGAAACTGTCCGAAACACCCAATACAAGTTTGTTTGGCCCAAACGAGTGTATCGGCTGCGTTTTTGGGTGTGCTTCCACGGAAGGGTTCCGATGTGTGCGATGGCGCGTGTCATGCAAAACGGGTGCCGTTTTCGCTCCACTTTTACGTCAGAAATGAAACTCTTCAAAACACGCAAAACAAGTTTGTTTGGCCCAAACGAGTGTATCGGATGCGTTTTTGGGTATGCCTCAACGGAAGGGTTCATCGATGGCGCGTGTCATGCATATCGGGTGCCGTTTTCGCACCACTTTTACTTCAGAAATAAAACGCTCCCAAACACCCAAAACATGTTTGTTTGGCCCAAACGAGTGTATCGGATGCGTTTTTGGGTGTGCTTCGACGGAAGGGTTCCGATGTGTGCGATGGCGCGTGTCATGCAAATCGGGTGCCGTTTTCGCACCACTTTTACTTCGGAAATGAAACTCTCCGAAACACTCAAAACATATTTCTCTGGCCCAAACGAGTGTATCGGCTGCGTTTTTGGGTGTGCTTCGACGGAAGGGTTCCGATGTGTGCGATGGCGCGTGTCATGCAAATCGGGTGCCGTTTTCGCTCCACTTTTACTTCGGAAATGAAACTCTTCAAAACACCCAAAACAAGTTTGTTTGGCCCTAATGAGTGTATCGGATGCGTTTTTGGGTGTGCCTCAACGGAAGGGTTCCGATGTGTGCGATGGCGCGTGTCATGCAAATCGGGTGCCGTTTTCGCACCACTTCTTCTTCCGAAATGAAACTGTCCGAAACACCAAAAACATGTTTGTTTGGCCCCAACAAGTGTATCGGATGCGTTTCTGGGTGTGCTTCAGCGGAAGGGTTCCGACGTGTGCGATGGCGCGTGTCATGCAAATCGGGTGCCGTTTTCGCTCCACTTTTACTTCGGAAATGAAACTCTTCAAAACACCCAAAACAAGTTTGTTTGGCCCTAATGAGTGTATCGGATGCGTTTTTGGGTGTGCCTCAACGGAAGGGTTCATCGATGGCGCGTGTCATGCAAAACGGGTGCCGTTTTCGCTCCACTTTTAGTTCGGAAATGAAACTCTCCGAAACACCCAAAACATGTTTGTTTGGCCCAAACGAGTGTATCGGCTGCGTTTTTGGGTGTGCTTCCACGGAAGGGTTCCGATGTGTGCGATGGCGCGTGTCATGCAAAACGGGTGCCGTTTTCGCTCCACTTTTACTTCGGAAATGAAACTCTTCAAAACACCCAAAACAAGTTTGTTTGGCCCAAACGAGTGTATCGGATGCGTTTTTGGGTGTGCCTCAACGGAAGGGTTCATCGATGGCCGTGTCATGCAAATCGGGTGCCGTTTTCGCACCACTTTTATTTCGGAAATGAAACTCTCCGAAACACCAAAAACATGTTTGTTTGGCCCAAACTAGTGTATCGTATGCGTTTTTGGGTGTGCTTCGACGGAAGGGTTCCGATGTGTGCAATAGCGCGTGTCATGCAAATCGGGTGCCATTTTCGCACCACTTTTTCTTCCGAAATGAAACTGTCCGAAACACCCAATACAAGTTTGTTTGGCCCAAACGAGTGTATCGGCTGCGTTTTTGGGTGTGCTTCCACGGAAGGGTTCCGATGTGTGCGATGGCGCGTGTCATGCAAAACGGGTGCCGTTTTCGCTCCACTTTTACGTCAGAAATGAAACTCTTCAAAACACGCAAAACAAGTTTGTTTGGCCCAAACGAGTGTATCGGATGCGTTTTTGGGTATGCCTCAACGGAAGGGTTCATCGATGGCGCGTGTCATGCATATCGGGTGCCGTTTTCGCACCACTTTTACTTCAGAAATAAACGCTCCCAAACACCCAAAACATGTTTGTTTGGCCCAAACGAGTGTATCGGATGCGTTTTTGGGTGTGCTTCGACGGAAGGGTTCCGATGTGTGCGATGGCGCGTGTCATGCAAATCGGGTGCCGTTTTCGCACCACTTTTACTTCGGAAATGAAACTCTCCGAAACACTCAAAACATATTTCTCTGGCCCAAACGAGTGTATCGGCTGCGTTTTTGGGTGTGCTTCGACGGAAGGGTTCCGATGTGTGCGATGGCGCGTGTCATGCAAATCGGGTGCCGTTTTCGCTCCACTTTTACTTCGGAAATGAAACTCTTCAAAACACCCAAAACAAGTTTGTTTGGCCCTAATGAGTGTATCGGATGCGTTTTTGGGTGTGCCTCAACGGAAGGGTTCCGATGTGTGCGATGGCGCGTGTCATGCAAATCGGGTGCCGTTTTCGCACCACTTCTTCTTCCGAAATGAAACTGTCCGAAACACCAAAACATGTTTGTTTGGCCCCAACAAGTGTATCGGATGCGTTTCTGGGTGTGCTTCAGCGGAAGGGTTCCGATGTGTGCCATGGCGCGTGTCATGCAAATCGGGTGCCGTTTTCGCTCCACTTTTACTTCGGAAATGAAACTCTTCAAAACACCCAAAACAAGTTTGTTTGGGCCTAATGAGTGTATCGGATGCGTTTTTGGGTGTGCCTCAACGGAAGGGTTCATCGATGGCGCGTGTCATGCAAAACGGGTGCCGTTTTCGCTCCACTTTTACTTCGGAAATGAAACTCCCCGAAACACCCAAAACATGTTTGTTTGGCCCAAACGAGTGTATCGGCTGCGTTTTTGGGTGTGCTTCCACGGAAGGGTTCCGATGTGTGCGATGGCGCGTGTCATGCAAAACGGGTGCCGTTTTCGCTCCACTTTTACTTCGGAAATGAAACTCTTCAAAACACCCAAAACAAGTTTGTTTGGCCCAAACGAGTGTATCGGATGCGTTTTTGGGTGTGCCTCAACGGAAGGGTTCATCGATGGCCGTGTCATGGAAATCGGGTGCCGTTTTCGCACCACTTTTATTTCGGAAATGAAACTCTTCGAAACACCAAAAACATGTTTGTTTGGCCCAAACGAGTGTATCGTATGCGTTTTTGGGTGTGCTTCGACGGAAGGGTTCCGATGTGTGCAATAGCGCGTGTCATGCAAATCGGGTGCCATTTTCGCACCAGTTTTTCTTCCGAAATGAAACTGTCCGAAACACCCAATACATGTTTGTTTGGCCCAAACGAGTGTATCGGCTGCGTTTTTGGGTGTGCTTCCACGGAAGGGTTCCGATGTGTGCGATGGCGTGTGTCATGCAAAACGGGTGCCGTTTTCGCTCCACTTTTACTTCGGAAATGAAACTCTCCGATACACCCAAAACATGTTTGTTTGGCCCAAACGAGTGTATCGGCTGCGTTTTTGGGTGTGCTTCCACGGAAGGGTTCCGATGTGTGCGATGGCGCGTGTCATGCAAAACGGGTGCCGTTTTCGCTCCACTTTTACTTCGGAAATGAAACTCTTCAAAACACCCAAAACAAGTTTGTTTGGCCCAAACGAGTGTATCGGATGCGTTTTTGGGTGTGCCTCAACGGAAGGGTTCATCGATGGCCGTGTCATGGAAATCGGGTGCCGTTTTCGCACCACTTTTATTTCGGAAATGAAACTCTCCGAAACACCAAAAACATGTTTGTTTGGCCCAAACGAGTGTATCGTATGCGTTTTTGGGTGTGCTTCGACGGAAGGGTTCCGATGTGTGCAATAGCGCGTGTCATGCAAATCGGGTGCCATTTTCGCACCAGTTTTTCTTCCGAAATGAAACTGTCCGAAACACCCAATACATGTTTGTTTGGCCCAAACGAGTGTATCGGCTGCGTTTTTGGGTGTGCTTCCACGGAAGGGTTCCGATGTGTGCGATGGCGCGTGTCATGCAAAACGGGTGCCGTTTTCGCTCCACTTTTACTTCGGAAATGAAACTCTTCAAAACACGCAAAACAAGTTTGTTTGGCCCAAACGAGTGTATCGGATGCGTTTTTGGGTGTGCCTCAACGGAAGGGTTCATCGATGGCCGTGTCATGGAAATCGGGTGCCGTTTTCGCACCACTTTTATTTCGGAAATGAAACTCTCCGAAACACCAAAAACATGTTTGTTTGGCCCAAACGAGTGTATCGTATGCGTTTTTGGGTGTGCCTCAACGGAAGGGTTCATCGATGGCGCGTGTCATGCAAATCGGGTGCCGTTTTCGCACCACTTTTACTTCAGAAATTAAACGCTCCCAAACACCCAAAACATGTTTGTTTGGCCCAAACGAGTGTATCGGATGCGTTCTTGGGTGTGCTTCGACGGAAGGGTTCCGATGTGTGCAATGGCGCGTGTCATGCAAATCGGGTGCCGTTTTCGCACCACTTTTTCTTCCGAAATGAAACTGTCCGATACACCAAAAACATGTTTGTTTGGCCCCAACAAGTGTATCGGATGCGTTTCTGGGTGTGCTTCAGCGGAAGGGTTCCGATGTGTGCGAGGCGCGTGTCATGCAAATCGGGTGCCGTTTTCGCTCCACTTTTACTTCGGAAATGAAACTCTTCAAAACACCCAAAACAAGTTTGTTTGGCCCTAAGGAGTGTATCGGATGCGTTTTTGGGTGTGCCTCAACGGAAGGATTCATCGATGGCGCGTGTCATGCAAAACGGGTGCCGTTTTCGCTCCACTTTTAGTTCGGAAATGAAACTCTCCGAAACACCCAAAACATGTTTGTTTGGCCCAAACGAGTGTATCGGCTGCGTTTTTGGGTGTGCTTCCACGGAAGGGTTCCGATGTGTGCGATGGCGCGTGTCATGCAAAACGGGTGCCGTTTTCGCTCCACTTTTACTTCGGAAATGAAACTCTTCAAAACACCCAAAACAAGTTTGGTTGGCCCAAACGAGTGTATCGGATGCGTTTTTGGGTGTGCCTCAACGGAAGGGTTCATCGATGGCCGTGTCATGCAAATCTGGTGCCGTTTTCGCACCACTTTTACTTCGGAAAGGAAACTCTCCGAAACACCAAAAACATGTTTGTTTGGCCCAAACGAGTGTATCGGATGCGTTTTTGGGTGTGCTTCGACGGAAGGGTTCCGATGTGTGCCATGGCGCGTGTCATGCAAATCGGGTGCCGTTTTCGCACCACTTTTATTTCGGAAATGAAACTCTCCGAAACACCCAAAACATGTTTGTTTGGCCCAAACTAGTGTATCGGATGCGTTTTTGGGTGTGCTTCGACGGAATGGTCCCGATGTGTTCGATGGCGCGTGTCATGCAAATCGGGTGCCGTTTTCGCTCCACTTTTACTTCGGAAATGAAACTCTCCGAAACACCCAAAACATGTTTTTTTGGCCCAAACGAGTGTAGCGGATGCGTTTTTGGGTGTGCTTCGACGCAAGGGTTCCGATGTGTTCGATGGCGCGTGTCATGCAAATCGGGTGCCGTTTTCGCTCCACTTTTACTTCGGAAATGAACCTCTCCGAAACACCCAAAACATGTTTGTTTGGCCCAAACGAGTGTAGCAGATGCGTTTTTGGGTGTGCTTCGACGGAAGGGTTCCGATGTATTCGATGGCGCGTGTCATGCAAAACGGGTGCCGTTTTCGCTCCACTTTTACTTCGGAAATGAAACTCTCTGAAACACCCAAAACATGTTTGTTTGGCCCAAACGAGTGTATCGGCTGCGTTTTTGGGTGTGCTTCCACGGAAGGGTTCCGATGTGTGCGATGGCGCGTGTCATGCAAAACGGGTGCAGTTTTCGCTCCACTTTTACTTCGGAAATGAAACTCTCTGAAACACCCAAAACATGTTTGTTTGGCCCAAACGAGTGTATCGGATGCGTTTTTGGGTGTGCTTCGACGGAAGGGTTCCGATGTGTGCGATGGCGCGTGTCTTGCAAATCGGGTGCCGTTTTCGCTCCACTTTTACTTCGGAAATGAAACTCTCCGAAACACCCAAAACATGTTTGTTTGGCCCAAACGAGTGTATCGGATGCGTTTTTGGGTGTGCTTCGACGGAATGGTTCCGATGTGTTGATTGCGCGTGTAATGCAAATCGGGTGCCATTTTCGCACCACTTTTAATTCGGAAATCAAACTCTCCGACACACCCAAAACATGTTTGTTGCGCCCGAACGAGTGTACCGAATGCGTTTTTGGGTGTGCTTCGATGGAAGGGTTCCGATGTGTGCGATGGCGCGTGTCACGCAAAACGGGTTTCGTTTTCGCACCACTTTTTCTTCTGAAATGAAACTCTCCAAAACAAAAAACATGTTTGTTTCGCTCCAACGAGTCTATGGGATGCGTTTTGGTGTGCTTTCACGGAATGGTTCCGATGTGTGCGATGGCGCGTGTCATGCAAATCGGGTGCCGTTTTCGCACCACTTTTACTTCGGAAATGAAACTCTCCGAAACACCAAAAACATGTTTGTTGGCCCAAACGAGTGTATCGGATGTGTTTTTGGGTGTGCCTCGACGGAATGGTTCCGATGTGTGCGATGGCGCGTGTCATGCAAATCGGGTGCCGTTTTCGCACCACTTTTACTTCGGAAATGAAACTCCGAAACACCCAAAACATGTTTGTGTGGCCCAAACAAGTGTATCGGCTGCGTTTTTGGGTGTGCTTCAACGGAAGGGTTCCGATGTGTGCGATGGCGCGTGTCACGCAAAACGGGTGCCGTTTTCGCTCCACTTTTACTTCGGAGATGAAACTCTCCGAAACACCCAAAAGCTGTTTGTTTGGCCCAAACGAGTGTATCGGATGCGTTTTTGGGTGTGCTTCGACGAAATGGTTCCGATGTGTGCGATGGCGCGTGTCTTGCAAATCGGGTGCCGTTTTCGCACCACTTTTAATTCGGAAATGAAACTCTCCGAAACACCCAAACATGTTTGTTGGGCCCAACGAGGGTATCGGATGCGTTTTTGGGTGTGCTTCGACGGAATGGTTCCGATGTGTGCAATGGCGCGTGTCATGCAAATCGGGTGCGTTTTCGCACCACTTTTACTTCGGAAATGAAACTATCCGAAACACCCAAAACATGTTTGTTTGGCCCAAACGAGTGTATCCGATGCGTTTTTGGGTGTTCTTCGACGGAATGGTTCCGATGTGTTCGATGGCGCGTGTCTTGCAAATCGGGTGCCGTTTTCGCACCACTCTTACTTCGGAAATGAAACTCTACGAAACACCAAAAACATGTTTGTTTGCCCAAACTAGTGTATCGGATGTGTTTTTGGGTGTGCTTCGACGGAATGGTTCCGATGTGTTCGATGGCGCGTGTCATGCAAATCGGGTGTCGTATTCGCACCACTTTTTCTTCCGAAATGAAACTGTCCCAAACACCAAAAACATGTTTGTTTGGCCCCAACAAGTGTATCGGATGGGTTTCTGGGTGTGCTTCAGTGGAAGGGTTCCGATGCGTGCGATGGCGCGTGTCATGCAAATCGGGTGCCGTTTTCGCACCACTTTTACTTCGAAAATGAAACTCTCCGAAACACCCAAAACATGTTTGTTTGGCCCAAACGAGTGTATCGGATGCGTTTTTGGGTGTGCTTCGACGGAAGGGTTCCGATGTGTGCGATGGCGCGTGTCATGCAAAACGGGTGCCATTTTTGCACCACTTTTACTTCGGAAAGGAAACTCTCCGAAACACCAAAAACATGTTTGTTTGGCCCAAACGAGTGTATCGGATGCGTTTTTGGGTGTGCTTCGACGGAAGGGTTCCGATGTGTGCGATGGCGCGTGTCATGCAAATCGGGTGCCGTTTTTGCACCACTTTTACTTCGGAAATGGAACTCTCTGAAACACCCAAAACATGTTTGTTGGGCCCGAACGAGTGTATCGGATGCGTTTTTGGGTGTGCTTCGACGGAAGGGCCCGATGTGTTCGATGGCGCGTGTCATGCAAATCGGGTGCGTTTTTGCCCCACTTTTAATTCGGAAATGAAGCTCGCCGAAACACCCAAAACATGTTTGTTGGGCCCGAACGAGTGTATCGGATGCGTTTTTGGGTGTGCTTCGACGGAAGGGTTCCGATGTGTGCGATGGCGCGTGTCACACAAAACGGGTGCCGTTTTCGCACCACTTTTGCATCTGAAATGAAGCTCTCCAAAACACAAAAATCATGTTTGTTTGGCTCCAACGAGTCTATGGGATGCGTTTTTGGTGTGCTTTCACGGAATGGTTCCGATGTGTGCGATGGCGCGTGTCATGCAAATCGGGTGCCGTTTTCGCACCACATTTACTTCGGAAATGAAACTCTCCGAAACGCCCAGAACATGTTTGTTGGGCCCGAACGAGTGTATCGGATACGTTTTTGGGTGTGCTTCGACGGAAGGGCCCGATGTGTTCGATGGCGCGTGTCATGCAAATCGGGTGCGTTTTTGCCCCACTTTTAATTCGGAAATGAAGCTCGCCGAAACACCCAAAACATGTTTGTTGGGCCCGAACGAGTGTATCGGATGCGTTTTTGGGTGTGCTTCGACGGAAGGGTTCCGATGTGTGCGATGGCGCGTGTCACACAAAACGGGTGCCGTTTTCGCACCACTTTTGCATCTGAAATGAAGCTCTCCAAAACACAAAAAACATGTTTGTTTGGCTCCAACGAGTCTATGGGATGCGTTTTTGGGTGTGCTTCCACGGAAGGGTTCCGATGTGTGCGATGGCGCGTGTCATGCAAAACGGGTGCAGTTTTCGCTCCACTTTTACTTCGGAAATGAAACTCTCTGAAACACCCAAAACATGTTTGTTTGGCCCAAACGAGTGTATCGGATGCGTTTTTGGGTGTGCTTCGACGGAAGGGTTCCGATGTGTGCGATGGCGCGTGTCTTGCAAATCGGGTGCCGTTTTCGCTCCACTTTTACTTCGGAAATGAAACTCTCCGAAACACCCAAAACATGTTTGTTTGGCCCAAACGAGTGTATCGGATGCGTTTTTGGGTGTGCTTCGACGGAATGGTTCCGATGTGTTGATTGCGCGTGTAATGCAAATCGGGTGCCATTTTCGCACCACTTTTAATTCGGAAATCAAACTCTCCGACACACCCAAAACATGTTTGTTGCGCCCGAACGAGTGTACCGAATGCGTTTTTGGGTGTGCTTCGATGGAAGGGTTCCGATGTGTGCGATGGCGCGTGTCACGCAAAACGGGTTTCGTTTTCGCACCACTTTTTCTTCTGAAATGAAACTCTCCAAAACAAAAAACATGTTTGTTTCGCTCCAACGAGTCTATGGGATGCGTTTTGGTGTGCTTTCACGGAATGGTTCCGATGTGTGCGATGGCGCGTGTCATGCAAATCGGGTGCCGTTTTCGCACCACTTTTACTTCGGAAATGAAACTCTCCGAAACACCAAAAACATGTTTGTTGGCCCAAACGAGTGTATCGGATGTGTTTTTGGGTGTGCCTCGACGGAATGGTTCCGATGTGTGCGATGGCGCGTGTCATGCAAATCGGGTGCCGTTTTCGCACCACTTTTACTTCGGAAATGAAACTCCGAAACACCCAAAACATGTTTGTGTGGCCCAAACAAGTGTATCGGCTGCGTTTTTGGGTGTGCTTCAACGGAAGGGTTCCGATGTGTGCGATGGCGCGTGTCACGCAAAACGGGTGCCGTTTTCGCTCCACTTTTACTTCGGAGATGAAACTCTCCGAAACACCCAAAAGCTGTTTGTTTGGCCCAAACGAGTGTATC
The DNA here is from genome assembly GCA_001182835.1 of Oropetium thomaeum. Taxonomy (NCBI): domain Eukaryota; kingdom Viridiplantae; phylum Streptophyta; class Magnoliopsida; order Poales; family Poaceae; genus Oropetium; species Oropetium thomaeum. The sequence continues at coordinate 436,353 of LFJQ01000104.1, read as the reverse complement.
GGATGCGTTTTTGGGTGTGCTTCGACGAAATGGTTCCGATGTGTGCGATGGCGCGTGTCTTGCAAATCGGGTGCCGTTTTCGCACCACTTTTAATTCGGAAATGAAACTCTCCGAAACACCCAAACATGTTTGTTGGGCCCAACGAGGGTATCGGATGCGTTTTTGGGTGTGCTTCGACGGAATGGTTCCGATGTGTGCAATGGCGCGTGTCATGCAAATCGGGTGCGTTTTCGCACCACTTTTACTTCGGAAATGAAACTATCCGAAACACCCAAAACATGTTTGTTTGGCCCAAACGAGTGTATCCGATGCGTTTTTGGGTGTTCTTCGACGGAATGGTTCCGATGTGTTCGATGGCGCGTGTCTTGCAAATCGGGTGCCGTTTTCGCACCACTCTTACTTCGGAAATGAAACTCTACGAAACACCAAAAACATGTTTGTTTGCCCAAACTAGTGTATCGGATGTGTTTTTGGGTGTGCTTCGACGGAATGGTTCCGATGTGTTCGATGGCGCGTGTCATGCAAATCGGGTGTCGTATTCGCACCACTTTTTCTTCCGAAATGAAACTGTCCCAAACACCAAAAACATGTTTGTTTGGCCCCAACAAGTGTATCGGATGGGTTTCTGGGTGTGCTTCAGTGGAAGGGTTCCGATGCGTGCGATGGCGCGTGTCATGCAAATCGGGTGCAGTTTTCGCACCACTTTTACTTCGGAAATGAAACTCTCCAAAACAACAAAAACATGTTTGTTTGGCCCAAACGAGTGTATCGGATGCGTTTTTGGGTGTGCTTCGACGGAAGGGTTCCGATGTGTGCGATGGCGCGTGTCATGCAAAACGGGTGCCATTTTTGCACCACTTTTACTTCGGAAAGGAAACTCTCCGAAACACCAAAAACATGTTTGTTTGGCCCAAACGAGTGTATCGGATGCGTTTTTGGGTGTGCTTCGACGGAAGGGTTCCGATGTGTGCGATGGCGCGTGTCATGCAAATCGGGTGCCGTTTTTGCACCACTTTTACTTCGGAAATGGAACTCTCTGAAACACCCAAAACATGTTTGTTGGGCCCGAACGAGTGTATCGGATGCGTTTTTGGGTGTGCTTCGACGGAAGGGCCCGATGTGTTCGATGGCGCGTGTCATGCAAATCGGGTGCGTTTTTGCCCCACTTTTAATTCGGAAATGAAGCTCGCCGAAACACCCAAAACATGTTTGTTGGGCCCGAACGAGTGTATCGGATGCGTTTTTGGGTGTGCTTCGACGGAAGGGTTCCGATGTGTGCGATGGCGCGTGTCACACAAAACGGGTGCCGTTTTCGCACCACTTTTGCATCTGAAATGAAGCTCTCCAAAACACAAAAATCATGTTTGTTTGGCTCCAACGAGTCTATGGGATGCGTTTTTGGTGTGCTTTCACGGAATGGTTCCGATGTGTGCGATGGCGCGTGTCATGCAAATCGGGTGCCGTTTTCGCACCACATTTACTTCGGAAATGAAACTCTCCGAAACGCCCAGAACATGTTTGTTGGGCCCGAACGAGTGTATCGGATACGTTTTTGGGTGTGCTTCGACGGAAGGGCCCGATGTGTTCGATGGCGCGTGTCATGCAAATCGGGTGCGTTTTTGCCCCACTTTTAATTCGGAAATGAAGCTCGCCGAAACACCCAAAACATGTTTGTTGGGCCCGAACGAGTGTATCGGATGCGTTTTTGGGTGTGCTTCGACGGAAGGGTTCCGATGTGTGCGATGGCGCGTGTCACACAAAACGGGTGCCGTTTTCGCACCACTTTTGCATCTGAAATGAAGCTCTCCAAAACACAAAAAACATGTTTGTTTGGCTCCAACGAGTCTATGGGATGCGTTTTTGGTGTGCTTTCACGGAATGGTTCCGATGTGTGCGATGGCGCGTGTCATGCAAATCGGGTGCCGTTTTCGCACCACATTTACTTCGGAAATGAAACTCTCCGAAACGCCCAGAACATGTTTGTTGGGCCCGAACGAGTGTATCGGATGCGTTTTTGGGTGTGCTTCGACGGAAGGGTTCCGATGTGTTCGATGGCGCGTGTCATGCAAATCGGGTGCGTTTTCGCATCACTTTTAATTCGGAAATGAAACTCGCCGAAAACCCAAAACATGTTTGTTGGGCCCGAACGAGTGTAGCGGATGCGTTTTTGGGTGTGCTTCGACGGAAGGGTTCCGATGTGTGCGATGGCGCGTGTCACGCAAAACGGGTGCCGTTTCGCACCACTTTTTCTTCTGAAATGAAACTCTCCCAAACACAAAAAACATGTTTGTTTGGCTCCAACTAGTCTATGGGATGCATTTTATTGTGCTTTCACGGAATGGTTCCGATGTGTGCGATGGCGCGTGTCATGCAAATCGGGTGCCGTTTTCGCACCACATTTACTTCGGAAATGAAACTCTCCGAAACGCCCAAACATGTTTGTTGGGCCCGAACAAGTGTATCGGATGCGTTTTTGGGTGTGCTTCGACGGAAGGGTTCCGATGTGTTCGATGGCGCGTGTCATGCAAATCGGGTGCGTTTTCGCACCACTTTTAATTCAGAAATGAAACTCGCCGAAACACCCAAAACATGTTTGTTGGGCCCGAACGAGTGTATCGGATGCGTTTTTGGGTGTTCTTCGACGGAAGGGTTCCGATGTGTGCGATGGCGCGTGTCACGCAAAACGGGTGCCGTTTTCGCACCACTTTTTCTTCTGAAATGAAACTGTCCCAAACACAATAAACATGTTTGTTTGGCCCCAACCAGTCTATGGGATGCGTTTTTGGTGTCCTTTAACGGAATGGTTCCGATGTGTGCGATGGCGCGCGTCATGCAAATCGGGTGCCGTTTTCGCACCACTTTTACTTCGGAAATGAAACTCTCTGAAACACCCGAAACATGTTTGTTGGACCCGAACGAGTGTATCGGATGCGTTTTTGGGTGTGCTTCGACGGAAGGGCTCCGATGTGTTTGATGGCGGGTCTCATGCAAATCGGTGCCGTTTGCACAACTTTTAATTCGGAAATGAAACTCTACGAAACACCCAAAACATGTTTGTTGGGCCCGAACGAGTGTAGCGGATGCGTTTTTGGGTGTGCTTCGACGGAAGGGTTCCGATGTGTGCGATGGCGCGTGTCACGCAAAACGGGTGCCGTTTCGCACCACTTTTTCTTCTGAAATGAAACTCTCCCAAACACAAAAAACATGTTTGTTTGGCTCCAACTAGTCTATGGGATGCATTTTATTGTGCTTTCACGGAATGGTTCCGATGTGTGCGATGGCGCGTGTCATGCAAATCGGGTGCCGTTTTCGCACCACTTTTACTTGGGAAATGAAACTCTCCGAAGCACCCAAAACATATTTGTTTGGCCCAAGCAAGTGTATCGGATGCGTTTTTGGGGGTGCTTCGACGGAATGGTTCCTGTGTGCGTGTCATGCAAATCGGGTGCCGTTTTCGCACCACTTTTATTTCGGAAATGATACTCCCCAAAACACCCAAAACATGTTTGTTGGGCCCGAACGAGTGTATCGGATGCGTTTTTGGGTGTGCTTCGATGGAAGGGTTCCGATGTGTGCGATGGCGCGTGTCACGCAAAACGGGTGCCGTTTTTGCACCACTTTAGCTTCTGAAATGAAACTCTCCCAAACACAAAAAACATGTTTGTTTGGACCAAACGAGTGTATCGGATGCGTTTTTGGGTGTGCTTCGACGGAAGGGTTCCGTGTGTGCGATGGGGCGTGTCATGCAAATCGGGTGCCGTTTTTGCACCACTTTTACTTCGGAAATGGAACTCTCTGAAACACCCAAAACATGTTTGTTGGGCCCGAACGAGTGTATCGGATGCGTGTTTGGGTGTGCTTCGACGGAAGGGCTCCGATGTGTTTGATGGCGCGTCTCATGCAAATCGGTGCCGTTTTCGCACAACTGTTAATTCGGAAATGAAACTCTACGAAACACCCAAAACATGTTTGTTGGGCCCGAACGAGTGTAGCGGATATGTTTTTGGGTGTGTGCTTCGACAGAAGGGTTCCGATGTGTTCGATGGCGCGTGTCATGCAAATCGGGTGCCGTTTTCGCACCACTTTTAATTCGGAAATGAAACTCTCCGAAACACCCAAAACATGTTTGGTTGGCCCGAACGAGTGTATCGGATGCCTTTTTGGGTGTGCTTCGACAGAAGGGTTCCGATGTCTGCGATGGCGCGTGTCACGCAAAACGGGTGCCGTTTCGCACAACTTTTTCTTCTGAAATGAAACTCTCCAAAACACAAAAAACATGTTTGTTTGGCTCCAACGAGTCTATGGGATGCGTTTTTGGTGTGCTTTCACGGAATGGTTCCGATGTGTGCGATGGCGCGTGTCATGCAAATCGGGTGCCGTTTTCGCACCACATTTACTTCGGAAATGAAACTCTCCGAAACGCCCAGAACATGTTTGTTGGGCCCGAACGAGTGTATCGGATGCGTTTTTGGGTGTGCTTCGACGGAAGGGTTCCGATGTGTTCGATGGCGCGTGTCATGCAAATCGGGTGCGTTTTCGCATCACTTTTAATTCGGAAATGAAACTCGCCGAAAACCCAAAACATGTTTGTTGGGCCGAACGAGTGTATCGGATGCGTTTTTGGGTGTGCTTCGACGGAAGGGTTCCGATGTGTGCAATGGCGCGTGTCACGCAAAACGGGTGCCGTTTTTGGACCACTTTAGCTTCTGAAATGAAACTCTCCCAAACACAAAAAACATGTTTGTTTGGCTCCAACCAGTCTATGGGATGCGTTTTTGGTGCGCTTTGACGGAATGGTTCCGAGGTGTGCGATGGCGCGCATCATGCAAATCGGGTGCCGTTTTCGCACCACTTTTTCTTCCGAAATGAAACTGCCCGAAACACCAAAAACATGTTTGTTGGGCCCCAACAAGTGTATCGGATGCGTTTCTGGGTGTGCTTCAGTGGAAGGGTTCCGATGTGTGCGAGGGCGCGTGTCACGCAAAACGGGTGCCGTTTTCGCACCACTTTTTCTTCTGAAATGAAACTCTCCCAAACACAAAAAACATGTTTGTTGGGCCCCAACCAGTCTATGGGATGCGTTTTTGGTGTGCTTTAACGGAATGGTTCCGATGTGTGCGATGGCGCGCGTCATGCAAATCGGGTGCCGTTTTCGCACCACTTTTACTTCGGAAATGAAACTCTCTGAAACACCCAAAACATGTTTGTTGGACCCGAACAAGTGTATCGGATGCGTTTTTGGGTGTGCTTCGACGGAAGGGTTCCGATGTGTTCGATGGCGCGTCTCATGCAAATCGGTGCCGTTTGCACAACTTTTAATTCGGAAATGAAACTCTTCGAAACACCCAAAACATGTTTGTTGGGCCCGAACGAGTGTAGCGGATGCGTTTTTGGGTGTGCTTCGACGGAAGGGTTCCGATGTGTGCGATGGCGCGTGTCACGCAAAACGGGTGCCGTTTTCACACCAGTTTTTACTCTGAGATGAAACTATACGAAACACCCAAAACATGTTTGTTTGGACCAAGCAAGTGTATCGGATGCGTTTTTGGGGGTGCTTCGACGGAATGGTTCCTGTGTGTGCGATGGCGCGTGTCATGCAAATCGGGTGCCGTTTTCGCACCACATTTACTTCGGAAATGAAGCTCTCCGACACGCCCAAAACATGTTTGTTGGGCCCGAACGAGTGTATCGGATGCGTTTTTGGGTGTGCTTCGAGGGAAGGGTTCCGATGTGTGGGATGGCGCGTGTCACGCAAAACGGGTGCCGTTTTCGCACCACTTTTTCTTCTGAAATGAAACTCTCCCAAACACAAAAAACATGTTTGTTTGGCTCCAACCAGTCTATGGGATGCGTTTTTGGTGTGCTTTAACGGAATAGTTCCGATGTGTGCGATGGCGCGCGTCATGCAAATCAGGTGCCGTTTTCGCACCATTTTTACTTCGGAAATGAAACTCTCCGAAACACCCAAAACATGTTTGTTTGGCCCAAGCAAGTGTATCGGATGCGTTTTTGGGGGTGCTTCGACGGAATGGTTCCTGGGTGTGCGATGGCGCGTGTCATGCAAATCGGATGCCGTTTTCGCACCACTTTTACTTCGGAAATAAAACTCCCCGAAACACCCAAAACATCTTTGTTGGGCCCGAACGAGTGTATCGGATGCGTTTTTGGTGTGCTTCGACGGAAGGGCTCCGATGTGTTTGATGGAGCGTCTCATGCAAATCGGTGCCGTTTTCGCACAACTTTTAATTTGGAAATGAAACTCTCCGTAACACCCAAAACATGTTTGTTGGGTCCAAACGAGTGTATCGGATGCGTTGTTGGGTGTGCTTCGACGGAAGGGTTCCGATGTGTTCGATGGCGCGTGTCATGAAATCGGGTGCCGTTTTTGCACCCACTTTTAATTCGGAAATGAAACTCTCCGAAACACCCAAAACAGGTTTGTTGGGCCCGAACGAGTGTATCGGATGCGTTTTTGGGTATGCTTCGACGGAAGGGTTCCGATGTGTGCGATGGCGCGTGTGACGCAAAACGGGTGCCGTTTTCGCACCACTTTAAATTCGGAAATGAAATTCTCCGAAACACCCAAAACATGTTTGTTGGGCCCGAACGAGTGTATCGGATGCGTTTTTGGGTGTGCTTCGACGGAAGGGTTCCGATGTGTGTGTTGGCGCGTGTCACGCAAAACGGGTGCCATTTTCACACCACTTTTTCTTCTGAAATGAAACTATACGAAACACCCAAAACATGTTTGTTTGGACCAAGCAAGTGTATCGGATGCGTTTTTGGGGGTGCTTCGACGGAATGGTTCCTGTGTGTGCGATGGCGCGTGTCATGCAAATCGGGTGCCGTTTTCACACCACTTTTATTTGGGAAATGAAACTCCCCGAAACACCCAAAACAAGTTTATTTGGCCCAAGCAAGTGTATCGGATGCGTTTTTGGGTGTGCTTCGACGGAATGGTTCCGGTGTGTGCGATGGCGCGTGTCATGCAAATCGGGTGCCGTTTTCGCACAACTGGTACTTCGGAAATGAAACTCTCCGAAACACCCAAAACATGTTTGTTTGGCCCAAACATGTTTATGGGATGCGTTTCTGGGTGTGCTTCAGCGGAACGGTTCCGAAGTGTGCGATGGGGCGTGTCATGCAAATCGGGTGCCGTTTTCACACCACTTTTACTTCGGAAATAAAACTCTCCGAAACACCCAAAACTTGTTTGTTGGGCCCGAACGACTGTATCAAATGCGTTTTTGGGTGTGCTTCGACGGAAGGGTTCCGAGGTGTTCGATGGCGCGTGTCTTGCAAATCAGGTGCCGTTTTCGCACCACTTTTAATTCGGAAATGAAACTCTCCGAAACGCCCAAAACTTGTTTGTTGGGCCCGAACGAGTGTATCGGATGCGTTTTTGGGTGTGCTTCGACGGAAGGGTTCCGATCTGTTCGATGGCGCGTGTCAAGCAAATCGGGTGCGTTTTTGCACCACTTTTAATTCGGAAATGAAACTCTCCGAAACACCCAAAACATGTTTGTTGGGCCCGAACGAGTGTATCGGATGCGTTTTTTGGTGTGCTTCGACGGAAGGGTTCCAATGTGTGCGATGGCGCGTGTCACGCAAAACGGGTGCCGTTTTCGCACCACTTTTTCTTCTGAAATGAAACTCTCCCAAACACAAAAAACATGTTTGTTTGGCCCAAACGAGTGTATCGGATGCGTTTTTGGGTGTGCTTCGACGGAAGGATTGCGATGTGTGCGATGGCGCGTGTCACGTAAAACGGGTGCCGTTTTCGCACCATGTTTTCTTCTGAAATGAAACTCTCCGAAACACCCAAAACATGTTTGTTTGGCCCAAACGTGTTTGTGGGATGCGTTTCTGGGTGTGCTTCAGCGGAACGGTTCCGACGTGTGCGATGGGGCGTGTCATGCAAATCGGGTGCCGTTTTCGCAACACTTTTACTTCGGAAATGTAACTCTCTGAAACACCAAAAACATGTTTGTTTGGCCCAAGCAAGTGTATCGGATGCGTTTTTGGCTGTGCTTCGACGGAATGGTTCCGGTGTGTGCGATGGCGCGTGTCATGCAAATCGGGCGCCGTTTTCACACCACTTTTACTTCGGAATGAAACTCTCCGAAACACCCAAAACATGTTTCTTGGGCCGAAACGAGTTGATCGAATGCGTTTTTGGGTGTGTTTCGAAGGAATGGTTCCGATGTGTGCGATGGCGCGTGTCACGCATAACGGGTGCCGTTTTCGCACCACTTTTTCTTTTGAAATGAAACTCTCCCAAACACCAAAAACATGTTTGTTTGGCCCCTATGAGTCTATTGGATGCGTTTCTGGGTGTGCTTCAACGGAATGGCTCCGATGTGTGCTATGGCGTGTGTCATGCAAATCTGGTGCCGTTTTCGCACCACTTTTACTTCGGAAATGAAACTCTCCGAAACACCCAAAACATGTTGTTTGGCCCAAACGAGTGTATCGGATGTGTTTTTGGGTGTGCATCGGCGGAAGGGGTCCGATGTGTTCGATGGCGCGTGTCATGCAAATCGGGTGCTGTTTTCGCACCGCTTTTTCTTCCGAAATGAAACTCTCCGAAACACCAAAAACATGTTTGTTTGGCCCCTACGAGTGTATGGGATGCGTTTCTGGATGTGCTTCAACGGAATGGTTCCGATGTGTGTGGTGGCGTGTGTCATGCAAATCAGGGTGCCGTTTTCGCACCACTTTTATTTCGGAAATGAAACTCTCCGAAACACCCAAAACATGTTTGTTTGGCCCAAACGAGTGTATCGGAAGCGTTTTTGGGCGTGCTTCAACGTAAGGGCTCCGATTTGTGCGATGGCGCGTGTTATGCAAATCGGGTGCCGTTTTCACATCACTTTTACTTCGGAAACGAAACTCTCCGAAACACCCAAAACATGTTTGTTTGGCCAAACAAGTTTATCGAATGCGTTTTTGGGTGTTTCGAAGGAATGGTTCCGATGTGTGCGATGGCGTGTGTCATACAAAACGGATGCCGTTTTCGCACCACTTTTTCTTCCGGAATGAAACTCTCCGAAACACCAAAAACATGTTTGTTTGGCCCCTACTAGTGTATGGGATGCCTTTCTGGGTGTGCTTCAACGGAATGGCTCCGATGTGTGCGATGGCGTGTGTCATGCAAATCAGGTGCTGTTTTCGCAAAACTTTTACTTCGGAAACGAAACTCTCCGAAACACCCAAAACATTTTTGTTTGGCCCAAACAAGTTTATCGAATGCTTTTTTGGGTGTTCCGAAGGAATGGTTCCGATGTGTGCGATGGCGTGTGTCATGCAAAACGGATGCCGTTTTCGCACCACTTTTTCTTCCAGAATGAAACTCTCCGAAACACCAAAAACATGTTTGTTTGGCCCCTACGAGTGTATGGGATGCCTTTCTGGGTGTGCTTCAACGGAATGGCTCCGATGTGTGCGATGGCGTGTGTCATGCAAATCGGGTGCTGTTTTCGCACCACTTTTACTTCGGAAATGAAACTCTCCAAAACACTCAAAACATTTTTGTTTGGCCCAAACGAGTTTATCCAATGCATTTTTGGGTGTGTTTCGAAGGAATGGTTCCGATGTGTGCGATGGCACGTGTCATGCAAAACGGATGCCGTTTTCGCACCACTTTTTCTTCCGAAATGAAACTCTCCGAAACACCAAAAACATGTTTCTTTGGCCCCTATGAGTGTATGGGATGCCTTTCTGGGTGTGCTTCAATGGAATGACTCCGATGTGTGCGATGGCGTGTGTCATGCAAATCGGGTCTGTTTTCGCATCACTTTTACTTTGGAAATGAAACTCTCCGAAACACCCAAAACATGTTTGTTTGGCCCAAACGAGTGTATCGGATGCGTTTTTGGGTGTGCATCGACGGAAGGGGTCCGATGTATTCGATGGCGCGTGGCATGCAAATCGGGTGCCGTTTCCACACCACTTTTACTTCGGAAACGAAACTCTCCGAAACACCCAAAACATGTTTGTTTGGCCCCAACGAGTGTATCGGATGCGTTTTTGGGTGTGCTTCGACGGAAGGGTTCCGATGTGTTCGATGGCGCGTGTGTGTCATGCAAATAGGGTGTCGTTTTCGCACCACTTTTACTTCGGAATTGAAACTCTCTCAAACACCCAAAACATGTTTGTTTGGCCGAAACGAGTGTATCGGATGCGTTTTTGGGTGTGCTTCGACGGAATCATCCCGACGTGTACAATGGCGCGTGTCATGCAAATCGGATGCCGTTTTCGCACCACTTTTACTTCGGAAATGATACTCTCCCAAACACCCAAAACCTGTTTGCTTGGCCTAAACGAGTGTATCGGATGTGTTTTTTGGGTGTGCTTCGACGGAAGGGTTCCGATGTGTTCGATGGCGCGTGTCATGCAAATCGGGTGCCGTTTTCGCACTACTTTTACTTCGGAAATGAAACTCTCCGAAACACCCAAAACATGTTTGTTTGGCCCAAACGAGTTTATCGGATGCGTTTTTGGGTGTGTTTCAAAGTAGTGGTTCCAATGTGTGGGATGGTGCGTGTCATTCAAAATGGGTGCCGTTTTCCCACTACATTACTTCCGAGATGAAACTCTCCGAAACACCCAAAACATTTTGTTTGGCCCAATCAAGTTTATGGGTTGCGTTTTTGCGTTTGCTTCAACGGAATGGTTCCGCTGTGTGCAATGGCGCGTGTCATGCAAAGCAGGTGCCGTTTTCGCACAACTTTTACTTCAGAAATGAAACTCTCCAAAACATCCAAAACATGTTTGTTTGGCCCAACACGAGTATATCGAATGCGTTCTTGGGTGCGCTTCGATAGAAGGGTTTCGATATGTGCGATGGCGCGTGTCATGCAAATCGGGTGCCGTTTTCGCACCACTTTTTTTTCGGAAATAAAACTCTCCGAAACACCCGAAGCATGTTTGTTTGGCCCAAACGAGTGTATCGGATGCGTTTTTGGGTGTGATTCAATGGAAGGGTTCCGATGTGTGCGATGGCGCGTGTCATGCAAATCGGACGCCGTTTTCGCACCACTTTTACTTCGCAAATGAAACTATCCGAAACACGCAAAACATTTTTGTTTGGCCAAAACGAGTGTATCGGATGCGTTTTTGGGTGTGCTTCGACGGAACGGTTCCGATGTGTTCCATGGCGCGTGTCATGCAAATTGGGTGCCGTTTTCGCACCACTTTTACTTCGGAAATGAAACTCTCCCAAACACCCAAAACATGTTTGTTTGGCCCAATCAAGTTCATGGTATGTGTTTCTGTCTATGCTTCAACGGAATGGTTCCGATGCGTGCGATGGAGCGTGTCATGCAAATCGGGTGCCGTTTTCGCACCACTTTTACTTCGAAAATGAAACTCTCCGAAACACCCAAAACATGTTTGTTGGCCCAAACGAGTGTATCGGATGCGTTTTTGGGTGTGCTTCGACGGATGGGTTCGATGTGTGCGATGGCGCGTGTCATGCAATTCGGGGTGCCGTTTTCGCACCACTTTTACTTCGGAAATGAAACTCTGCAAACACCTAAAACATGTTTGTTTGCCCAATCAAGTTTATGGGTTGCGTTTTTGCGTCTGTTTCAACGGAATAGTTCCGATGTGTGCGATGGCGCGTGTCATACAAATCGGGTGCACTTTTCGCACCACTTTTACTTCGGAAATGAAACTCTCCGAAACACCCAAGACAAGTATGTTTGGCCCAAACGAGTTTATCGGATGCTTTTCTGGGTGTGTTTCAAAGGAAGGGTTCCGATGTGTTCGATGGCGCGTGTCATGCAAATGGGGTACCGTTTTCGCACCACTTTTACTTCGGAAATGAAACTCTCCCAAAGACCCAAAACATGTTTGTTTGGCCCAATCAAGTTCATGGTATGTGTTTTTGTCTATGCTTCACTGGAATGGTTCCGATGCGTGCGATGGCGCGTGTCATGCAAAACGGGTGCTGTTTTCGCACTACTTTTACTTTGGAAATGAAACTCTCCAGAACACCCAAACCATGTATGTTGGCCCAAACGAGTGTGTCGGATGCATTTTTCGGTGTGCTTCGACGGAAGGGTTCCGATGTGTTCGATGGCGCGTGTCATGCAAATCGGGTGCCGTTTTCGCACCACTTTTACTTCGGAAATGAGACTCTCCGAAACGCCCAAAACATGTTTGTTTGGCCCAAACGAGTTTATCGGATGCGTTTTTGGGTGTGTTTAAAGGAGTGGTTCCGATGTGTGATGGCGCGTGTCATTCAAAATGGGTGCCGTTTTCGCACCACTTTTACTTCCGAAATGAAACTCTCCCAAACACCTAATACATGTTTGTGTAGCCCAAACGAGTGTATCGGAGGCGTTTTTTGGGTGTGTTCAACGGAATGGTTCCGATGTCGGCGATGGGGCGTGTCATGCAAATCGGGTGCCGTTTTCGCACCACTTTTACATCCGAAATGAAACTCTCCGAAACACCCAAAACATGTTTGTCTGGCCCAAACGAGTATATTGGATGCGTTTTTGGGTGTGCTTCGACGGAAGGGTTCCGATCTGTGCGATGGCGCGTGTCATGCAAATCGTGTGCCGTTTTCGCCACTTTTACTTCGGAATGAAACTCTCCGAAACACCCAGAACTTGTTTGTTTGACCCAAACGAGTGTATCGGATGACTTTTTGGGTGTGCTTCGACGGAAGGGTTCCGATGCGTGCGATGGCGCGTGTCGAGCAAATCGGGTCCCGTTTTCGCACCACTTTTCTTCCGAAATGAAACTCTCCAAAACACCAAAAACATATTTTTTTGGCACCAACGAGTGTATGGATGAGTTTTTGGTGTGCTTCCATGGAATGTTTCAATGTGTGCGATGGCGCGTGTCATGCAAAACGGGTGCTGTTTTCGCACCACTTTTACTTCGGAAATGAAACCCTCCGAAACACCCGAAACATGTTTCTTTGGCCCAAAAGGAGTATATCGGATACCTTTTTGGGTTTGCTTCGATGGAAGGGTTCCGATGTGTTGGATGGCACGTGTCTTGCAAATCGGGTGCCATTTTTCGCACCACTTTTACTTCGAAATGAAACTCTCCGAAACACCCAAAACATGTTTGTTTGGCCCAAACGAGTTTATCGGATGCGTTTTTGGGTGTGTTTCAAAGGAGTGGTTCCGATGTGTGCGATGGCGCGTGTCATTCAAAATGGGTGCCGTTTTCCCTCCACTTTTACTTCCGAAATGAAACTCTCCGAAACACCAAAAACATGTTTGTTTTGCCCTAACGAGTGTATGGGATGCCTTTTTAGGTGTGCTTCGACAGAATGGTTCCGATGTGGGCGATGGCGCGTGTCATGCAAATCGGATGCCTGTCGCAACCCCGTCCGATAAAATCGTATGGTTGCTCATCCAGGATCATTCGGGGGGGCCGCTTGCCGAAACAAGTGACTTTACAGTACAATAATTAACAAGGACTCGCATAAATGACTTAAAGATACATTAATTCTGGTTATATTACAACTGATTTCAGGAGTTTTGGAAGTGCGGTAACGTAGTTTTGATAACAAACACGAGGATTTCAGCGGAAGCAAAAAAAAAAAATTCTAACACTCGACGCCTCGATTAAACACCCCAGCCCAATGGTGTTTAATCTCCACGGGAGGGAGAAGCGGGGACCCACTCGAAAGTCCACTCCGAGGGCGTCTCCTCTTCCCAACCACCCTGGCTATAGTCAGCACTATTACCTGCAAAACAACGATCAACAAAACGTGAGCGACTGACGCTCAGCAAGTCTTACCCGTCAATAGGCCTTCTAAGGCCGACTCCTAGAATGCTGGAATATTGGTGGCAGCTGGTAGATATTTGCAAAATACAGCACTACTAGTGGTTTTCAGTATTTTAGCCAAGTTATCAGAATTTCTATTGGAAATTTTACTAAGTGCGACAGCAACTAAGCAAGCAACTGCAATACAGCAGTTCTGAAACTTATTCTCAAACCTCCAATCACAATTCCTGCTACCACATTTTATAGTGTCGCCACGGCAGAAAGGAGCAAGTGGTACTCAATACCGCGAGGGACGGCAATTATAATTGATTTTACGTCCTGCAGGAGAAACCCGAATAACACGACACATGCGCACTCCACGAGTCACACGGGGCCACCTTTCACTGCATCGCGACAGAGTTGGTCCAACATCCATCTCTCCAAGGACATGGTCTGATGAGAACATGACACACATGCATACGACCATGATTGGGTCATGCATTAGTGAAAGAGGAGTCCAACAAGGTTGTCCAAGTCATGAAGGAGGCCCAAGGCTAATCCAATTCGAGTCACCAAGGTGGAGGCCCAAAACAACACAAGTTCGAGCCCATCTCGGAATTCAGGAGCAGCTTACGATGTTTTGGTCGCCCTGGCCACATACGGAGTCCGTTTTGGACATTCTACATATGGATGGAAAGCTAAGAAGACAAACTTTCCAATGGCACCGGTTTCATGCCCAAATTCCATCTGAGTCAACGGGAATCTTTGAAACAAGTGGACGTACAGAATCTGCCAGGACGCTGCGCCGCCGCCTTTTGGGCCGTTGGCCCATGTATCGTGTTGGAGCCCATAGGGGCGTGACCAGGGGGGTAGGCCACAACCTAAACCCTATATATTCAGTAGCCGCCGCCACATTAGGGTTGGGTTTTGTTTAATTGATAGCTTTAGCTACAGCCGTCATACGACGTGTATTCAGAACCCCACCTTCGAGTAATAGATTAGATTGCTCGCCTCTTATTCTTGCTCGTTCTTCGATTGCGTGCAGGGATTGATCTTCGTGATCAGGCTGATCTTGCAATCCAGCAAGGTTAGTAACCATCGGGAGTTGGTTCAGCGATTGCATTGGCGCCTCGGGCTTGCTCGTCGTAGTCGGATCGTGAGGGTTAGCTTCCACAGATCGAAATTATCTCCACTCACCGAAAGATCGGGCACTCCAGTTCTATCAAGTGGTATCAGATTCCAGTGTTTCTCGGTGAGTTTATCGTGTGTTTTTCGTTCATCCTAGTCCACAAACAACCAAAAATTTTCAGGTTAGATCTTTTGTCCCAGTACCCCTTGCGCCTCGCACTTTCGATCAGTAATTTGCATTGTTGAATTTGTGTGCTTGTGCGTTCGTTGTTGCTGGTTACTTGTGTTTTGATTTTTCTCATCTGTTATAGCCACCACAAACCCTACATCCCCACCAACCCCGCTGTCGTGTACTACGCAATCTGCTGCCGCGCGCGAGAATCCAGCTCGTTCCCGTGCGGTGTGCGTGAGTCCAGATTGTTTCCATCTGCTGTGTGCTGCCGCGCGCGTAAGAGTCCAGGTCGTGTCCGCCGCGGTGTGTTTGCTGTGCGCGCCTCCTACCAGGTCACGCCGCGCTCCGCAAGAGTCCCAGGCGATCACGCCTGCCTTGGTCACGCCTCGGCTGCATCTCTGCCGGCCGCGCCGTGCACAGAATCCTGCTCGGACGCGCCGTGTACGCCGCTGAGTTCAGGTCGGTTTCGGCCCTGCTGTGTCCGTTCGGTCCGGACTCCTGCCGTGTTTTCTTTCCGGTCAAAAAAAAAAGGAAAAACAAAATATAAAAGGCCACGTGTGCAATCAAAAAAAAAAAAACAGAAAGAGTGTGTGAAAAAAAAAAGAAGAAAAAGAAAAGAAAAAAAAAGAAAGAAAAAAAAAAAACCAGAACAACAAGGCACAGTTGTCTTCTCTTGATCGGTTTTGTTTGGCCGATCGTAACCGAACCAGACTATCCCTAGTCGTGCGGCCACCAGCGGTTCCTCACCTTTGCCTCCTTATCGCACTTGTTTCCAGCAGCATCCATACGTGTTTAGCACTATTATTCAACATTGCATTCTTGTTTGATTGTGCTAACCCTTGAATTGAGTGCAGCCTCCCCAGAACTCCACATAGTTCTACGACGAGCATACTTCGTTTCCCCAGGCAATCGCTCCTCCAATCTTTCGTCGGTACTACCTGTTGGTTGCAGCTCACCCCTGTGCGCTTGGTAAGAACGGATAAGAATTTGATAACAGCATGGTAGTGAGTGCCCTGTGAGCCGTTACACCCTTGTCCCATTGTTGTCGTCGATTTTGTTTTGTGTTTGCGCTAACCATGGCAGGAGACGTCGACGGCACGATGGATGAGCTGCAGGACATACGGACTCAAGTTGATGGACTTGCCGCGAACATGAAGACGATGCATGAACGGTTTGATTCTCTTGACACCATGAAGACCGTGCGGTTCGATCAGCTCGACCGCGCTCAGACGGCCGCTAAGACCACACTCGACACCATCGTGGCACGGCTTGATGCATTGACCACTACGATCACAGAGTTGCAGGAGGATGGAGATCGCCGCGGTCATGGCCCACGTGTGGTACGACACTCAGCTAATGATTCATTTGCTAAGATTAAATTTAAAATTCCATCTTTTAATGGCAAATATGATCCTGCTGCATATCTTGATTGGGAATTAGAGGTCGAACAGAATTTTTCATGCCATGATATTCCTACTAGTTCTCAAGTTAAAGCTGCTATTAGTGAATTTACTGATTTTGCTTTAACGTGGTGGCGTGATTATAATAAAAAACATCCCACTGCTATCCCCACCACCTGGACACAATTAAAAGCTGCCATGAGACATCGTTTTGTACCTTCATATTATGGCCGCGATTTGCTTAATCAAATGCAGCGTTTCCAGCAAGGGCAACAAACTGTTGAGGAATATTACCAGGCTCTACAAAAAGGTATGATTCGTTGTGGTTTGATTGAGACTGACGACGCTGCAATCGCACGATTTCGTGGTGGTTTGAACCGTGAAATTCAGGACATACTTGAATATAAAGATTATGCTGATATGACCACATTGTTTGAATATGCTTGCAAAGCTGAACGTGAAGTGCAGGGACGCTGCTCGAAAACATATACTAACTCTTTTGCAGGACGAAACCCGTCATCCAGCGCTGCTCCTACTCTCCCCGCGCCATCCACGACTAGCACTACACCGCGCGAGAGGACGACTAAACCTGCAGCACCCTCGACCACAGGTGGTGCTCCTTCCACAACTTCATGTGCAAATTCAGAACCATCACTTGACAATGCACCTACTCTTTGTGATATTGAGAGCAAAGGTACTGCTCAAGGTGCTCCACGCACGGCTGGTGAGCCTTCGTCTGATATGCTGAATTTTTCCACAACTCATGATATCATAGAGCAATTGTTAGTGGAACCTATTCTTGATTTATCTTTGTCACAAGTTGATTTGCTTGATGTTCCTTGTGATAAAAATGATTTGTGTGACAATGCTTCCGTTGTACATGCTTTAAAACCACACACGTGTGCTGCCATTAGACGTGCCATTCATATTTTGAACACGATCGATGAGCTTAAAATGTTGTCTTCTTTACATACTTTGGGTTACATTGAATTTGATGTTTTGTGTAATCTAGATTGTTTTGAAGAGAGAGTTTCTAAATATGCTGATTTGCCATGGTTTTCTAAACACACTTATCATGCTATTGGCAAATATAACAACGAAGGAGAATATATGATACATAGAGTGTACATTTGTGAAAATCGGAATTATCCTTTGATTGTGCGCACTTTTGATCCACTAGAGGGCAGCCATACTACAAATATTAATTCACCTTCCTCTAGCTCTGTTTTGGTGAAACAAGTTTGCTCCCAAGAAGGGGAGCATTGCTGGTCGCTATCAATCCCTGCTTTGTCTTTTGTTAGTACTAATCTTTTGCAGGATAGTGTTGCCACACATTGTGTGTCGTCCGATCAAGAAGCCTCCATACTTGCTAAATCTTCTACGCGAGATGACACATTCACCAATTGGAAACATGGTGACATCCCTCCTCACAATAATTTTGATTTCTTTTGCTTTCGAAACCCCGCTCTCCCTTGTGTTGTGCAGGATCGGTTTCAAGTACAATCGACGCCGAGGACGGCTTTTCTTCAAGAAGGGGAGGATGATGAGAACATGACACACATGCATACGACCATGATTGGGTCATGCATTAGTGAAAGAGGAGTCCAACAAGGTTGTCCAAGTCATGAAGGAGGCCCAAGGCTAATCCAATTCGAGTCACCAAGGTGGAGGCCCAAAACAACACAAGTTCGAGCCCATCTCGGAATTCAGGAGCAGCTTACGATGTTTTGGTCGCCCTGGCCACATACGGAGTCCGTTTTGGACATTCTACATATGGATGGAAAGCTAAGAAGACAAACTTTCCAATGGCACCGGTTTCATGCCCAAATTCCATCTGAGTCAACGGGAATCTTTGAAACAAGTGGACGTACAGAATCTGCCAGGACGCTGCGCCGCCGCCTTTTGGGCCGTTGGCCCATGTATCGTGTTGGAGCCCATAGGGGCGTGACCAGGGGGGTAGGCCACAACCTAAACCCTATATATTCAGTAGCCGCCGCCACATTAGGGTTGGGTTTTGTTTAATTGATAGCTTTAGCTACAGCCGTCATAGACGTGTATTCAGAACCCCACCTTCGAGTAATAGATTAGATTGCTCGCCTCTTATTCTTGCTCGTTCTTCGATTGCGTGCAGGGATTGATCTTCGTGATCAGGCTGATCTTGCAATCCAGCAAGGTTAGTAACCATCGGGAGTTGGTTCAGCGATTGCATTGGCGCCTCGGGCTTGCTCGTCGTAGTCGGATCGTGAGGGTTAGCTTCCACAGATCGAAATTATCTCCACTCACCGAAAGATCGGGCACTCCAGTTCTATCATGGTCCTCCAGGCAACGTCCTGCGTTCCTGTACGGCCCCAAGCCTTTCCCACTAGCACATGCCCAAGAAAAACAGAAATGCGAATTCATCCACCATACTGGTCCGTTCACCCGAAAAAAGAGATGGCCAATTGTCCAAACACTGCGCAATGAGCTACGTCGGTTTCCTGGGTCCCATATGCCAGTATGTATTCGGTACACAACTCAAACTTGACCAATGCAACCGCACCCGACACCATGCTCAATTTTTTTATTCACACAATGTTGGGTCCTGACTTTCTCAAATACTTCTATAAATAATCCCCTGAGTAGTCTCCATACCACTCAAACCCCTTCGTTGCCCTATCAGTAGGCATAGCACTAACGTACTGGCTCTAACAGAACAACCCGTAGGAGATCCTAACAAGTCATGCAACTAAGTTTTCACACAAGCCTCAAAACTTAATGCACAACAAAAACCTACATACACAGTGAGAAAGTAAAACTTTAAACATAGGTATGCACCGGGGCTTGCCTCGGTTCGGGGAGAAGTTAGCACAGTCGATGGCGGGGTCGGCAGCGGGGAAATCCTCCTCAGCCTCGGTGGCCGTCTGCAGCTCGGTTCCTATATGAAGATTCAAGGTAACTTAGTTTACACAGGGATTCAATGCTGGTGGTGGTAACTTGTATTAACAGAGAAGTGAAGGTGCATGAATTTCTTTCTAACAAATTTAGTGTGTTGTTTCGGTAAACGGGATTTAGCTAGACTGGTCGGACGGCAAAGATTACCAGAGGGCTGACGGTAAGAACGAACGACAACGGAGACCGGTCGCCAGAAAAGAGATGTTGACGCGCCGCTACTTCTGCAATAATGCGGAAGAATGGGGCGACGGTTAGAGACGATAACGGCGGATGACGGAACCGTCGGCAGGGCATGGGTTACCGAGCTCACCTGAGCACGAGAGAACTTGCTCTGTTTCGGGCCCTGCGGAGCTCTTCGGCGGTAATGGCGGAAGGCATAGGAGACGAGAGCAGAGGGACGAGCGTGCAGAAAGAGCAAATGATTGCGCACGAGTGAAACGTTTCGTCTCTGGAAATTATCAGTCTCCGTTCCTTTTGTCTCTCCAGGACACGGCGCAAGTTGGCACGGCGGCAGCGTACTGCAGCGCATGGGCGCCAGGCGTGCGCGTCCCATCACGAAGACTTTCGGCGCGGAGGCGGCACTACTGTGTACGGCCAGGCGCTTTTACGGTTGGGAAGGTGGCCAGCAGCAGTAATGGCGCGGCCGCTCCGAGCTCGGGTCCGACGAGTCTGTCCGACCTCGGGGTCGAGCGAGGCGGAGCGAAAAACGGCTTGTCCGACCTCGGGGTCGAGCGAGGCGGAGCGAAAACGGCTTGTCTGACCTCGGGGTCAAGCGAGGCGGAGTGAAAATGGCTTGTCCGACCTCCTGAACGACGGGTCGAGTGAAGCGGAGAGTGCTGACGAAGGATCGGACGAGACGGAAATAATGTCCGACCACTGGGGGTCGGGGTCGGGCGAATCGTAAAAAATCCTCCGACCTCAGGGTCGGAGGTCGGACGAAAACGGACTCACAAAGGACGGGGTCGGGAAGACATGGAAGGAAACAGGGAAGCGGCGCCCGGGGTGGAGCTCGACGGCGGAAATCGCCGGTGGCTTGACGGCGGCGGAAAGGAGGGAAGCTTCACGCTCAGCGTGATGTGGAGAATCGATTTGAGCAAGACGGGGGTGGCGGAGCTAGCCGGATCGGGTCGGCGACGAGAGGCGGCGGCTCGGAGGGGTGGCGTCGGCGGCGGCCGGAGACAGTGGCCGGGAAAACCGACGGCGAGCGGCTACAGCCTCGCGGAAACTCGGGGAAGAGACCGGACTCGTCGACGAGAGTCGGAACGGCCGGAGCAGGGCGGTGGCTTCAGCTCGGGCGGCGCTCGTTCCTGCTCGGAGGCGGAGCAAGGCCGGCGGTGCACGGGCGAAGGAGCAAGGTCGGGCGGCGCGACGGTGGAGAGCGGGGGTTCCGGCAGCGCTAGCGAGAGCAGGCTCGGGCAAGCCGGCTACGGCGAGCAGCGACGGCGGCAAGCAGCCGCACGGCAGCAGCGCGACGCAGCTGGGCAAGGGCCGGCCGGGTCAAATCTGCATCGGCAGAGAGGAAAAGAGAAGCAGAAAAGAAAATGAAGATTGGATTTCAAATTAGATTTTGAATTTAAGTTCTTTTGATTAGATCCTATGATTTCATTTACTTTGGGTTTTGAGATTTTTATTGAACACAATTAAGCCTTTATTGACAATTGATTAGCGAGAATTTAGTTCGGAATGTTACAGCCCTTCCCCCCTTAAGAAAATCTCGTCCCGAGATTTCGAGGAAGTGCTACAAGGGAGGGACCGATGACTATTTCACGACCGATGCCATGAATTACGAGAACTGTGAATGAAGAAATTCTTCACTTTCCCAGGTAGCCTCATCTTCCGAATGATTTGTCCACTGCACCTTGAAGAAGGTTTTGGTTCTCCGACGAGTTACGCGATCCTTCCGATCAAGTATCTTCATCGGCATCTCCGGATACGTGAGGTCCTCTTGGATTAATTCAACATCCGGGATGACCACTTGTTCAGGCAGCTTCAAACACTTCCGGAGCTGAGAGACATGGAAGATGTTGTGAATTCCCAACATATGAGAGGGCAGCTCCAATCGATATGCTACGGGACCACATCGCTCGATGATTTTGAAAGGTCCAATAAATCTTGGAGCTAACTTACCCTTAATGCCAAAGCGTTGGACACCTTTTGTTGGGGACACACGGAGATAGACGTGATCATCCACTTCAAAAGTTAACGGTCGACGCCTTTTGTCGGCATAACTTTTCTGCCGGGACCTTGCAGCTCGCAAATTTTCTTGAATAATCCTCACTTTCTCTTCGGCTTGAGTCACCAAATCTGGTCCAAAAATTACTCTTTCTCCTGCCTCAGACCAGTTTAATGGCGTGCGACATGGCTGACCATACAATGCCTCGAACGGAGACATCTTGATGCTCTCTTGATAGCTATTGTTGTACGAAAACTCAGCCAATGGTAAGCACTCTTCCCAATTCGTCCCATGGGTCAGCACAGATGCGCGAAGCATATCTTCCAGAACTTGATTTACACGCTCTGTCTGACCATCGGTTTGCGGGTGGTAAGCTGAACCATGAATTAACTTAGTACCAAGTGCCTCATGAAATTGCTCCCAGAAACGGCTCACAAACTGGATACCCCGATCAGAAATGATGGTCTTTGGAACACCATGGAGGCACATGATACGAGAGTTATAAAGCTCCGCGTATTTCCTCGCATTATAATGGGTGTTCACCGGGATGAAGTGAGCAGATTTGGTGAGTCGATCTACTATGATCCAAATAGAGTCATGCCTCTGGGCAGTGAGAGGAAGACCGACGATAAAGTCCATACTAATGTCCTCCCATTTCCATGATGGCACATTGAGAGGCTGCAACGGACCAGCACTCTTCAGATGATCTGCTTTGACCTGGCGACATGTGTTGCACTCAGCAACATACCGAGCGACTTCACGCTTCATTCGAGTCCACCAAAATTTCCTTCGCAGATCTTGGTACATCTTATTGCTACCTGGATGGATAGCATACTTGGAGAGGTGAGCCTCATCCATGATTTTCTTCCACAGCTCGAAATTCTTCGGTACGACGAGGCGGTTGCCGAACCAAAGAACACCTTTCTCATCAAGGCGGAAACACTTCATTTTGCTGCTGCCTATCCGAGCGCGGATCTTTTCCATCCCCTCATCAACCTTCTGTGCAGCAACTACTCCCTCACGGAGGGTAGGAATGAGAGCCAAATTATACAACGGCCCATGGGGAATGATACGAAGGCTTGGCTCTTCTGGGCTACAACAGAAAACAGTGGTAGAAGCTTGAGCTATGGTGGAATTGCACCCAGCTTTGCGATTTAGGGCATCAGCCACAACATTCGCCTTGCCCGGATGGTAATGGATTTCCAATTCATAGTCCATCCACCTTCTTTGCCTCATATTCAGATCATCTTGAGAAAAAATATACTTCAAGCTTTTGTGATCCGTGTACAAGTGTACGAGATTCCCAAGAAGATAATGCCTCCAGATTTTTAAGGCAAACACAACTGCGGCGAGTTCCAAATCATGAGTGGGGTAATTCAACTCATGACGTCGCAGCTGTCTTGATCCATAGGCAATGACATGGCCGTCTTGCATCAATACACATCCCAGGCCCGTGCCAGAAGCATCACAATAAACATCAAACGGTTTGGTGATGTCCGGTTGAGCCAAAACTGGAGCGGTGGTTAAGTGTTTCTTGAGAGTTCGAAAAGCCTCATCACAAGAATTACTCCAATAGAAAGCGACCCCTTTGTGAAGCAGTTCCGTCATGGGCTTGGAGATCTTCGAAAAGTTCGGGACGAACCGTCGATAGTATCCAGCAAGCCCAAGGAAGCTGCGAACATCTTTGACGCACTTTGGGGGCTTCGAGTCAAGCACATCTTTCACCTTGCTTGGATCAACAGAGATACCTTCGGCGGAGATCACATGACCAAGGAACTGTACTTCTTTCAACCAAAAGTCACATTTGCTGAATTTGGCGTACAGCTTATGTTCCCTCAGCCTCTGGAGAACAATACGAAGATGTTCCGCATGCTCTTCCTCCGACTTGGAATAAATAAGGATGTCGTCGATGAAGACCACGACGAATTTGTCCAGCTCGGGCATGAAAACGGAATTCATTAGATACATGAAGTGGGCTGGGGCATTGGTCAAACCGAAGGACATGACAAGGTATTCGTAGAGGCCATACCTTGTAGAAAAGGCAGTCTTGGGAATGTCCTCAGGACGGATTTTTATTTGATGATACCCCGAGCGAAGATCAACTTTGGAAAAGACCTTGGCGCCCACAAGCTGATCGAACAGGATGTCTATGCGGGGCAAAGGATATTTGTTTTTGATGGTGACCGCATTCAACGGTCGATAATCAACACAGAGTCTCAGGGTCTCATCCTTCTTCTTCACAAATATGGGGGGACAACCCCAAGGAGACGAGCTAGGTCGAATAAAACCCTTGTCTAACAACTCCTTTAGTTGAATTTTTTAATTCGGCCAACTAATTCGGAGCCATCTAGAGATGGGAGCGGTACCGGGCTGGAGTTCAATTTTGAACTCGACGTCCCGATCGGGTGGCAATCCCAGTAAATCCTCCGGAAAGACATCAGGAAACTCACACACTACTGGAATATCCTCCAACCTTTTACCAGAGACCTGATGAAGGCTAGGTGACTTGGGAGTGGGGGATGTAACTTGAAAGGATATGGAGCCGTGTAGAGGGGAATTCAATTGAATATCTCGAGAGGAAATATGCAACACGGCGTTATGGTATACCATCCAACCCATGCCTAAAATTATATCTATGCCATGATGGTCAAGAACGATGAATTGGGGTTTAAATATTTTTCCGCCCAGATTTAGTGGTGCTTGGTGGACTTTTAATGTGGTAGATATTTTTCCGGCGGGTGAGGTAATAATATAGGGGGTTTTAGTGATGGCGGTGAGAAGACCACACCTTTGGACACACACCCTGCTAATGAAATTATGGGTGGCACCCGAATCAAATAAAACGAAAATAGGCTGCTTTCGAATAGAAAACATACCCGCAAGGACTTGTTCACCTTCTTGAACTTCCTCAGCCACAGTGTGATTGACACGGCCCTGAGTAGGTGCACCCCCGGCAGGCTGGGGACGGGAATTGTTGTTGTTGCGGGAGTTGCCCTGCTGGGCATTACCCTGCTGACGAGGAGGCTGGCGGCAATCTTTAGCAAAGTGGCCGGGACGACCGTAATTGAAACACGGCCTTGGGCCCGTGTTGTTGTACTATTGCGGTGGACGAGGAGCTTGGATCATCTGCCTGTGACCCCCGGAGTTGAAGCCAGGCTGCTGCCCAGACTAAGGGCCTTGGCGTACCATGGACTGTTGGGAGGATGATGATGTACGATAACCTCCACCTGGTGGCATTGCAGCCTTGAACTTCTGGCCCGTCGGGGAAGTGATAGCCAAACGGTACCTCTGGGGCGGCTGGTTACCAGAGGGACCCCCAACTGCACGCTTGCGCTTCTTTTCCTCCTGGTGAGCGCGCGTAGCATCTTCTTGAGTGATGGCAGCACTCACCAGTGCGTTGAAATTGGCGCTGTTGTGGAGGGCTAGGCGATCACGCAGCTTGGAGTTTAAGCACTTCATGAAACAGCCCCTCTTTTTGGCGTCGGTGTCCACGTGATGTCCAGCATACTGCGCCAGGTAGTTGAACTTGCGCGAGTATTCATAAACACTCATGTGGCCTTGACGCAGTTCTTCAAATTCGCGCGTCTTGGCTGTATGAGGCCATCAGGAATGTGATGTGCCCTGAAAGCTTCCCGGAACTCCGTCCATTGCACTTGGTGGCCATCGGGAAGAGAGGCAGTGTAATTAAACCACCACGCTCTCGCCGGTCCGCGGAGTTGTTGAGCCGCGAAGAGAGTCTTCTGATGCTCGGTGCAATGAAGGAGCTCAAACTTGGACTCGATGGTGTGCAGCCAGTTGTCAGCGTCCAATGGGTCAGCTGCATCCGCGAAGGTTGGCGGATGGACAGCTGAGAAGTCCCCATAGGAGCTCTCTGGCGGGGGTGCCTGTGCACGCTGACGACCACCCTGACGATTCTGCTCGATCAGAATCTGCATGAGCTGCTGTTGGGTGGCCATGAATTGTTCCCACATCCTTGGAGGTGGGGGCGGCGATGGGGGAAGATTAGAGCCACTAGCCTGGTCCTGCCCGCTCGATCCGCGAGTACGTCCTGCCATCTGTCATAAGAACACCTTCACTCCATTAAAGGATTGATCATGCGCTTGAATACACACAGGCCAACAGAGTGCATTCAAACAGGGCATAACCAGATATGTGTTATGACAATGGAAATAGGCAACACATAGCTTGGATCACTTCATTAATGAGAAAGTAAACGGTGGCATACATGAAAGAGTACCCACATTACATCCCGAAGTGGCATAGCCACATTTTACAAAATTGCGTAGCGACACCGAGCCACATCTACGCTGTCTACGGGATGTATGCCCACTAATAACAGTTCGACACGGGATAAAAGATACTACGAGGTCTTAAGTTCTAGTTGCACACATATATGTACGCAACCTAGGCCGCGATAGAGGACTAGGGCGCAGGGCTGTCAGCGTCAGAATGCATCTCCTCATCGTAGGGCGATGGGGGGACGCTCGTTCTCCACGCCAGACATGCCTGACTCCTCATCAGGTGGGACATCGGGTGCCTGCATCGGCTGTGGGGCCTGATGCTGAAGAGCCATCTCGAGGTCCATCACAGCGTCCTCCCACTGAGCGTGGATCTGCTCAATGGTCTGCTCGGCATTGTGGAGCTGAGCGCGAACATCATGAGTCTCGTTCTCCGCCTCAAGCCTCAGTTCATCCATCCATTCTGCCTCAGCCTCGAGCTCATTGACCTGCAACTTCAGGTCGTCGCGCTCACCCTCCAGCTCAGCGATTTGCTGATCGGCCTGGGCCTTCTGCTCCTGAAACTGCTGCTGCAACTCCTCGACTTGGGCTTTTAAACCACAATTCTCCGCTTTAACCTTTTCTAACTTGTAGGAAACCTCAAGCCACTCCAAAAGCACTTTCAGGCGCTCCTGCTCCTCTTCGGAACAGGACTGCTCCGCCTGTTCGCGAGCCTGGGCCATCTCCACAAGGTCGGCCTCGAGCTCGACGATACGCGCTTCGAGGGCAGCACATTTGTCCGCGTCGGAAAGGACCATCTGTGTAAGAAGTTGAAACAATTAGCCCTCATTTCCAAAATGAGAGGCGCAAGTCCTACACTACAACTCATTTCTCGACCAAATGAGGAATAATGTGCAAGACCTAAAATGGGAAGAATCAATCAAGGATGGGATTTTCTGAACAATAACAGGTTTCCGTCCTGCTATGGCAGCAGAGAGAAAAACACATTTTTCCTGTAGTGGGGATTGGAATCACAGGATTTCCCATCTACAAAAGTCGTAGATATTTTTCACACCCTTCCAAATTGTGCCCATTCACACTTTTAGAATAATAGGCGCGAAACTAGAAGCTTTGGAAAACGACTCATTGCTGAAATCCCTGCTTGGTTGATTTCAGTCCAGAGAGGTGTTCACCGGAAGGTCCGATCCCACATCTGAATGTCCGGTGGCCTAAAAAAAAAACATTCCAGAGGGAGTGTCTTCGGACTGTCCGGTCCTGCACCGGATGGTCCGATGTCCTTTTCTCCCAGAACAGAGGGACACCTTCCCCCTTAAGAAACGGAAAGCCAGGTAAAATGATTCAACGATAGTTCCAAGGACTGGATCAGCCTTCAGAGAACAAGAACCAGGCTGAACACAAGAAGGCGAATTTTACGTTTCTTGTTGTTCAAGATTTACCATTTTTAGTACCATGCAAAAGGAAAAGAATGATGCGACCTATTCGTCCTCACCAAAAAGGAAACCTAGTTCGGAACCTCGGTGGCACTACTCGTTCCCTCGAACACAAAACGTTTTCTACACGGTCTAACGATAGTCAGTGTGCCTGCAAAAAATCACATCGCAGAACAGGTATGCAATATGGCCATGATAGTCATGACTCATGACAACCGGCGGCAACCAGTAACGCCTTGCCGTTAGCGGCCATGAAAAGCATCTCAGGCAAGGTGGGTGAACCAGCAACGCGAACACCAAGCGACCGTGAATATTATCCCACGGCAGGACTACGTACCTTCGTTGTAGTTCGTTGGTGCGTCGTTGCAAAAATTATAACACGTACCTTCGCGTAGTTCGTTGGTGCCTCGTTACATAATCATAAACTTACAGGAAGGTAAAATGCATGAATGCACAGTTAGCTTGCTACCTTCCTAACTCTAACCTCCATTATGGACTGTTCTAAACCGTACCTCACCGTAGCGCAATTTTTGAAAACATGCCTCGTTAATTAGAGTACTAACCCCCAAATAGCTCTGATACCACGTGTCGCAACCCCGTCCGATAAAATCATATCGTTGCTCATCCAGGATCATTCGGGGGGGCCGCTTGCCGAAACAAGTGACTTTACAGTACAATAATTAACAAGGACTCGCATAAATGACTTAAAGATACATTAATTCTGGTTATATTACAACTGATTTCAGGAGTTTTGGAAGTGCGGTAACGTAGTTTTGATAACAAACACGAGGATTTCAGCAGTGTTCACACGTGTTTAGCACTCTTATTCAACTTTGCAATTATTGTTTGATCGTGCTAACCCTTGTCTTGAGTGCAGCCTACCCAGAACTACACATATTTCTACTACGAGCAGGTCTTGTTCCGCCTGGCAATCGCTTCTCCAATCTTTCACAGGTACTACCCGTTGGTTGCGGATCGCCACTGTGTGCTTGGTAAGAACGGGTAAGAACTTGATCGCAGCATTTGATTGCGTTTTGCCTTCCACCATATACCTGTAGTAGTAGGGCTATTTTCTCCTTGCTGTTTTCTTCTTGTTTTCGCTAACCATGGCAGGGGACGACGACAAGGGGAAAGCGACACAACAGGACGCCACGCTCCAAGACGTGCAAGCGCACGTCGAGGGTCTTGCCGGCGACATCAAAACGATGCACGAACGGCTGGACTCCACGATCACTTTGTCGACTGATCGCTTCGACCAGATCGACCTAGCTCAGACGGCTGCCCACACAACGCTCGAGATGATCATGACTCGCCTTGAGACCTTGTCCACGCAGCTCAGGGAGTTGCAGCAGGCGCGCGACTATGGCGGTGACACGGAGCAGGACGATGGGGATCGCCGCGGCCGTGCACGTAGGGTACGTGTTCCACTTTCTGATTCATTTGCCAAGATTAAATTTCAAATTCCAACATTTACTGGCAAATATGACCCTGCTGCTTATCTTGATTGGGAACTTGAAGTAGAACAGAAATTTTCATGCCATGACATTCCTGCTAATCAACAAGTTAAAGCTGCTATTAGTGAATTTACTGATTTTGCTTTAATTTGGTGGCGTGAATATAAGAACAAGTATCCCAATGACATTCCAAACACTTGGACTGCATTAAAAACTGCCATGCGTCACAGATTTGTTCCCTCATATTATGCCCGTGATCTACTTAACCAAATGCAACGTTTTCAACAAAGGTTCCCAAACTGTTGAGAAATATTACCAAGCTTTACAAAAGGGTATGATTCGTTGTGGGTTAGTCGAAACGGATGATGCTGCTATGACACGTTTTCGGGGTGGTTTGCACCGTGAAATTCAGGACATCCTTGATTACAAGGAATATGATGATATGACCACTTTGTTTCAATTTGCTTGCAAAGCTGAACGTGAAGTGCAGGGACGGCAATCGTCGACACGCACTAACTCTTTTGCAGGACGCAGCCAAGCTCCCACTACAGCTCCACGTCCGGCGTCTTCTACTTCGTCTTCCACGCCGCGTGAGCGTGCGCCGTCCGCTCCCAGCGCACCTACACGTGAGCAGCCGGCCAAGCCCGCAGCACCGCCGGCCAAGGGCGCTGCTCCTTCCACCGGGTGCACTCGGGACATTCAGTGTCATCGTTGCAAAGGCTACGGTCACATGATTCGGGACTGCCCGAACAAGCGTATCTTGCTGATTCGTGACGATGGTGAGTACTCTTCAGCTAGTGATTCCGAGGAAACTACACATGCTATGCTCGCCACTGACCATGCAGGTAATACGGAGGTCAATATTGCTCCTAGCGACGCCGATAGGTATGAGAGTCTTGTTGTGCAGCGTGTTCTCAGCACACAGGTTTCCCAGCACGAGCAAAATCAGCGACACACCATCTTCCATACCAAGGGCGTTGTGCAAGAACGGGCCATTCGAATCATCATCGACGGTGGCAGCTGCAACAATTTGGCCAGTACAGCCTTGGTAGAGCAATTATCATTGCCCACCCGACATCACCCACATCCATATCACATTCAGTGGCTTAATGATGGCGCCAAAATAAAGGGTAACACGCTCGGTACGTGTCCCCTTTTCTTTGGGCGCTTATTCTGATTATGTTGATTGTGATGTTGTACCTATGGAAGC
Source organism: Oropetium thomaeum (assembly GCA_001182835.1). Classification (NCBI taxonomy): domain Eukaryota; kingdom Viridiplantae; phylum Streptophyta; class Magnoliopsida; order Poales; family Poaceae; genus Oropetium; species Oropetium thomaeum. Next base: position 406,482 of record LFJQ01000104.1, on the reverse strand, counting down.
ATGTTCCTTGGTACTTGGTCGTCCTTGGCAATATGATACTGATTGTGTGCATCATGGCCGTTTGAATCATTATTCACTCATTTTTAAGGGCAAGAAAATAATAATTCATCCCATGACCCCGGACCAAATTTTGAAAGATGACATGGCTAGGGCGGCCAAGACAGCAAAGTCTCACACATCACCTTCACTTGCTCCTGCTAAATCTGAAATCAAGTTGCATACCCCTGTTTTGCTTGCTACACGTGCTGATTTTGCTGAGCTGCTTGATGATAATCTGCCTTGCTATGCACTTGTTTGCTCCCGCATGCTTGTTTCGCTTGATGAGGCACCATTCTTGGATATTCCCCTTGTTGTTGCTAACCTTTTGCAGGAGTATGCCGATGTCTTTCCCAAGGACTTGCCACCGGGTCTTCCTCCTATCCATGGCATTGAACATCAGATCGATTTCATTCCCGGCGCCCAGCTTCCAAACCGCGCCCCGTACTGCACTAATCCCGATGAGACGAAGGAGATCCAGCGCCAGGTACAAGCGCTGCTTGATAAGGGCTACATTCGTGAGTCTCTCAGTCCTTGCTCGGTTCCTGTTTTGCTTGTCCCTAAGAAAGATGGCTCCTGGCGTATGTGTATAGATTGTCGTGCTATCAATAACATCACAATTCGTTATCGATATCCTATACCACGCCTTGATGATATGCTTGATGAGCTTAGTGGTGCCACTATCTTTTCTAAGGTTGATCTGCGTAGTGGGTACCATCAGATTAGGATGAAATTGGGAGATGAATGGAAAACAGCTTTCAAAACCAAAGTTGGCTTATATGAATGGTTGGTTATGCCGTTTGGTTTGTCTAATGCTCCCAGCACTTTCATGCGCTTAATGAATGAAGTTCTTAGGCCATTCATAGGACTGTTTGTTGTTGTTTACTTTGATGATATTCTTATTTATAGCAAGTCTATGGATGAACATTTAGAACATATGCGTGCTGTTTTTGATGCTTTGCGTGCTGCTCGCTTGTTCGGTAACTTGGAAAAATGCACCTTTTGCACGCAACGCGTCTCTTTTCTTGGCTATGTTGTTACTTCACAGGGAATTGAGGTGGATAGCAGCAAGGTGGACGCCATTCAGGGCTGGCTTACACCGACGGCGGTCACGCAGATTCGGAGTTTCCTTGGCCTCGCCGGGTTCTACCGAAGGTTCATGCGTGATTTCAGCTCCATTGCTGCCCCATTGCATGAGCTCACAAAGAAAGGAGTTTCCTTTGCTTGGGGCGCACCGCAGGAAGATGCATTCAACACTTTGAAGGACAGGTTAACTCATGCTCCTCTTTTACAATTGCCTGATTTCAATAAAGTGTTTGAATTAGAATGTGATGCTAGTGGCATAGGTTTAGGTGCTGTTTTGCTTCAAGACCGTAAACCCGTTGCTTACTTTAGTGAGAAATTGAGCCGTGCTGCCCTAAACTATTCAACTTATGATAAGGAGTTATATGCTTTAGTGCGCACTTTGCAAACATGGCAGCATTACTTGTGGCCTCGCGAATTTATTATTCATTCTGATCATGAGGCTTTGAAACACATTCGTACCCAAACTAATCTGAACCGTAGACATGCTAAATGGGTAGAATTTATTGAGTCCTTTCCCTACATCATTAAACACAAGAACGGGAAGGAAAATGTCATTGCTGATGCTTTGTCTCGTCGCTATACCATGCTGTCCCAATTAGATTTTAAAATCTTTGGTTTGGAGTTTTGGAAGTGCGGTAACGTAGTTTTGATAACAAACACGAGGATTTCCAGCAGTGTTCATACGCTGTTTAGACTCGAGTTTTGTTTAATTGATAGCTTTAGCTACAGCCGTCGCACGCATTACAGCGCTGCCACGTGTATTCAGAACTCCATTCGAGTAATGCATCAGATTGCTCGCCTCTTTTTCTTGCTCGTTCTTCGATTGCGTGCAGGAAACGATCTTCGTGATCAGGCTGATCTTGCACCCGCGAGGTCGGTAACCATCGGAAGTTGGTTCAGCGATTGCATTGGCGCTTCGGGCTTGCTTGTCGCAGTCGGATCGTGAGGGTCTACTTCCACCAGATCGAATTTATTTCCACTCACCGGAAGATCGGGCACTCCAGCTCTATCAAAACTCTCCCAAACACTCAAAACATGTTTGTTTGGCCCAATCAAGTTCATGGTATGTGTTTTTGTCTATGCTTCACCGGAATGGTTCCGATGCGTGCGATGGCACGTGTCATGCAAATCGGGTGCTGTTTTCACACCACTTTTACTTCGGAAATGAAACTCTCCGGAACACCCAAACCATGTTTGTTGGCCCAAACGAGTGTATCGGATGCGTTTTTGTGTGTGCTTCGACGAAGGGTTCCGATGTGTTCGATGGCGCGTGTCATGCAAATCGGGTGCCGTTTTCGCACCACTTTTACTTCGGAAATGAAACTCTCCGTAACGCCCAAAACATGTTTGTTTGGCCCAAACGAGTTTATCGGATGCGTTTTTGGGTGTGTTTAAAGGAGTGGTTCTGATGTGTGATGGCGCGTGTCATTCAAAATGTGTGACGTTTTCGCACCACTTTTACTTCGAAAATGAAACTCTCCAAAACACCCAAAACATGTTTGTTTGGCCCAAACGAGTGTATCGGATGCGTTTTTGCGTGTGCTTTAACAGGATCGTTCCGATGTGTGCGATAGCGCGTGTCATGCAAATCGGGTGCCATTTTCGCAGCACTTTTACTTCCGAATAAACTCTCCCAAACACCGAAAACATGTTTGTGTAGCCCAAACGAGTGTATCGGAGGCGTTTTTGGGTGTGCTTCGACGTAATGGTTCTGATGTGTGCGATGGCGCGTGTCATGCAAATCGGTTGCCGTTTTCGCACCACTTTTATTTCCGGAATGAGACCTCCAAAACACACGAAACATGTTTGTCTGGCCCAAACGAATGTATCGGATGCATTTTTGGGTGTGCTTCGACAGAAGGGTTCCGATCTGTGCGATGGCGCGTGTCATGCTAATCTGGTGCCGTTTTCGCACCACTTTTACTTTCGAAATGAAACTCTCCGAAACACCCGAAATATTTTGTTTGGCCTAAACGAGTGTATCGGATGCTTTTTTGGGTGCGCTTCGACGGAAGCGTTCCGATGTGTGCGATGACGCGTGTCATGCAAATCGGGCCCCGTTTTCGCACCACTTTTTCTTCCGAAATGAAACTCTCCGAAACATCCAAAACATGTTTGTTTTGCCCTAACGAGTTTATGGGATGCCTTTTTGGGTGTGTTCAACGGAATGGTTCCGATGTGGGCTATGGGGCGTGTCATGCAAATCGGGTGCCGTTTTCGCACCACTTTTACATCCGAAATGAAACTCTCCGAAACACCCAAAACATGTTTGTCTGGCCCAAACGAGTGTATTGGATGCGTTTTTGGGTGTGCTTCGACGGAAGGGTTCTGATCTGTGCGATGGCGCGTGTCATGCAAATCGTGTGCCGTTTTCGCCACTTTTACTTCGGAAATGAAACTCTCTGAAACACCCAGAACTTGTTTGTTTGACCCAAACGAGTGTATCGGATGACTTTTTGGGTGTGCTTCGACGGAAGGGTTCCGATGCGTGCGATGGCGCGTGTCGAGCAAATCGGGCCCCGTTTTCGCACCACTTTTCTTCCGAAATGGAACTCTCCAAAACACCAAAACATATTTTTTTGGCACCAACGAGTGTATGGATGAGTTTTTGGTGTGCTTCCATGGAATGTTTCAATGTGTGCGATGGCGCGTGTCATGCAAAACGGGTGGCGTTTTCGCACCACTTTTACTTCGGAAATGAAACCCTCCGAAACACCTGAAACATGTTTCTTTGGCCCAAAACGAGTATATCGGATAAGTTTTTGGGTTTGCTTCGATGGAAGGGTTCCGATGTGTGCGATGGCGCGTGTCTTGCAAATCGGGTGCCATTTTTCGCACCACTTTTACTTTGAAATGAAACTCTCCGAAACACCAAAACATGTTTGTTTGGCCCAAACGAGTTCATCGGATGCGTTTTTGGGTGTGTTTCAAAGGAGTGGTTCCGATGTGTGCGATGGCGCGTGTCATTCAAAATGGGTGCCGTTTTCCCTCCACTTTTACTTCCGAAATGAAACTCTCCGAAACACCAAAAACATGTTTGTTTTGCCCTAACGAGTGTATGGGATGCCTTTTTGGGTGTGCTTCGACGGAATGGTTCCGATGTGGGCGATGGCGCGTGTCATGCAAATCGGATGCCGTTTTCGCGCCACTTTTACATCCGAAATGAAACTCTCCGAAATACCCAAAACATGTTTGTCTGGCCCAAACGAGTGTATCGGATGCGTTTTTTGGGTGTGTTTCGACGGAAGGGTTCCGATCTGTGCGATGGCGCGTGTCATGCAAATCGGGTGCCGTTTTCGCCACTTCTACTTCAGAAATGAAACTCTCCGAAACACCCAAAACTTGTTTGTTTGACCCAAACGAGTGTATCGGATGCGTTCAACGGAATGGTTCCGATATGTGCGATGGCGCGTCATGAAAATCGGGTGCCGTTTTCGCACCACTTTTTCTTCTGAAATGAAACTCTCCCTAACACCAAAAACATGTTTGTTTGGCCCCAACGAGTGTATGGATGCGTTTTTGGGGGTGCTTCAACGGAATGTTCCGATGTGTGCGATGGCGCGTGTCATGCAAAACGGGTGCCTTTTTCGCACCACTTGTACTTCCGAAACGAAACTCTTCGAAACACCCAAAACATGTTTGTCTGGGCCATACGAGTGTATCGAATGTGTTTTTGGGTTTACTTCGACGGAAGGGTTCCGATGTGTGCGATGGCGCATGTCATGAAAATCGGGTGCCGTTTCCGCACCACTTTTTTCTCCGAAATAAAACTCTCCCTAACACGAAAAACATGTTTGTTTGGCCCCAACCAGTGTATGGATGCGTTCTTGGGTGTGCTTCAACGGAATGTTCCGATCTGCACGATGGCGCGTGTCATGCAAAACGGGTGCCTTTTTCGCACCACTTGTACTTCCGAAACGAAACTCTTCGAAACACCCAAAACATGTTTGTCTAGGCCATACGAGTGTATCGGATGTGTTTTTGGGTTTGCTTCGACGGAAGGGTTCCGATGTGTGCGATGGCGCGTGTCATGAAAATCGGGTGCCGTTTCCGCACCACTTTTTTCTCTGAAATAAAACTCTCCCTAACACCAAAAACATGTTTGTTTGGCCCCAACCAGTGTATGGATGCGTTTTTGGGGGTGCTTCAACGGAATGTTCCGATGTGTGCGATGGCGCGTGTCATGCAAAACGGGTGCCTTTTTCGCACCACTTGTACTTCCGAAACGAAACTCTTCGAAACACCCAAAACATGTTTGTCTAGGCCATACGAGTGTATCGGATGTGTTTTTGGGTTTGCTTCGACGGAAGGGTTCCGATGTGTGCGATGGCGCGTGTCATGAAAATCGGGTGCCGTTTCCGCACCACTTTTTTCTCCGAAATAAAACTCTCCCTAACACCAAAAACATGTTTGTTTGGCCCCAACCAGTGTATGGATGCGTTTTTGGGGGTGCTTCAACGGAATGTTCCGATGTGTGCGATGGCGCGTGTCATGCAAAACGGGTGCCTTTTTCGCACCACTTGTACTTCCGAAACGAAACTCTTCGAAACACCCAAAACATGTTTGTCTAGGCCATACGAGTGTATCGGATGTGTTTTTGGGTTTGCTTCGACGGAAGGGTTCCGATGTGTGCGATGGCGCGTGTCATGAAAATCGGGTGCCGTTTCCGCACCACTTTTTTCTCCAAAATAAAACTCTCCCTAACACCAAAAACATGTTTGTTTGGCCCCAACCAGTGTATGGATGCGTTTTTGGGGGTGCTTCATCGGAATGTTCCGATGTGTGCGATGGCGCGTGTCAGACAAAACGGGTGCCTTTTTCGCACCACTTGTACTTCCGAAACGAAACTCTTCGAAACACCCAAAACATGTTTGTCTAGGCCATACGAGTGTATCGGATGTGTTTTTGGGTTTGCTTCGACGGAAGGGTTCCGATGTGTGCGATGGCGCGTGTCATGAAAATCGGGTGCCGTTTCCGCACCACTTTTTTCTCCGAAATAAAACTCTCCGTAACACCAAAAACATGTTTGTTTGGCCCCAACCAGTGTATGGATGCGTTTTTGGGGGTGCTTCAACGGAATGTTCCGATGTGTGCCATGCCGCGTGTCATGCAAAACGAGTGCCTTTTTCGCACCACTTGTACTTCCAAAACGAAACTCTTCGAAACACCCAAAACATGTTTGTCTGGGCCATACGAGTGTATCGAATGTGTTTTTGGGTTTACTTCGACGGAAGGGTTCCGATGTGTGCGATGGCGCATGTCATGAAAATCGGGTGCCGTTTCCGCACCACTTTTTTCTCCGAAATAAAACTCTCCCTAACACGAAAAACATGTTTGTTTGGCCCCAACCAGTGTATGGATGCGTTCTTGGGTGTGCTTCAACGGAATGTTCCGATCTGCACGATGGCGCGTGTCATGCAAAACGGGTGCCGTTTTCGCACCACTTTTACTTCGGAAATGAAACTTTCCGAAACACCCAAAACATGTTTGTTTGGCCCAAACGAGTTTATCGGATGCGTTTTTATTTGTGCTTCAATGGAAGGGTTCCGATGTGTGCGATGGCGCGTGTCATGTAAAACGGGTGTCGTTTTCACACCACTTTTTCTTCCGTAATGAAACTGTCCGAAACACCAAAACATGTTTGTTTGGCCGAAACGAGTGTATCGGATGTGTTTTTTTGCGTGTGCTTCAACGGAATGGTTCCGATGTGTGCGATGGCGCGTGTCATGCAAGGAGTTTAACGGATTCGTTTTTGGGTGTGCTTCAAAGGAATGGTTCCGATGTGTGAGATGGCGCGTGTCATGCAAATCGGGTGCCGCTTTCGCACCACTTTTACTTCGGAAATGAAACTCTCCGAAACACCCAAAATATTTTTGTTTGGCCCAAACGAGTGTCTCGGATGCGTTTTTGCGTGTGCTTCAACGGAATGGTTCCGATGTGTGCGATGGCACGTGTGATGCAAATCGGGTGCCGTTTTCGCAGCACTTTTACTTCTGAAATGAAACTCTCCCAAACACCCAAAACATGTTTGTGTAGCCCAAACGAGTGTATTGGAGGCGTTTTTGGGTGTGCTTCAACGGAATGGTTCCGATGTGTGCGATGGCGCGTGTCATGCAAATCGGTTGCCGTTTTTGCACCACTTTTACTTCCGAAATGAGACCTCCAAAACACCCGAAACATGTTTGTCTGGCCCAAATGAATGTATCGGATGCATTTTTGGGTGTGCTTCGACAGAAGGGTTCCGATCTGTGCGATGGCGCATGTCATGCAAATCTAGTGCCGTTTTCGCACCACTTTTACTTCCGAAAAGAAACTCTCCGAAAAACCCAAAACATGTTTGTCTGGCCCAAACGAGTGTATTGGATGCGTTTTTTTGGTTGTGCTTCGACGGAAGGGTTCCGATGTGTGCGATGGCGCGTGTCATGAAAATCGGATCCCGTTTACGCACCACTTTTTCTTCCGAAATGAAACTCTCCAAAACACCAAAAACATGTTTGTTTGGCCCCAACGAGTGTATGGATACGTTTTTGGGCGTGCTTTAACGAAATGTTACGATGTGTGCGACGGCGCGTGTCATGCAAAACAGGTGCCGTTTTCGCACCACTTTTACTTCCGAAATGAAACTCTCTGAAACACCCAAAACATGTTTGTCTGGCCCAAACGAGTGTATCGGATGCGTTTTTGGGTGTGCTTCGACGGAAGGTTTCCGATGTGTGAGATGGCGCGTGTCATGAAAATCAGGTGCCGTTTCCGCACCACTTTTTTTCCGAAATGAAACTCTCTCTAACACCAAAAACATTTTTGTTTGGCCCCAACCAGTGTATGGATGCGTTTTTGGGGGTGCTTCAACGGAATGTTCCGATGTGTGCGATGGCGCGTGTCATGCAAAACGGGTGCCTTTTTCGCACCACTTGTACTTCCGAAACGAAACTCTTCGAAACACGCAAAACATGTTTGTCTGGGCCATACGAGTGTATCGGATGTGTTTTTGGGTTTGCTTCGACGGAAGGGTTCCGATGTGTGCGATGGCGCGTGTCATGAAAATCAGGTGCCGTTTCCGCACCACTTTTTTCTCCGAAATAAAACTCTCCCTAACACCAAAAACATGTTTGTTTGGCCCCAACCAGTGTATGGATGCGTTTTTGGGGGTGCTTCGACAGAAGGGTTCCGATCTGTGCGATGGCGCATGTCATGCAAATCTAGTGCCGTTTTCGCACCACTTTTACTTCCGAAAAGAAACTCTCCGAAAAACCCAAAACATGTTTGTCTGGCCCAAACGAGTGTATTGGATGCGTTTTTTTGGTTGTGCTTCGACGGAAGGGTTCCGATGTGTGCGATGGCGCGTGTCATGAAAATCGGATCCCGTTTACGCACCACTTTTTCTTCCGAAATGAAACTCTCCAAAACACCAAAAACATGTTTGTTTGGCCCCAACGAGTGTATGGATACGTTTTTGGGTGTGCTTTAACGAAATGTTACGATGTGTGCGACGGCGCGTGTCATGCAAAACAGGTGCCGTTTTCGCACCACTTTTACTTCAGAAATGAAACTCTTCGAAACACCCAAAACATGTTTGTCTGGGCCATACGAGTGTATCGAATGTGTTTTTGGGTTTACTTCGACGGAAGGGTTCCGATGTGTGCGATGGCGCATGTCATGAAAATCGGGTGCCGTTTCCGCACCACTTTTTTCTCCGAAATAAAACTCTCCCTAACACGAAAAACATGTTTGTTTGGCCCCAACCAGTGTATGGATGCGTTCTTGGGTGTGCTTCAACGGAATGTTCCGATCTGCACGATGGCGCGTGTCATGCAAAACGGGTGCCGTTTTCGCACCACTTTTACTTCGGAAATGAAACTTTCCGAAACACCCAAAACATGTTTGTTTGGCCCAAACGAGTTTATCGGATGCGTTTTTATTTGTGCTTCAATGGAAGGGTTCCGATGTGTGCGATGGCGCGTGTCATGTAAAACGGGTGTCGTTTTCACACCACTTTTTCTTCCGTAATGAAACTGTCCGAAACACCAAAACATGTTTGTTTGGCCGAAACGAGTGTATCGGATGTGTTTTTTTGCGTGTGCTTCAACGGAATGGTTCCGATGTGTGCGATGGCGCGTGTCATGCAAGGAGTTTAACGGATTCGTTTTTGGGTGTGCTTCAAAGGAATGGTTCCGATGTGTGAGATGGCGCGTGTCATGCAAATCGGGTGCCGCTTTCGCACCACTTTTACTTCGGAAATGAAACTCTCCGAAACACCCAAAATATTTTTGTTTGGCCCAAACGAGTGTCTCGGATGCGTTTTTGCGTGTGCTTCAACGGAATGGTTCCGATGTGTGCGATGGCACGTGTGATGCAAATCGGGTGCCGTTTTCGCAGCACTTTTACTTCTGAAATGAAACTCTCCCAAACACCCAAAACATGTTTGTGTAGCCCAAACGAGTGTATTGGAGGCGTTTTTGGGTGTGCTTCAACGGAATGGTTCCGATGTGTGCGATGGCGCGTGTCATGCAAATCGGTTGCCGTTTTTGCACCACTTTTACTTCCGAAATGAGACCTCCAAAACACCCGAAACATGTTTGTCTGGCCCAAATGAATGTATCGGATGCATTTTTGGGTGTGCTTCGACAGAAGGGTTCCGATCTGTGCGATGGCGCATGTCATGCAAATCTAGTGCCGTTTTCGCACCACTTTTACTTCCGAAAAGAAACTCTCCGAAAAACCCAAAACATGTTTGTCTGGCCCAAACGAGTGTATTGGATGCGTTTTTTTGGTTGTGCTTCGACGGAAGGGTTCCGATGTGTGCGATGGCGCGTGTCATGAAAATCGGATCCCGTTTACGCACCACTTTTTCTTCCGAAATGAAACTCTCCAAAACACCAAAAACATGTTTGTTTGGCCCCAACGAGTGTATGGATACGTTTTTGGGCGTGCTTTAACGAAATGTTACGATGTGTGCGACGGCGCGTGTCATGCAAAACAGGTGCCGTTTTCGCACCACTTTTACTTCCGAAATGAAACTCTCTGAAACACCCAAAACATGTTTGTCTGGCCCAAAACGAGTGTATCGGATGCGTTTTTGGGTGTGCTTCGACGGAAGGTTTCCGATGTGTGAGATGGCGCGTGTCATGAAAATCAGGTGCCGTTTCCGCACCACTTTTTTTCCGAAATGAAACTCTCTCTAACACCAAAAACATTTTTGTTTGGCCCCAACCAGTGTATGGATGCGTTTTTGGGGGTGCTTCAACGGAATGTTCCGATGTGTGCGATGGCGCGTGTCATGCAAAACGGGTGCCTTTTTCGCACCACTTGTACTTCCGAAACGAAACTCTTCGAAACACGCAAAACATGTTTGTCTGGGCCATACGAGTGTATCGGATGTGTTTTTGGGTTTGCTTCGACGGAAGGGTTCCGATGTGTGCGATGGCGCGTGTCATGAAAATCAGGTGCCGTTTCCGCACCACTTTTTTCTCCGAAATAAAACTCTCCCTAACACCAAAAACATGTTTGTTTGGCCCCAACCAGTGTATGGATGCGTTTTTGGGGGTGCTTCGACAGAAGGGTTCCGATCTGTGCGATGGCGCATGTCATGCAAATCTAGTGCCGTTTTCGCACCACTTTTACTTCCGAAAAGAAACTCTCCGAAAAACCCAAAACATGTTTGTCTGGCCCAAACGAGTGTATTGGATGCGTTTTTTTGGTTGTGCTTCGACGGAAGGGTTCCGATGTGTGCGATGGCGCGTGTCATGAAAATCGGATCCCGTTTACGCACCACTTTTTCTTCCGAAATGAAACTCTCCAAAACACCAAAAACATGTTTGTTTGGCCCCAACGAGTGTATGGATACGTTTTTGGGTGTGCTTTAACGAAATGTTACGATGTGTGCGACGGCGCGTGTCATGCAAAACAGGTGCCGTTTTCGCACCACTTTTACTTCAGAAATGAAACTCTTCGAAACACCCAAAACATGTTTGCCTGGCCCAAACGAGTGTATCGGATGCGTTTTTGGGTGTCCTTCGACGGAAGGTTTCCGATGTGTGAGATGGCGCGTGTCATGAAAAATGGGGTGCCGTTTCCGCACCACTTTTTGTTCCGAAATGAAACTCTCTCTAACACCAAAAACATTTTTGTTTGGCCCCAATGAGTGTATGGATGCGTTTTTGGGTGTGCTTCAAGAAATGTTCCGATGTGCGCGATGGCGCGTGTCATGCAAAACGGGTGCCGTTTTCGCACCACTTTTACTTCGGAATGAAACTCTCCGAAACACCCAAAACATGTTTGTTTGGCCCAAACAAGTTTATCGGATGCGTTTTTGGGTGTGCTTCAATGTAAGGGTTCCGATGTGTGCGATGGCGCGTGTCATGCAAAACGGGTGCCGTTTTCGCACCACTTTTTCTTCCGTAATGAAACTGTCCCATACACCACAAACATGTTTGTTTGCCCGAAAGAGTGTATCGGATGTGTTTTTGCGTGTGCTTCAACGGAATGGTTCCGATGTGTGCGATGGCGCGTGTCATGCGAGGAGTTTATAGGATTTGTTTTTGGGTGTGCTTCAAAGGAATGGTTCCGATGTGTGCGATGGCGCGTGTCATGCAAATCAGGTGCCGTTTTCGCACCACTTTTACTTCGGAAATAAAACTCTCCGAAGCACCCAAAACATTTTTGTTTGGCCCAAACGAGTGTATCGGATGCGTTTTTGCGTGTGCTTCAACGGAATGGTTCCGATGTGTGCGATGGCGCGTGTCATGCAAATTGGGCCGTTTTCGCAGCACTTTTACTTCCGAAATGAGACCTCCAAAACACCCAAAACATGTTTGTCTGGCCCAAACGAAGGTATCGGATGCATTTTGGGGTGTGCTTCGACAGAAGCGTTCCGATCTGCGTAATGCAGCATGTCACGCAAATCGGCTGCCGTTTTCGCACCATTTTTACGTCGGAAATGAAACTCTCCAAAGTACCCAAAACATGTTTATTTGGCCCAAAGGAGTTTATCGGATGCGTTTTTGGGTGTGCTTCAAAGAAATGGTTCCGATGTGTGCGATGGCGCGTGTCATGCAAATCGGGCGCCGTTTCCGCAGCACTTTTACTTTGGAAATGAAACTCTCCGAAACACACGAACATGTTTCTTTGGCCCAAAGGAGTGTATCGGATGCGTTTCTGCGTGTGCTTCAACGGAATGGTTTCGATGTGTGCGATGGCGCGTGTCCTGCAAATCGGATGCCGTTTTCGCAGCACTTGTACTTCCGAAATGAGACCTCCAAAACACCCAAAACACCCAAAACATGTTTGTTTGGCCCAAAAGAGTGTATCGGATGCGTTTTTGCGTGTGGTTCGACAGAAGGGTTCCGATGTGGGCGATGGCGCGTGTCATGCAAATCGGGTGCCGTTTTCGCTCCACTTTTACATCCGAAATGAAACTCTCTGAAACACCCAAAACATATTTGTCTGGCCCAAACGAGTGTATCGGATGCGTTTTTGGGTGTGCTTCGACGGAAGGGTTCCGATCTGTGCGATGGCGCGTGTCATGCAAATCGGGTGCCGTTTTTGCCACTTTTACTTCGGAAATGAAACTTTCCGAAACACCCAAAACGTGTTTGTTTGACCCAAACGACTGTATCCGATGCGTTTTTGCGTGTGCTTCAACGGAATGGTTTCGATATGTGCGATGGCGCATGTCATGAAAATCGGGTGCTGTTCTCGCACCACTTTTTTGCCGAAATGAAACTCTCCCTAACACCAAAAACATGTTTGTTTGGCCCCAATGAGTGTTTGGATTCGTTTTTGGGTGTGCTTCAATGAAATGTTCCGAGGTGCGCGATGGCGCGTGTCATGCAAAACGGGTACCGTTTTCGCACCACTTTTACTTCGGAAATGAAACTCTCCGAAACACCCAAAACATGTTTGTTTGACCCAAACGAGTGATCGGATGCGTTTTTGGGTGTGCTTCAATGGAAGGGTTCCGATGTGTGCGATGGCGTGTGTCATTCAAATCGGGTGTCGTTTTTACATCACTTTTTTTTCGGAAATGAACTCTCTGAAACAGTGAAATCATGTTTATTTGGCCGAAACGAGTGTATCGGATGCGTTTTTGGGTGTGCTTCAACGGAATGGTTCTGATGTGTGCGATGGCGTGTGTCATGCAAATCGGGTACCATTTTCGCACCACTTTTACATCGGAAATGAAACTCTCCAAAACACGCAAAATATGTTTGTTTGGCCCGAAACGAGTATATCGGATGCGTTTTTGGGTGCGCCTCGACGGAAGGGTTCCGATGTGTGCGATGGCGCGTGTCATGCAATTCGGGTGCCCTTTTCGCACCACTTTTACTTGGAAAGTGAAACTCTCCGAAACACCCAAAACATGTTTGTTTGGCCCGAACGAGTGTATCGGATGCATGTTTGGATGTGCTTCAAAGAAATGGTTCCGATGTATGCGATGGCGCGTGTCATGCAAATCGGCGCCGTTTTCACACCACTTTTACTTTGGAAATGAAACTCTCCGAAACACCCAAAACACTTTTGTTTGGCCCAAACAAGTGTATCGGATGCGTTTTTGCGTGTGCTTCAACGGAATGGTTCCGATGTGTGCGATGGCGCGTGTCATGCAAAACGGGTGCCGTTTTAGCAGCACTTTTACTTCAGAAATGAAACTCTCCGAAACACCCAAAACATGTTTGTTTGGCCCAAACGAGTGTATCGGATGCGTTTTTGGGTGTGCTTCAACGGAATGGTTCTGATGTGTGCGATGGCGCGTGTCATGTAAATCGGTTGCCGTTTTCGCACCACTTTTACTTCCGAAATGAGACCTCCAAAACAACCAAAACATGTTTGTCTGGCCTAAACGAATGTATCGGATGCATTTGGATAGAGCTGGAGTGCCCGATCTTTCGGTGAGTGAAGATAACTTGATTTGGTGGAAGTAGACCCTCACGATCCGACTACGACGAGCAAGCCCGAGGCGCCAATGCAATCGCTGAACCAACTCCCGATGGTTACTAACCTTGCTGGTGCAAGATCAGCCTGATCACGAAGATCATTTCCTGCGCATAATCGAAGAACGAGCAAGAAAGAGATGCAAGCAATCTGATGTATTACTTGAAGGTGGAGTTCTGAATACACGTGGCAGCGCTGTAATGCGTGCGACGGCTGTAGCTAAAGCTAACAATTAAACAAAACTTAAAAATAAACCAGGGGCGCAGCCCTTGGCTAAATACACGAGGGGAGGGGCGCAGCCCCTGGGTGGCGGCCAAAGGTGGGGGCGTAGCCCCTGGATGGCGCGCATCCCTAGGGTTGTGCGCAACCCTAGGTTGGCCCATGAGGGGGGCCTTCAACTGGGCCGACTGGCTAATCTTCTAGGCACGACCATGATGTACACTATCAGTATCATATTGCTAAGGTCGACCAAGCAGTATCCTATCCATAGAGACAACATCACAATCAGCATAATCAGAACAGGCGCCCAGAGAAAAGGGAACATGTACCGAACGCGTTACCTTTATTTTGCCACCATTATTGAGCCATTGGATGTGGTACGGGTGTGGATGTTGGCGAGTGGGTAAAGATAATTGCTCTACCAGCGCCGTACTCGCCAAATTGTTGCAGCTGCCACTGTCGATGATGATCCGGATCGCCCATTCCTGTACCACGCCCTTAGTGTGGAAAATTGTGTGTCGCTGATTGTGCTCGGCCGTGGCAACCTATGTACTGAGGACACGCTGCACAACAAGACTCTCATACCTATCGGCGGCGCTGGAATCAACGTGAACTTCCGTATGATCTGCATGGTCAGTGGAAAGCATAGCATGTCTAGTCTCCTCAGTATCACTAGCTGAAGAGTACTCACCATTGTCACGGATCAACAAGGTACGCTTGTTGGGGCAGTCCCGAATCACATGACCGTAACCTTTGCAACAATGGCACTGAATGTCCCGAGTGCGCCCTGTGGGAGGAGAGGCGCCGTGGGCCGGAGGTGCTGCCGGCTTGGCCGGCTGCTCGCGTGGTGATGCGCTTGAAGTGGACAGCGCACGCTCGCGCAGCGTGGAGGACGACGTGGAGGACGTCAGGCGGGGGGCTGGGGTGGAAGCTTGGCCGCGTCCTGCAAAAGAGTTAGCGCGTGTCGACGATCGCCGTAACTGCACTTCACATTCAGCTTTGCAAGTAAATTCAAACAAAGTGGTCATATCATCATATTCCTTGTAATCAAGGATGTCCTGAATTTCACGGTTCAAACCACCCTTAAAACGTGCCATAGCAGCGTCCTCCTGCTCAACTAAACCACAATGAATCATACCCTTTTGTAATGCTTGGTAATATTCCTCAACAGTTTGGGAACCTTGCTGAAATTGTTGCATTTGGTTGAGCAAATCACGGGCATAATAAGAAGGAACAAATCTGTGGCGCATGGCAGTTTTTAGTTCATCCCAAGTGGTGGGAGTGTTGTTGGGAAACTTTTGTTTATATTCACGCCACCAAATTAAAGCAAAATCAGTAAATTCACTAATAGCAGCCTTAACTGGTATATAAGCAGGAATGTCATGGCATGAAAATTTCTGTTCGACCTCTAATTCCCAGTCAAGATAAGCAGCAGGATCATATTTGCCATTAAAGGATGGAATGCGAAATTTGATCTTAGCAAAGGAATCAGGAGGTGAGACACGAACCCTGCATGCACGACCGCGGCGACCACCATCGTCTAGCTCCGTATCACCGCCATAGGCGCGCGCCTGCTGCAACTCCGTTAGCTGCGTGGTCAAGGTCTCAAGACGTGTCATGATCGTCTCGAGCGTGGCGTGGGCGGCCGTTTGAGCGAGGTCGATCTGGTCGAAATGCTCGGTCGATGAAGCAACCGTGGAATCCAGCTGTTCATGCAGCGTCTTGATATCGCCGGCAAGGCCTTCGACGTGCGCGTGCACGTCCTGCAGTGTAGTGTCCGTCTTGGCGTCGTCTCCTGCCATTGTTAGTACAAACACGAAACAGCAACGGAGAGGACACTACGATAGCAGGTGTATGGTGGGAGCTAAATCGCTCAAAATAACGCTGTTATCAAATTCTTACCCGTTCTTACCAAGCACACAGGGGTGAGCTGCAATCAACAGGTAAAACCGGTGAAAGATTGGAGGAGCGATTGCCTGGAGAAACAAAGCCTGCTCGTAGTAGAAATATGTGTAGTTCTGGGTAGGCTGCACTGGAGACAAGGATTAGTACGATCAAACAATAATTGCAAAGTTGAATAATAGTGCTAAACACGTATGGACGCTGCTGGAAACAAGTGCGAGAAAGAGCTAGGGTTGGTTGTAGGAGAAGGTCTGGTGGAAAACAACCCGCGGCTGAGCGCCCAAAAACTGATTATATGAACAAAAAAAAGCAAATGAACAAGTCACCACAGGCACATTTCCCGGAGGCACTCTCTCTCTCTCTCTAGAGTAAGGTCGGTCTTATCAATGAGCCGATGCTGCAGAACACGGACAGACTCACGAGTCCAACGAGGACACACGGCGAACCAGATCGGTTGCAATTGTCCCAGCAAAACCGATCACGAGAAACAAACCTCTCCTGTTCGGTTTTTTTTTAATGGCACACTTGCGTGCTCTTTTCTCTCTGTTTCTTTTTTTTTTGATTGGACTGTCACGAAAACAAAACAGAGACGGACACGAGTGGAATTCGGCGGCGTGACTGGCCGGGATTTGGGTTCTGGCGCGGCGCTGAGATAGCAGAGCGCAACCGAGTTGGACTCGTGCGGGGCGCTGAGATAGCAGATCGTAATCGAGCAGGACTCGCGCGCGGCGCTGAGAGAGCAGATCGGAACCGAGCAGGACTCGTGCGCGGCGCGGAGGGAGCAGATCTAGGCGCGTACGGCAGGGGAGCGGTGTTAGGGTTTGTGGCGGCTAGAACAGATGGATAAAAACACAAGTAATCCAGCAACAACGAAACGCGCAAGCACACAAATTCAACAATGCAAATTACTGATCGAAAGTGCAAGGCGCAAGGGGGTTGTGGGATAACAGATCTAACCTAAAAATTTTTTATTTTTGGTTTTTGTGGACTATAGGATGAACGAAAAAACACATGAAAAACTCACCGAGAAACACTGAAATCTGATACCACTTGATAGAGCTGGAGTGCCCGATCTTTCGGTGAGTGAAGATAACTTGATTTGGTGGAAGTAGACCCTCACGATCCGACTACGACGAGCAAGCCCGAGGCGCCAATGCAATCGCTAAACCAACTCCCGATGGTTGCCAACCTTGCTGGTGCAAGATCAGCCTGATCATGAAGATCGTTTCCTGCGCGCAATCGAAGAACGAGCAAGAAAGAGATGCAAGAAATCTGATGTATTACTTGAAGGTGGAGTTCTAAATACACGTGGCAGCGCTGTAATGCGTGCGACGGCTGTAGCTAAAGCTAACAATTAAACAAAACTCAAAAATAAAAAAGGGCCGCAGCCCTTGGCTAAATACACGAGGGAAGGGGCGTAGCCCCTGGGTGGCGCGCATCCCTAGGGTTGCGCGCACCCTAGGTTGGCCCATGAGGGGGGCCTTCAACTGGGCCGACTGGCTAATCTTCTAGGCCCTCGTGATTGGCCCCACTGATGAAGGAAGTGTCGCTTGAGGTAGAGGCGCATCTGGTGGAGCCGTGACTAGAAGTGGAGGCGCGTCCGCAGGTGCTGCTGGTGTGGCCGTTCCCGTGTTGGAGTCGATGTGCTCATCACGTTTTTAGGTGTGCTTCAACGGAATGGTGCCGATGTGTGCGATGGCACGTGTCATGCAAATCGGTTGCTGTTTTCGCACCACTTTTACTTTCAAAATGAGACCTCCAAAACAACCAAAACATGTTGTCTGGCCCAAACGAATGTATCGGATGCGTTTTTGGGTGTGCTTCGACAGAAGGGTTCCGATCTGTGCGATGGCGCGTGTCATGCAAATCGGGTGCCGTTTTTGCACCACTTTTACGTCGGAAATGAAACTCTCCGAAAAACCCAAAACATGTTTATTGGCCCAAAGGAGTTTATCAGATGCGTTTTTGGGTGTGCTTCAAAGAAATGGTTCCGATGTGTGCGATGGCGCGTGTCATGCAAATCCGGTGCCGTTTTCGCACCACTTTTGCTTTGCAAATGAAACTCTCGGAAACACCCAAAACATGTTTGTTTAGCCCAAACGAGTGTAACGGATGCGTTTTTGCGTGCGCTTCAACGGAGTGGTTCCGATGTGTGCGATGGCGCGTGTCATGCAAATCGGGTGCCGTTTTCGCACCACTTTTACTTCCGAAATGAGACTCTCCAAAACACCCAAAACATGTTTGTCTGGCCCAAACGAATGTATCGGATGCATTTTTGGGTGTGCTTCGACAGAAGGGTTTCGATTTGTGCGATGGCGCGTGTCATGCAATACGTGTGCCGTTTTCACACCACTTTTATGTCGGAAATGAAACTCTCCGAAAAACCCAAAACATGTTTATTTGGCCCAAAGGAGTTTATCGGATGCGTTTTTGGGTGTGCTTCAAAGAAATGGTTCCGATGTGTGCGATGGCGCGTGTCATGCAAATCGGGCGCCGTTTTCGCACCACTTTTACTTTGGAAATGAAACTCTCCGAAACACCCAAAACATGTTTGTTTGGCCCAAACGAGTGTATCGGATGCGTTTTTGCGTGTGCTTCAACGGAGTGGTTCCGATGTGTGCGATGGTGCGTGTCATGCAAATCGGGTGCCGTTTTCGCACCACTTTTACTTCCGAAATGAGACTCTCTAAAACACCCAAAACATGTTTGTCTGGCCCAAACGAATGTATCGGATGCATTTTTGGGTGTGCTTCGACAGAAGGGTTCCGACCTGTGCGATGGCGCGTATCATGCAAATCGGGTGCCATTTTCGCACCACTTTTACTTCGGAAATGAAACTCTCCGAAGTACCCTAAACATGTTTGTTTGACCCGAACGAGTGTATCGGATGCGTTTTTGCATGTGCTTCAACGTTATGGTTCCGATATGTACGATGACGCGTGTCATGAAAATCGGGTGCCGTTTGCGCACCACTTTTACTTCGGAAATGAAACTCTCCGAAACACCAAAAACATGTTTGTTTGACCCAAACGAGTGTATCGGATGCGTTTTTGCGTGTACATCAAAGAATGGTTCCGATATGGTCGCTTGTTCGGTAACTTGGAAAAATGTACCTTTTGCACGCAACGCGTCTCTTTTCTTGGTTATGTTGTTACTTCACAGGGAATTGAGGTGGATAGCAGCAAGGTTGAGGCCGTTCAGAGCTGGCCTACACCGACGACGGTCACGCAGGTTCGGAGTTTCCTTGGCCTCGCCGGATTCGACCGAAGGTTCGTGCGTGATTTCAGCTCCATTGCTGCCCCGTTGCATGAGCTCACAAAGAAAGGCGTTTTCTTTGCTTGGGGCGCACCACAGGAAGATGCATTCAACATTTTGAAGGACAGGTTAACTCATGCTCCTCTTTTACAATTGCCTGATTTCAATAAAGTGTTTGAATTAGAATGTGATGCTAGTGGCATGGGTTTAGGTGACTGTTTTGCTACAAGACCATAAACATGTTGCTTACTTTAGTGAGAAATTGAGCGGCGCTGCTCTGAAATATTCAACTTATGATAAGGAGTTATATGCTTTAGTGTGCACTTTACAAACATGGCAGCATTACTTGTGGCCTTGCGAATTTATTATTCATGAGGCTTTGAAACACTTTCGTACCCAAACTAATCTGGACCGTAGACATGCTAAGTGGGTAGAATTTATTGAGTCCTTTCCCTACATCATTAAACACAAGAACGGGAAGGAAAATGTCATTGCTGATGCTTTGTCTCATCGCTATACTATGCTGTCCCAATTAGATTTTAAAATCTTTGGTTTGCAAACTTTGAAAGATCAATATGTGAATGATGCTGATTTTCATAATATTATTTCACATTGTAAGGATGGCAAACCATGGGGCAAGTTTCATATACAAGATAGGTTCCTATTTCGTGCTAACAAGCTGTGCATTCCAGCTAGTTCGGTTCGTTTGTTATTGTTGCAGGAAGCTCATGGAGGGGGCTTCATGGGTCACTTCGGTGTTTTCAAAACACAAGAAGTGCTGACCGACCACTTCTACTGGCCTCGGATGCGTCGTGACGTCGAGTGCTTCGTTGCTCGTTGCGCTACGTGCCAAAAAGCTAAGTCCCGTTTGGGTAACCATGGTTTGTATATGCCTCTCCTGTTCCTTCTGCTCCTTGGCATAATATTTCGATGGATTTTGTTTTGAGATTGCCTCGCACTAAGAAGGGGAGGGACAGCATATTTGTCGTTGTTGATAGGCTCTCTAAAATGGCTCATTTTATACCCTGTCATAAAACTGATGATGCATCCATGATTGCTAATTTGTTCTTTAGAGAGATTGTTCACTTGCATGGAAAATTCCTAAAACAATTGTCTCTGGTCGTGATGCTAAGTTTCTTAGTCATTTTTGGCGTTGTCTTTGGAATAAGCTAGGCACTAAGTTACTTTTTAGCACCACTTATCATCCTCAAACTGATGGGCAAACTGAGGTCGTGAATTGCACTTTGTCTACCATGCTTAGGGCTGTTTTGGATAAAATTTGAGGCTTTGGGAAGATTGTTTACCTCATGTTGAATTTGCTTATAACCGTGCTACACATGCTTCCACTAAGATGTGTCCTTTTGAGGTTGTTTATGGGTATGTTCCTCGGGCGCCTATTGACTTTTTTCGCTGGATACTGAGGAAATCCCCATGTTGATACGCTTGGTCATATTGATCACATGAAACATTTGCATGAGGTCACACAACAAAACACTGCTGCTGCTAATGCTAGATATCAAATTGCTGGTAGTAAAGGGTGCAAGAATGTTACTTTTGAGCCTGGTAATTTGGTTTGGTTGCACTTGCGTAAGGATAGGTTTCCTGCTTTGCGCCGCTTTAAATTAATCCTCGTGCTGCTGGTCCATTTAAAGTGTTAACTAAAATCACTAATAATGCTTATGTTCTTGACCTGCCTGCGGAGTTTGGTGTTTCCACTACTTTTAACGTTTCAGATTTGAAACCGTATGCGGGCGAGGATGAGGACCTGCCGTCGAGGACCACTTCAGCTCAAGAAGGGGAGGATGATGAGGACATTGACTCTCCAACAGCAGCACCTGCGCCTCCACTTCCTCAGGCTGCGCCTGATGCCATGACCGAGTCAGACTCTACTTCGACTTCAGCTGTGGCGCCATATCAAGGCCCAATGACTTGGGCCGGTGCTCGGGAACTCAACTATGTCATGCTGCTACGGAACCAAGGCCCAGAAGCATCGACAGGCGATCAGACAAGCTAGAGCCGCACGTGTGTTCCGCCCTTGTCGGCGCGCGCCACGTGGGCCCCTACCTAGGGACGCGCCCCCTCCTTGGCCGCACCCCCACCTTAGGGTTGCGCCCCCTTTCTTGTGTATTTAGTCAGGGGCTGTGCCCCTGTGTTAGTCTTCGATTTTGTTTAGTTGTTAGATTTAGCTACAGCCGTCGCACGCATTACAGCGCTGCCACGTGTATTCAGAACTCCACCTTCAAGTAATACATCCGATTGCTTGCATCTCTTTCTTGCTCGTTCTTCGATTGCCTGCAGAAAACGATCCTCGTGATCAGGCTAATCTTGCACCAGCAAGGTTGGTAACCATCGGGAGTTGGTTCAGCGATTGCATTGGCGCCTCGGGCTTGCTCGTCGTAGTCGGATCGTGAGGGTCTACTTCCACCAAATCAAATTTATCTTCCTCACCGAAAGATCGGGCACTCCAGCTGATGAGGACATCGACTCCAACAAGGGAACGGCCACACCAGCAGCACCTACGGACGCGCCTCCACTTCCAGTCACGACTCCACCAGATGCGCCTCTACCTCAAGCGACACTTCCTTCATCAGTGGGGCCAATCACGAGAGCCCGTGCAAGAGAGCTGAACTATGTCATGGTGTTGAAGAACGAAGGCCTAGAAGATTAGCCAGTCGGCCCAGTTGAAGACCCCCCCCTAATGGGCCAACCTAGGGTTGCACGCAAACCTAGGATGCCGCCACCCAGGGACTGCGCCCCCACCTCTGGCCGCCACCCAGGGGCTGCGCCCCTCCCCTCGTGTATTTAGCCAAGGGCTGCGCCCCTTGTTTATTTTTGAGTTTTGTTTAATTGTTAGCTTTAACTACAGCCGTCGCACGCATTACAGCGCTGCCACGTGTATTCAGAACTCCACCTTCAAGTAATACATCAGGTTGCTTGCATCTCTTTCTTGCTCGTTCTTCGATTGCGCGCAGGAAACGATCTTCGTGATCAGGCTGATCTTGCACCAGCAAGGTTGGTAACCATCAGGAGTTGGTTCAGCGATTGCATTGGCGCCTCGGGCTTGCTCGTCGTAGTCGGATCGTGAGGGTCTACTTCCACCAAATCAAGTTATCTTCACTCACCGAAAGATCGGGTACTCCAGTTCTATCAAGTGGTATCAGATTCCAGTGTTTCTCGGTGAGTTTTTCGTGTGTTTTTTATTCATCCTATAGTCCACAAAAAAACCAAAAACAAAAAATTTTCAGGTTAGATCTGTTATCCCAGCACCCCCTTGCGCCTTGCACTTTCGATCAGTAATTTGCATTGTTGAATTTGTGTGCTTGTGCGTTTCGTTGTTGCTGGATTACTTGTATTTTTATCCATCTGTTCTAGCCGCCACAAACCCTAACACTGCTCCCCTGCCGTACGCGCCTAGATCTGCTCCCTCCGCGCCGCGCACGAGTCCTGCTCGGTTCCGATCTGCTCTCTCAGCGCCGCGCGCGAGTCCTGCTCGATTACGATCTGCTATCTCAGCGCCCCGCACGAGTCCAACTCGGTTGCGCTCTGCTATCTCAGCGCCGCGCACGAGTCCTACTCGGTTGCGCTCTGCTATCTCAGCGCCGCGCACGAGTCCTACTCGGTTGCGCTCTGCTATCTCAGCGCCGCGCCAGAACCCAAATCCCGGCCAGTCACGCCGCCGAATTCCACTCGTCTCCGTCTCTGTTTTGTTTTCGTGATAGTCCAATAAAAAAAACAAGAAAAAAAAAGAAAAAAAAGAGAAAAAGAGCACGCAAGTGTGCCAAAAAAAAAAGAAACAACCCGAACAGGAGACGTTTGTTGCTCGTGATTGGTTTTGCTGGGAAAATCCCAACCGACCTGGTTCGCCGTGTGTCCTCGTTGGACTCGTGAGTCTGTCCGTGTTCTGCAGCATCGGCTCCGTGTGTATCGGATCCGTTTTTGGGTGTGCTTCAACGGAATGGTTCCAATGTGTGCGATGGTGATGAGAACATGACACACATGCATACGACCATGATTGGGTCATGCATTAGTGAAAGAGGAGTCCAACAAGGTTGTCCAAGTCATGAAGGAGGCCCAAGGCTAATCCAATTCGAGTCACCAAGGTGGAGGCCCAAAACAACACAAGTTCGAGCCCATCTCGGAATTCAGGAGCAGCTTACGATGTTTTGGTCGCCCTGGCCACATACGGAGTCCGTTTTGGACATTCTACATATGGATGGAAAGCTAAGAAGACAAACTTTCCAATGGCACCGGTTTCATGCCCAAATTCCATCTGAGTCAACGGGAATCTTTGAAACAAGTGGACGTACAGAATCTGCCAGGACGCTGCGCCGCCGCCTTTTGGGCCGTTGGCCCATGTATCGTGTTGGAGCCCATAGGGGCGTGACCAGGGGGGGTAGGCCACAACCTAAACCCTATATATTCAGTAGCCGCCGCCACATTAGGGTTGGGTTTTGTTTAATTGATAGCTTTAGCTACAGCCGTCATACGACGTGTATTCAGAACCCCACCTTCGAGTAATAGATTAGATTGCTCGCCTCTTATTCTTGCTCGTTCTTCGATTGCGTGCAGGGATTGATCTTCGTGATCAGGCTGATCTTGCAATCCAGCAAGGTTAGTAACCATCGGGAGTTGGTTCAGCGATTGCATTGGCGCTTCGGGCTTGCTCGTCGTAGTCGGATCGTGAGGGTCTACTTCCACCAGATCGAATTTATCTCCACTCACCGAAAGATCGGGCACTCCAGTTCTATCAAGTGGTATCAGATTCCAGTGTTTCTCGGTGAGTTTATCGTGTGTTTTTTTGTTCATCCTAGTCCACAAACGACCAAAAATTTTCAGGTTAGATCTTTTATCCCAGCACCCCTTGCGCCTCGCACTTTCGATCAGTAATTTGCATTGTTGAAATTGTGTGCTTGTGCGTTCGTTGTTGCTGGTTACTTGTGTTTTGATTTTTCTCATCTGTTATAGCCCCCACAAACCCTACATCCCCACCAACCCCCCTGTCGTGTACTACGCAATCTGCTGCCGCGCGCGAGAATCCAGCTCGTTCCCGTGCGGTGCGCGTGAGTCCAGATTGTTTCCATCTGCTGTGTGCTGCCGCGCGCGTAAGAGTCCAGGTCGTGTCCGCCGCGGTGTGTTTGCTGTGCGCGCCTCCTACCAGGTCACGCCGCGCTCCGCAAGAGTCCCAGGCGATCACGCCTGCCTTGGTCACGCCTCGGCTGCATCTCTGCCGGCCGCGCCGTGCACAGAATCCTGCTCGGACGCGCCGTGTACGCCGCTGAGTTCAGGTCGGTTTCGGCCCTGCTGTGTCCGTTCGGTCCGGACTCCTGCCGTGTTTTCTTTCCGGTCAAAAAAAAAAGGAAAAACAAAATATAAAAGGCCACGTGTGCAATCAAAAAAAAAAAACAGAAAGAGTGTGTGAAAAAAAAAAGAAGAAAAAGAAAGGAAAAAAAAAAAAGAAAGAAAGAAAAAAAAAAAAAAAAACCAGAACAACAAGGCACAGTTGTCTTCTCTTGATCGGTTTTGTTTGGCCGATCGTAACCGAACCAGACTATCCCTAGTCGTGCGGCCACCAGCGGTTCCTCACCTTTGCCTCCTTCTCGCACTTGTTTCCAGCAGCATCCATACGTGTTTAGCACTATTATTCAACATTGCATTATTGTTTGATTGTGCTAACCCTTGAATTGAGTGCAGCCTCCCCAGAACTCCACATAGTTCTACGACGAGCATACTTCGTTTCCCCAGGCAATCGCTCCTCCAATCTTTCGTCGGTACTACCTGTTGGTTGCAGCTCACCCCTGTGCGCTTGGTAAGAACGGATAAGAATTTGATAACAGCATGGTAGTGAGTGCCCTGTGAGCCGTTACACCCTTGTCCCATTGTTGTCGTCGATTTTGTTTTGTGTTTGCGCTAACCATGGCAGGAGACGTCGACGGCACGATGGATGAGCTGCAGGACATACGGACTCAAGTTGATGGACTTGCCGCGAACATGAAGACGATGCATGAACGGTTTGATTCTCTTGACACCATGAAGACCGTGCGGTTCGATCAGCTCGACCGCGCTCAGACGGCCGCTAAGACCACACTCGACACCATCGTGGCACGGCTTGATGCATTGACCACTACGATCACAGAGTTGCAGGAGGATGGAGATCGCCGCGGTCATGGCCCACGTGTGGTACGACACTCAGCTAATGATTCATTTGCTAAGATTAAATTTAAAATTCCATCTTTTAATGGCAAATATGATCCTGCTGCATATCTTGATTGGGAATTAGAGGTCGAACAGAATTTTTCATGCCATGATATTCCTACTAGTTCTCAAGTTAAAGCTGCTATTAGTGAATTTACTGATTTTGCTTTAACGTGGTGGCGTGATTATAATAAAAAACATCCCACTGCTATCCCCACCACCTGGACACAATTAAAAGCTGCCATGAGACATCGTTTTGTACCTTCATATTATGGCCGCGATTTGCTTAATCAAATGCAGCGTTTCCAGCAAGGGCAACAAACTGTTGAGGAATATTACCAGGCTCTACAAAAAGGTATGATTCGTTGTGGTGTGATTGAGACTGACGACGCTGCAATCGCACGATTTCGTGGTGGTTTGAACCGTGAAATTCAGGACATACTTGAATATAAAGATTATGCTGATATGACCACATTGTTTGAATATGCTTGCAAAGCTGAACGTGAAGTGCAGGGACGCTGCTCGAAAACATATACTAACTCTTTTGCAGGACGAAACCCGTCATCCAGCGCTGCTCCTACTCTCCCCGCGCCATCCACGACTAGCACTACACCGCGCGAGAGGACGACTAAACCTGCAGCACCCTCGACCACAGGTGGTGCTCCTTCCACAACTTCATGTGCAAATTCAGAACCATCACTTGACAATGCACCTACTCTTTGTGATATTGAGAGCAAAGGTATTGCTCAAGGTGCTCCACGCACGGCTGGTGAGCCTTCGTCTGATATGCTGAATTTTTCCACAACTCATGATATCATAGAGCAATTGTTAGTGGAACCTATTCTTGATTTATCTTTGTCACAAGTTGATTTGCTTGATGTTCCTTGTGATAAAAATGATTTGTGTGACAATGCTTCCGTTGTACATGCTTTAAAACCACACACGTGTGCTGACATTAGACGTGCCATTCATATTTTGAACACGATCGATGAGCTTAAAATGTTGTCTTCTTTACATACTTTGGGTTACATTGAATTTGATGTTTTGTGTAATCTAGATTGTTTTGAAGAGAGAGTTTCTAAATATGCTGATTTGCCATGGTTTTCTAAACACACTTATCATGCTATTGGCAAATATAACAACGAAGGAGAATATATGATACATAGAGTGTACATTTGTGAAAATCGGAATTATCCTTTGATTGTGCGCACTTTTGATCCACTAGAGGGCAGCCATACTACAAATATTAATTCACCTTCCTCTAGCTCTGTTTTGGTGAAACAAGTTTGCTCCCAAGAAGGGGAGCATTGCTGGTCGCTATCAATCCCTGCTTTGTCTTTTGTTAGTACTAATCTTTTGCAGGATAGTGTTGCCACACATTGTGTGTCGTCCGATCAAGAAGCCTCCATACTTGCTAAATCTTCTACGCGAGATGACACATTCACCAATTGGAAACATGGTGACATCCCTCCTCACAATAATTTTGATTTCTTTTGCTTTCGAAACCCCGCTCTCCCTTGTGTTGTGCAGGATCGGTTTCAAGTACAATCGACGCCGAGGACGGCTTTTCTTCAAGAAGGGGAGGATGATGAGAACATGACACACATGCATACGACCATGATTGGGTCATGCATTAGTGAAAGAGGAGTCCAACAAGGTTGTCCAAGTCATGAAGGAGGCCCAAGGCTAATCCAATTCGAGTCACCAAGGTGGAGGCCCAAAACAACACAAGTTCGAGCCCATCTCGGAATTCAGGAGCAGCTTACGATGTTTTGGTCGCCCTGGCCACATACGGAGTCCGTTTTGGACATTCTACATATGGATGGAAAGCTAAGAAGACAAACTTTCCAATGGCACCGGTTTCATGCCCAAATTCCATCTGAGTCAACGGGAATCTTTGAAACAAGTGGACGTACAGAATCTGCCAGGACGCTGCGCCGCCGCCTTTTGGGCCGTTGGCCCATGTATCGTGTTGGAGCCCATAGGGGCGTGACCAGGGGGGTAGGCCACAACCTAAACCCTATATATTCAGTAGCCGCCGCCACATTAGGGTTGGGTTTTGTTTAATTGATAGCTTTAGCTACAGCCGTCATACGACGTGTATTCAGAACCCCACCTTCGAGTAATAGATTAGATTGCTCGCCTCTTATTCTTGCTCGTTCTTCGATTGCGTGCAGGGATTGATCTTCGTGATCAGGCTGATCTTGCAATCCAGCAAGGTTAGTAACCATCGGGAGTTGGTTCAGCGATTGCATTGGCGCTTCGGGCTTGCTCGTCGTAGTCGGATCGTGAGGGTCTACTTCCACCAGATCGAATTTATCTCCACTCACCGAAAGATCGGGCACTCCAGTTCTATCAGATGGCGCGTGTCATGCAAATCGGTTGCCGTTTTCGCACCACTTTTACTTCCGAAATGAGACTCCAAAACACCCAAAACAAGTTTTTGTAGCCCAAAGGAATGCATCGGATGCATTTTTGGGTGTGCTTCGACAGAAGGGTTCCGATCTGTGCGATGGCGCGTGTCATGCAAATCGAGTGCCGTTTTCGCACCACTTTTACTTCGGAAATGAAACTCTCCGAAAAACCGAAAACATGTTTGTTTGGCCCAGACGAGTGTAACGGATGCATTTTTGGGTGAGCTTCAACGGTACGGTTCCGATGTGTGCGATGGCGCGTGTCATGGAAATCGGGTGCCGTTTTCGCACCACCTTTTCTTCCATAATGAAACTCTCTGAAACACTCAAATTATGTTTGTTTGGCCCCAACGAGTGTATCGGATGTGTTTTTGGGTGTGCTTCAACGGAAGGGTTCCGATGTGTGCGATGGCGCGTGTCATGCAAATCCGTTGCCGTTTTCGCACCACTTTTACTTCCGAAATGAGACTCTCCAAAACACCAAAAACGTGTTTGTCTGGCCCAAACGAATGTATCGGATGCATTTTTGGGTGTGCTTCGACAGAAGGGTTCCGATCTGTGCGATGGCGCGTGTCATGCAAATTCGGGTGCTGTTTTCGCACCACTTTATTTCGGAATTGAAACTCTCCGAAACACCGAAAACATGTTTGTTTGGCCCAAACGAGTGTATCAGATGAGTTTTTGTGTGTGCTTCAACGGTACGGTTCCGATGTGTGCGATGGCGCGTATCATGCAAATCGGGTGCCGTTTTCGCACCACTTTTGCTTCCGAAATAAAACTCTCCAAAACACCAAAAACATGTTTGTTTGTCCCCAACGAGTGTATCGGATGTATTTTTTGGTGTGCTTCAACGGAATGGTTCCGATGTGTGCGATGGCGTGTGTCTTGCAAATCGGGTGCCGTTTTCGAACCACATTTACTTCGGAAATGAAACTGTCCAAAACACCCAAAACATGTTTGTTTGGCACAAACGAGTGTATTGTATGCGTTTTTGCGTGTGGTTCAAAGGAATGGTTCCGATGTGTCCGATGGCGCATGTCATGCAAATCGGGTGCCGTTTTCGCACCACTTTTACTTCCTAAATGAAACTCTCCGATACACCCAAAACATGTTTGTTTGGCCCAAACGAGTGTATCGGATGCATTTTTGAGTGTGCTTCAGTGGAATATTCCGATATGTGCCATGGCGTGTGTCATGCAAATTGGATGTCGTTTTCGCACCACTTTTACTTCGGAAATGAAAATCTCCGAAACACCCAAAACATGTCTGTTTGGCGCAAACGAGTATATCGGATGCGTTTTTGGGTGTGCTTGGACGGAATGGTTCCAATGTGTGCAACGGCGTGTGTCTTGCAAATCGGGTGCCGTTTTCGCACCACTTTTACTTCGAAAATGAAACTCTCCAAAACACCCAAAACATGTTTGTTTGGCCCAAACATGTTTATCGTGATAGAACTGGAGTGCCCGATCTTTCGGTGAGTGAAGATAACTTGATTTGGTGGAAGTAGACCCTCACGATCCGACTACGACGAGCAAGCCCGAGGCGTCAATGCAATCGCTGAACCAACTCCCGATGGTTACCAATCTTGCTGGTGCAAGATCAGCCTGATCACGAAGATCGTTTCCTGCGCGCAATCGAAGAACGAGCAAGAAAGAGATGCAAGCAATCTGATGTATTACTTGAAGGTGGAGTTCTGAATACACGTGGCAGCGCTATAATGCGTGCGACGGCTGTAGCTAAAGCTAACAATTAAACAAAACTCGAGTCTAAACAGCGGCAGCTGTGTGGAATATAAAGTAGAGACGTCCTAGGGTTGAAGGCGGCTAGGGGTTGGACGCCCACAACTTGGGCTTAAGGCCCAACACGTTACATGGCCAAATTGGCCCAAACAGGTGACGCAGCACCTTGCTGTGGTCACACAGAATGATCCACGGACCTTCTGGAGCTGGGACCAGAACCAAAACGATGGCGTCGTCGTCCCCTTTCCAACGAGTCCAAGATCTCCCCGTTTCGATGTCGTATGAGGGAGTTATGATCGAAACATCGACGACGTGTCTGCTGAATCCGAGGACGACGTGGCAGTTGAGTTGGAGATGAGTTGCAACTTGGAGAAGGCCATGGCGTCGGTGTGTTCGTTCCTTAGCAGCATGACGAAGTTCAGCTCTCGTGCACGGGCTCGAGTGATTGGCCCTTGATATGGAGGCGCCACTGGAGTTGCGTCCGACTCGGTCACAGCTTGAGGGAGCGCAGGCGCAGGTGCTGCTGTTTGAGAGTCGATGTCCTCATCATCCTCCCCTTCTTGAGCTGAAGTCGTCCTCGATGGCAGTTCCTCATCCTCGCCCGCATACGGTTTCAAATCTAAACGAGACTTAGCTTTCTGGCACGTAGTGCAACGTGCAACAAGGCGCTCCACATCACGCCGCATCCGGGGCCAAAAGAAGTGTTCGTTCAGCACCTCTTGTGTCTTAAAAACACCGAAGTGACCCATGAGGCCGCCTCCATGAGCTTCCTGCAGCAACAAAAAACGAACCGAACCAGCTGGAATGCACAGCTTGTTAGCACGAAACAGGAACCCATCCTGTATATGAAACTTGCCCCATGGTTTGCCATCCTTACAATGTGAAATAATATCATGAAAATCAGCATCATCCACATATTGATCTTTCAATGTTTGCAAACCAAAGATTTTAAAATCTAATTGGGACAGCATGGTATAGCGACGAGACAAAGCATCAGCAATGACATTTTCCTTCCCGTTCTTGTGTTTAATGATGTAGGGAAAGGACTCAATAAATTCTACCCATTTAGCATGTCTACGGTTCAGATTAGTTTGGGTACGAGTGTGTTTCAAAGCCTCATGATCAGAATAAATAATAAATTCACGAGGCCACAAGTAATGCTGCCATGTTTGCAAAGTGCGCACTAAAGCATATAACTCCTATCATAAGTTGAATAGTTCAGGGCAGCACCGCTCAATTTCTCACTAAAGTAAGCAACGGGTTTACGGTCTTGAAGCAAAACAGCACCTAAACCTATGCCACTAGCATTACATTCTAATTCAAACACTTTATTGAAATCAGGCAATTGTAAAAGAGGAGCATGAGTTAACCTGTCCTTCAAAGTGTTGAATGCATCTTCCTGTGGTGCGCCCCAAGCAAAGGAAACTCCTTTCTTTGTGAGCTCATGCAATGGGGCAGCAATGGAGCTGAAATCACGCGCGAACCTTCGGTAGAACCCGGCGAGGCCAAGGAAACTCCGAATCTGCGTGACCGTCGTCGGTGTAGGCCAGCCCTGAATGGCGTCCACCTTGCTGCTATCCACCTCAATTCCCTGTGAAGTAACAACATAGCCAAGAAAAGAGACGCGTTGCGTGCAAAAGGTGCATTTTTCCAAGTTACCGAACAAGCGAGCAGCACGCAAAAGCATCAAAAACAGCACGCATATGTTCTAAATGTTCATCCATAGACTTGCTGTAAATAAGAATATCATCAAAGTAAACAACAACAAACAGTCCTATGAATGGCCTAAGAACTTCATTCATTAAGCGCATGAAAGTGCTGGGAGCATTAGACAAACCAAACAGCATAACCAACCATTCATATAAGCCAAATTTGGTTTTGAAAGCTGTTTTCCATTCATCTCCCAATTTCATCCTAATCTGATGGTAGCCACTGCGCAGATCAACCTTAGAAAAGATAGTGGCACCACTAAGCTCATCAAGCATATCATCAAGGCGTGGTATAGGATATCGATAACGAATTGTGATGTTATTGATAGCACGACAATCTACACACATACGCCAGGAGCCATCTCTTAGGGACAAGCAAAACAGGAACCGAGTAAGGACTGAGAGACTCACGAATGTAGCCCTTATCAAGCAGCGCTTGTACCTGGCGCTGGGTCTCCTTCGTCTCATCGGGATTAGTGCGGTACGGGGCGCGGTTTGGAAGCTGGGCGCCGGGAATGAGATCGATCTGATGTTCAATGCCATGGATAGGAGGAAGACCCGGTGGCAAGTCCTTGGGAAAGACATCGGCATACTCCTGCAAAAGGTTAGCAACAACAGGGAGAATATCCAAGAATGGTGCCTCATCAAGCGAGACAAGCATGCGGGAGCAAACAAGTGCATAGCAAGGCAGATTATCATCAAGCAGCTCAGCAAAATCAGCACGTGTAGCAAGCAAAACAGGGGTATGCAACTTGATTTCAGATTTAGCAGGAGCAAGTGGAGGTGATGTGTGAGACTTTGCTGTCTTGGCCGCCCTAGCCATGTCATCTTTCAAAATTTGGTCCGGGGTCATGGGATGAATAATTATTTTCTTGCACTTAAACATGAATGAATAATGATTCAAACGGCCATGATGCACACAATCAGTATCATATTACCAAGGGCGACCAAGTAACAAGGAACATGCTTCCATAGGTACAACATCATAATCAACATATCAGAATAAGCGCCCAAAGAAAAGGGGACACGTACCGAGCGTGTTACCTTTATTTTGCCGCCATATTAAGCCACTGAATGTGATATGGATGTGGGTGATGTCGGGTGGGCAATGATAATTGCTCTACCAAGGCTGTACTGGCCAAATTGTTGCAGCTGCCACCGTCGATGATGATTCGAATGGCCCGTTCTTGCACAACGCCCTTGGTATGGAAGATGGTGTGTCGCTGATTTTGCTCGTGCTGGGAAACCTGTGTGCTGAGAACACGCTGCACAACAAGACTCTCATACCTATCGGCGTCGCTAGGAGCAACATGGACCTCCGTATTACCTGCATGGTCAGTGGCGAGCATAGCATGTGTAGTTTCCTCGGAATCACTAGCTGAAGAGTACTCACCATCGTCACAATCAGCAAGATACGCTTGTTCGGGCAGTCCCGAATCATGTGACCGTAGCCTTTGCAACGATGACACTGAATGTCCCGAGTGCGCCCGGTGGAAGGAGCAGCGCCCTTGGCCGGCGGTGCTGCGGGCTTGGCCGGCTGCTCGCGTGTAGGTGCGCTGGGAGCAAACGGCGCACGCTCGCGCGGCGTGGAAGATGAAGTAGAAGACGCCGGAGTGGAGCTGTAGTGGGAGCTTGGCTGCGTCCTGCAAAAGAGTTAGTGCATGTCGACGATTGCCGTCCCTGCACTTCACGTTCAGCTTTGCAAGCAAATTGAAACAAAGTGGTCATATCATCATATTCCTTGTAATCAAGGATGTCCTGAATTTCACGGTGCAAACCACCCCGAAAACGTGCCATAGCAGCATCATCCGTTTCGACTAACCCACAACGAATCATACCCTTTTGTAAAGCTTGGTAATATTCCTCAACAGTTTGGGAACCTTGTTGAAAACGTTGCATTTGGTTAAGTAGATCACGGGCATAATATGAGGGAACAAATCTGTGACGCATGGCAGTTTTTAATGCAGTCCAAGTGTTTGGAATGTCATTGGGATACTTGTTCTTATATTCACGCCACCAAATTAAAGCAAAATCAGTAAATTCACTAATAGCAGCTTTAACTTGTTGATTAGCAGGAATGTCATGGCATGAAAATTTCTGTTCTACTTCAAATTCTCAATCAAGATAAGCAGCAGGGTCATATTTGCCAGTAAATGTTGGAATTTGAAATTTAATCTTGGCAAATGAATCAGAAAGTGGAACACGTACCCTACGTGCACGGCCGCGGCGATCCCCATCGTCCTGCTCCGTGTCACCGCCATAGTCGCGCGCCTGCTGCAACTCCCTGAGCTGCGTGGACAAGGTCTCAAGGCGAGTCATGATCGTCTCGAGCGTTGTGTGGGCAGCCGTCTGAGCTAGGTCAATCTGGTCGAAGCGATCAGTCGACGAAGTGATCGTGGAGTCCAGCCGTTCGTGCATCGTTTTGATGTCGCTGGCAAGACCCTCGACGTGCGCTTGCACGTCTTGGAGCGTGGCGTCCTGCTGTGTCGCTTTCCCCTTGTCGTCGTCCCCTGCCATGGTTAGCGAAAACAAGAAGAAAACAGCAAGGAGAAAATAGCCCTACTACTACAGGTATATGGTGGAAGGCAAAACGCAATCAAATGCTGCGATCAAGTTCTTACCCGTTCTTACCAAGCACACAGTGGCGATCCGCAACCAACGGGTAGTACCTGTGAAAGATTGGAGAAGCGATTGCCAGGCGGAACAAGACCTGCTCGTAGTAGAAATATGTGTAGTTCTGGGTAGGCTGCACTCAAGACAAGGGTTAGCACGATCAAATAATAATTGCAAAGTTGAATAAGAGTGCTAAACACGTATGAACACTGCTGGAAGCAAGTGCGAGAAGGAGGTAGGGTTGTAGGGAAGACAGGGGTAAAAAGGTAATTAAAAGATGCTCTCTCTCTCTCTCTCTCTGGAGTAAGGTCGAAACTTATCAATGTGCGGATGCTGCAGTGACCCAAGATTCACGAGTCCAACGAGGACACATCGCGAAACAGAGCGGTTGGGATTGTCCAAGCAAAACCGATCACCAGAAACAATCCTCTGCTGTTCGGGTTTCTTGTTTTTTTTTTTTTTGATGGCACACCTGCGTGCTCGTTTCTCTTTTTTTTGTTGTTTTTCTTTTTTTTTTTTGGATTGGACAGTCACAGGAGCGAAACAGAACAGAACGTAACCAAGCAAACAAAAACGGGGACCGGCTAGAACAGATGGAACTAGCAGGTAGGGTGTATGGGTGGAGCCTGCGTGTGGAGGGAGTGGGGCGGGGGGTAGAGTTTGCAGCGGCGAGAACAAATGAAACTAGGGTTGGTGGTGCAGCAGGTAGGGCGCGTGGGGTGGGTGGGGGGTGTAGGGTTTGTCTGCGCGGCGGCTAGAAAAATAACAGATTGGAAACAAAAACACGAGAACCAGCAACAATCGACGCGAAGCACACAAACTCAACAACGCAGAATTACTGAATGAAAGTGCAAGGCGCAAAGGTGCTAGGATAACAGATCTAACCTAACAAAATTTTTGTTTTTTCTTGGTTTATATGGACTAGGATGAACGAAGAACGCACGATAAACTCACCGAGAAACACTGGAATCTGATACCACTTGATAGAGCTGGAGTGCCCGATCTTTCGGTGATTGGAAATAAATTTGATCTGGTGGAAGTAGACCCTCACGATCCGACTGCAACGAGCAAGCCCGAAGCGCCAATGCAATCGCTGAACCAACTTCCGATGGTTACCGACCTCGCGGGTGCAAGATCAGCCTGATCACGAAGATCGTTTCCTGCACGCAATCGAAGAACGAGCAAGAAAAAGAGGCGAGCAATCTGATGTATTACTCGAAGGTGGAGTTCTGAATACATGTGGCAGCGCTGTAATGCGTGCGACGGCTGTAGCTAAAGCTATCAATTAAACAAAACTCGAGTCTAAACAGCGGCGGCTGTGTGGAATATAAAGTAGGGACGTCCTAGGGTTGAAGGCGGCCAGGGGTTGGACGCCCACAACTTGGGCTTAAGGCCCAACACGTTACATGGCCAAATTGGCCCAAACAGGTGACGCAGCACCTTGCTGTGGTCACACAGAATGATCCACGGACCTTCTGGAGCTGGGACCAGCACCAAAACGATGGCGTCGTCGTCCCTTTTCCAACGAGTCCAAGATCTCCCCGTTTCGACGTCGTATGAGGGAGTTATGATCGAAACATCGACGATGTGTCTGCTGAATCCGAGGGCGACGTGGCAGTTGAGTTGGAGATGAGTTACAACTTGGAGAAGGCCATGGCGTCGGTGTGTTCGTTCCTTAGCAGCATGACGAAGTTCAGCTCTCGTACACGGGCTCGAGTGATTGGCCCTTGATATGGAGGCGCCACTGGAGTTGCGTCCGACTCGGTCACAGCTTGAGGGAGCGCGGCGCAGGTGCTGCTGTTTGAGAGTCGATGTCCTCATCATATCGGATGCGTTTTTGGGTGTGCTTCGACGGAAGGGTTCCGATGTGTTCGATGGCGCGTGTCTTGCTAAACGGGTGCCGTTTTCGTACCACTTTTGCTTCCGAAATGAAACTCACCGAAACACCAAAAACATGTTTGTTTGGCCCCAATGAGTGTATGGGATGGGTTCTGGGTGTGCTTCAACGGAATGGTTCCGATGTGGCGGTGGCGCCTGTCTTGCAAATCGGGTGCCGTTTTCGAACCATTTTTACTTCAGAAACGAAACTCTCCGAAACACCCAAAATATGTTTGTTTGACCCAAACGAGTGTATCGGATGCGTTTTTTGTGTGTGCTTAAACGGAATGGTTCCGATATGTGCGATGGCGCGTGTCATGAAAATCGGGTGCCATTTTCGCACCACTTTTACTTCGGAAATGAAACTCTTCGAAACACCCAAAACATGTTCGTTTGGCCCAAACAAAGTGTATCGGATGCGTTTTTGGGTGTGCTTCGACGGAAGGGTTCCGATGTGTGCGATGGCGCGTGTCGTTAGGACCCGACCGTGTTATTCTTGATCTGAGCACTTTTCGTTCATACCACATGTGGAATATAATGGTATCTCACTGCGTACCAACGTTTGGCCGATGACTGCACGGTGCGTGGAACGAGGGACTCATGTGTGCCTGCAAGGCTGTGGTACTCGACACCGTGTGGATTTTCCAACTGTGTGGGCACGAGTGTGAAATAGGTTGACATGAGTTCCCCTTGTGTAACTTTAGTGGGTTGCACGAGCCGTATGGTCCTCAATCGTGTGGGTACAGTTGGACTCCCCTGCAGGGTGTATAATCGGTTCAAATCCGCCGTGGTCTCGGTTAATATCGTAGAGTTGACACATTACGTGATGGGAACTGGAATATGGTTGATGGTTTATGTGGTTTATGGTTACATGGAACTTATGGTCATGTGTTTTAGTAGGTGTTTATACCCGTAGAGTCTTTTACTTTATGCTTATTCAGAGATTCTTAGTTTCAGCTTTAAGCAATCGAGTCTATCCCCATGCCTTATTTACCTTGCTACTGCCATATTGCATTATCCTTAGAGTCAGGAAATAATTCGCACAACAGGGAAAGTCTTGTGAGTACCTTCGTACTCAAGTTTTGTTGCTTAAGTTTTTGCAGGTGAGGATGAGTTGGTGTTCGGCTACTTTGTCCCCGCCGATGCCGGCGAGGGCGAGGAGTAGTCCGGATGTTCGCGTGACAGTGATTGCGATCTTCGTGGGCTGGGCATCGCAATCCTTTGTTGCTTTATCGTTGCAACAGCTGGGACCGCTCTTTTCCATAGAATCCCTTCCGCAATTTAACCATGTCCAACTCGATCCCCTCATCCCCGTGCAGCTCCTAGTCCATCAAGACACTCTCCGGTCCACCCGTTCCACGGGAACGCCCGCTCGCCGCCGTCCGCCACGAGGCGCTTCGTCGCTGACGACGTTCCGGTGAGTTCAGTCCCTGTTGTGGTGTTGCCTGATGAGGACATCGACTCCAACACGAGAACGGCCACACCAGCAGCACCTGCGGACGCGCCTCCACCACCTGCGGACGCGCCTCCACTTCCAGTCACGGCTC
Source organism: Oropetium thomaeum (assembly GCA_001182835.1). Lineage (NCBI taxonomy): Eukaryota > Viridiplantae > Streptophyta > Magnoliopsida > Poales > Poaceae > Oropetium > Oropetium thomaeum. Next base: position 368,962 of record LFJQ01000104.1, on the reverse strand, counting down.
CACCAGATGCGCCTCTACATCAAGCGACGCTTCCTTCATCATTGGGGCCAATCACGAGGGCCCGTGCAAGAGAGCTGAACTATGTCATGCTGCTGAAGAACGAAGGGCCAGAAGATTAGCCAGTCGGCCCAGTTGAAGGCCCTCCTCATGGGCCAACCTAGGGTTGCGCGCAACCCTAGGGATGCGCGCCACCCAGGGGCTGCGCCCCTCCCCTCGTGTATTTAGTCAAGGGCTGCGCCCCTTGTTACAGCGCTGCCACGTGTATTCAGAACTCCACTTTCAAGTAATACATCAGATTGCTTGCATCTCTTTCTTGCTTGTTCTTCGATTGCGCGCAAGAAACGATCTTCGTGATCAGGCTGATCTTGCACCAGCAAGGTTGGTAACCATCGGGAGTTGGTTCAGCGATTGCATTGGCGCCTCGGGCTTACTCGTCGTAGTCGGATCGTGAGGGTCTACTTCCACCAAATCAAGTTATCTTCACTCACCGAAAGATCGGACACTTCAGCTCTATCAAGTGGTATTGCCGGTCCTCTCCAGGGTGTGTAGAAGCCGTAGGACAAGGTCTTGTGCTCCGCCGTGCTTCGCCGCGCCGCCGCGAGCTCGCCGGAGTTCGCATTTGTACCACCGTGGTCGCGCCCTGCCCTCCGTCGTGCTCCGCCGGTCGTCGTCATGCTTCCAGACGCGCCGCGTGCAAGCTTAGGGGACTCCCCTCCACCGTTCCCCATTGCCTGCAAGGCGCCCCTCCCCCCCCCCCCCCCCCCCAACCGCCGATTGCTCGCCGGAGCTCCCCTGTTCTGCCCCTTTTCAATTTTAAATCCAATTTCATGTTATCTAGCCAGTTTTGTAACAGGTCTAGTAAATCAAGGAAAACTCTAAAAATGCTAAACCAAAATTTGTTGGAATCCTTGTAAAATACACTAATTAACTGCAGAAACAATTTTTCAAAACCATTCATGGAACTTCCTCAATAAATAGATTAATCTTTTCTGTTTTTAAATTTTAAATGGAGTTTCAGTGGTGTTCTAGGGTTGAAACATAAATAATTAGTGTATCATGGTAGTGTGCACCTCTTGTAATTTTATCAGGATTTAACTTGAACAAAGGTATATGCATGTCATTAAATATAATCCTAACTAGCATTTTAATTTGTCATTTTCCAAAATACATTATGTAAGTCATCCAAAAATCCAAACCCTTAATCAAAACTTTACCTTAGATGCTTACAGGTATATCTATCAGGTTTCATGATTTTACACTAAGGTTTAGTATTTATTTCAGATTTTCTAAGTTTAAGCAACAGAAAATTTGCTGAATGTTTATAAAATCCAGAAAATTCAAATTGACCTCCACCAAACTCTAAAATTTATATTTCAGAGAGCACTATCCACTAAAAATAACCTCCTGGTATAATCTGAAGTTCTACTGTAGTCCATAAATTGATTAAACGAAAACTTATCTCAATTTTTATAAAATCTAAAAAATTCAGTTTGACTTCAACCAAATTCTAAAATTCATATTTTAGAGAAAATTGTCAATTCAAAATAGTCTCCTGATAACAATGTGAAGTTTCACCTTGGTCCACACTCAATAAGAATAAATGCTTAAATAAAAAGCCGAAGTCGAAATATTAGGGTTAACCCTAAACCTCTAAGTCGTAATGATGAAAACACCGTAGTATCTATGATGAAAACATCATATTATATTATTTAATCATAACTCATCATTGTTCACGTTGCATCATGTAGACACCGAAGCGAACGAGGTAGCTGTCGATCCAAAGTCTTCGACCCCCGAAGAATTTGCCATCACCAACCCCGGAGACCAAGGCAAAGCCCGGAGCACAACCAAGTTTTAAAGTTTTTTATTTTATTACTAAGTGTCATGATTATGCATTAGCTTTCTTAAAATTGATTGAACCCCTAGTTGCATCTGTTCCCCATAGGAAACCCTATCGGTACTTGGTTTAGGTGACCATTGTAGTCTGCTATGCTTAGATTACACTTACCGGTAGAAGTCAAGACGAACGGATGCTGCTCGCGACTGCTAGGATTTGATTGAAACTTTCACATGAAACATATGACACGTGGCTATGGATTACTAAGGAAAGATAAAAACGGGAGGGTCAGACAGGGTACAAAGTAGGTCAGCAACTGGACTGGGTCCAGGGTGACCGTAGTCTTGTCTGATCCGTGTGGTCCGAGTCTGATCGAGCATTGAATGTACTGGTCCTATGCTGGGTGTAATCGGGCCCAGTAAACCTACGTAGCAAGTGATTGCAAAATCGAATCTGCCCTACGGTGTCTGATTCGGAGGCGACCTGGGGTGGGCAGTTGTGGGAACTCCATAGAAACCGTTGGGACGTTTGTTCTGGTGTGATGCGCCACTGCTAAGGCAGCTGTAGGAGGGAATATGATGAGGACATCGACTCCAACACAGGAACGGCTGCACCAGCAGCACCTGCAGACGCGCCTCCACCTCAAACGACGCTTCCTTCATCAGTGGGGCCAATCACGAGGGCCCGTGCAAGAGAGCTGAACTATGTCATGCTGCTGAAGAACGAAGGCCCAGAAGATTAGCCAGCCGGCCCAGTTGAAGGCCCCCACACATGGGCCAACCCAGGGTTGCGCACAACCCTAAACCCTAGGGAGGCGCACCACCCAGGGGCTGTGCCCCCTCCTCTGGCCGCCACCCAAGGGCTGCACCCCTTCTCTCATGTATTTAGCCAAGGGCTGCGCCCCTTGTTTACTTTTGAGTTTTGTTTAATTGTTAGCTTAAGCTACAGCCGTCGCACATATTACAACGCTGCCACGTGTATTCAGGACTCCACCTTCAAGTAATACATCAAACTGCTTGCATGTCTTTCCTGCTCGTTCTTCGATTGCGCTTAGGAAACGATCTTCACGATCAGGCTGATCTTGCAACAGCAAGGTTGGTAACCATCGGGAGTTGGTTCAGCGATTGCATTGGCGCCTCGGGCTTGCTTGTCGTAGTCGGATCATAAGGGTCTACTTCCACCAAATTAAAATTATCTTCACTCACCGAAAGATCGGGCACTCCAGCTCTATCGAGTGGTATCAGATTCCAGTGTTTCTCGGTGAGTTTCTCGAGTGTTCTTGGTTCATCCCAGTACACATAAACCCAAAAATAAAAAAAAATTTCAGGTTCGATCTATTATCCCAGCACCCCTTGCACCTTGCACTTTCATTCAGTAATTTTGCATTGTTGAGTTTTCGTGCTTCGCGTTTTGCGTTGCTGGATTATTTGTGCTTGATTTCCAATCTGCTATTTTGTAGCCGTCACAAACCCTAGGCCACCCGCCCCTGCCATATCCACCACACTTGCCGCTCAAAAAATCTTTCGCTGCCAGCCACGAGGAAACCAACACCCCACCCTGCTCCGCACCGTGCAGGAGTCCCACAAGTGCACGTTTGCCACCGCGCGAGCCCCCCCTTCCACGCGAGAGTGCCGCGCCTCCACTCAGCCGCAAACTCCGCCCTGCGCTGCCTGATTTCGGATCGGACACGGTCGCTGTGTTGTGTTTTCTGTTTTGAGTCCAAAAAAAAACAGACAAAAGAGCACGCAAGTGTGCCATCAAAAAAAAATAAAAAAAAGGAAAAAGAAAACCCGAACAGCAGAGGTTTATTCTCGTGATCGGTTTTGCTGGAAAAATCACAACCGATCTGGTTCGCCGTGTCCACGTTGGACTCGTGAGTCTGTCGTAAACTACTTCATATTGCCACATATATTCAGTTCTGCAGCATCGGCTCATTGATACGTTCGACCTTACTCTAGAGAGAGAGAGAGAGTGGTGACTTGCTCATTTCTTTCCTTTGTTCATATAATCAGTTTTTGGGCACTCAGCCGCGGATTGTTTTCCACCGGACCTTCTCCTACAACCCTAGCTCTTTTTTGCACTTGTTTCCAGCAGCGTTCATACGTGTTTAGCACTATTATTCAACTTTGCAATTATTGTTTGATCGTGCTAACCGTTGTAGCCTACCCAGAACTACACATATTTCTACTACGAGCAGGTTTTGTTTCTCCAGGCAATCGCTCCTCCAATCTTTCACCGGTTCTACCTGTTGGTTGGCGTGCACCCCTGTGTGCTTGGTAAGAACGGGTAAGAATTTGATAACAGCGTTCTTTTGAGCGATTTACCTCCCACCATCCATCTGCTATCGTAGTGTTCTCTCCGTTGCTGTTTCGTGTTTGCACTAACAATGGCAGAAGACGATGCCAAGACGGACGCTACACTGTAGGACGTGCACGCGCACGTCGAATGATGAGGACATCGACTCTCAAACAGCAGCACCTGCGCCTGCGCTCCCTCAAGCTGTGACCGAGTCGGACGCAACTCCAGTGGCGCCTCCATATCAAGGGCCAATCACTCGAGCCCGTGCACGAGAGCTGAACTTCGTCATGCTACTAAGGAACGAACACACCGACGCCATGGCCTTCTCCAAGTTGCAACTCATCTCCAACTCAACTGCCACGTCGCCCTCGGATTCAGCAGACACGTCGTCGATGTTTCGATCATAACTCCCTCATACGACGTCGAAACGGAGAGATCTTGGACTCGTTGGAAAGGGGACGACGACACCATCGTTTTGGTTCTGGTCCCAGCTCCAGAAGGTCCGTGGATCATTCTGTGTGACCACAGCAAGGTGCTGCGTCACCTGTTTGGGCCAATTTGGCCATGTAACGTGTTGGGCCTTAAGCCCAAGTTGTGGGCGTCCAACCCCTGGCCGCCTTCAACACTAGGACGTCCCTACTTTATATTCCATAGAGCCACCGCTGTTTAGACTCGAGTTTTGTTTAATTGTTAGCTTTAGCTACAGCCGTCGCACGCATTACAGCGCTGCCACGCGTATTCAGAACTCCACCTTCAAGTAATACATCAGATTGCTTGCATCTCTTTCTTGTCGTTCTTCGATTGCGCGCAGGAAACGATCTTCGTGATCAGGCTGATCTTGCACCAGCAAGGTTGGTAACCATCGGGAGTTGGTTCAGCGATTGCATTGGCGCCTCGGGCTTGCTCCTCGTAGTCGGATCGTGAGGGTCTACTTCCACCAAATCAAGTTATCTTCACTCACCGAAAGATCGGGCACTCCAGTTCTATCAAGTGGTATCAGATTCCAGTGTTTCTCGGTGAGTTTTTCGTGTGTTTTTCATTCACCCTATAGTCCACAAAAAACCAAAAACAAAAAATTTTCAGGTTGGATCTGTTATCCCAGCACCCCCTTGCGCCTTGCACTTTCGATCAGTAATTTGCATTGTTGAATTTGTGTGCTTGCGCGTTTCGTTGTTGCTGGATTACTTGTGTTTTTATCCATCTGTTCTAGCCGCCACAAACCCTAACACCGCTCCCCTGCCGTACGCGCCTAGATCTGCTCCCTCCGCGCCGCGCACGAGTCCTGCTCGGTTCCGATCTGCTCTCTCAGCGCCGCGCGCGAGTCCTGCTCGATTACGATCTGCTATCTCAGCGCCCCGCACGAGTCCAACTCGGTTGCGCTCTGCTATCTCAGCGCCGCGCACGAGTCCTACTCGGTTGTGATCTGCTATCTCAGCGCCGCGCCAGAACCCAAATCCCGGCCAGTCACGCCGCCGAATTCCACTCGTCTCCGTCTCTGTTTTGTTTTCGTGACAGTCCAATCAAAAAAAAACAAGAAAAAAAAAAGAAAAAGAGAGAAAAAGAGCACGCAAGCAACCCGAACAGGAGACGTTTGTTGCTCGTGATTGGTTTTGCTTGGAAAATCCCAACCGACCTGGTTCGCCGTGTGTCCTCGTTGGACTCGTGAGTCTGTCCGTGTTCTGCAGCATCGGCTCCGTGATACATTCGACCTTCCTCTAGAGAGAGAGAGAGGGAGAGTGGTGACTTGTTCCTTTGCTTTTCCTTGTTCATATAATCAGTTTTGGGCGCCCAGCCGCGGGTTGTTTTCCATCGTACCTTCCCGTACATCCAACCCTAGCTCGTTCTCGCACTTGTTTCCAGCAGCGTCCATACGTGTTTAGCACTATTATTCAACTTTGCACTTATTGTTTGATCGTGCTAATCCTTGTCTTGAGTGCAGCCTGCCCAGAACTACACATATTTCTACTACGAGCAGGTTCTGTTCTCCAGGCAATCGCTCCTCCAATCTTTCACCGGTTTTACCTGTTGGTTGCAGCTCACCCCTGTATGTTTGGTAAGAACGGGTAAGAATTTGATAACAGCGTTGTTTTGAGCGATTTCCCCCCACCATACACCTGCTATCGTAGTGTCCTCTCCGTTGCTGTTTCGTGTTTGCACTAACAATGGCAGGAGACGACGCCAAGACGGACACTACACTGCAGGACGTGCACGCGCACGTCGAAGGCCTTGCCGGCGACATCAAGACGCTGCATGAACGGCTGGATTCCACGGTTGCTTCATCGACCGAGCGTTTCGACCAGATCGACCTCGCTCAAACGGCCGCCCACGCCACAGTCGAGACGATCATGACTCGTCTTGAGACCTTGACCACGCAGCTAACGGAGTTGCAGCAGGCGCGCGACTATGGCGGTAATACGGAACTGGACTATGGTGGTCGCCGCGGTCGTGCACGCAGGGTACGTGTCCCACCTCCTGATTCCTTTGCTAAGATCAAATTTCGCATTCCATCCTTTAATGGCAAATATGATCCTGCTGCTTATCTTGATTGGGAATTAGAGGTCAAACAGAAATTTTCATGCCATGATATTCCTGTTCATCTACAAGTTAAGGCTGCTATTAGTGAATTTACTGATTTTGCTTTAATTTGGTGGCGTGAATATAAACAAAAGTTTCCCGATAACACTCCCACCACTTGGGATGAACTAAAAACTGCCATGCGTCACAGATTTGTTCCTTCTTATTATGCCCGTGACTTACTCAACCAAATGCAATGATTTCAGCAAGGTTCCCAAACTGTTGAGGAATATTACCAAGCGTTACAAAAGGGCATGATTCGTTGTGGTTTAGTTGAGCAGGAGGACGCTGCTATGGCACGTTTTAGGGGTGGTTTGAATCGTGAAATTCAGGACATCCTTGATTACAAGGAATATGATGATATGACCACTTTGTTTGAATTTGCTTGCAAAGCTGAACGTGAAGTGCAGGGACGGCGATCGTCGACACGCGCTAACTCTTTTGCAGGACGCGGCCAAGCTTCCACCCCAGCCCCCCGCCCGACGTCCTCCACGTCGTCCTCCACGCCGCGCGAGCGTGCGCCGTCCACTTCAAGCGCATCACCACGCGAGCAGCCGGCCAAGCCGACAGCACCTCCGGCCCACGGTGCCTCTCCTTCCACAGGGCGCACTCGGGACATTCAGTGCCATCGTTGCAAAGGTTACGGTCCTGTGATTCGGGACTGCCCCAACAAGCGTACCTTGCTGATCCGTGACAATGGTGAGTACTCTTCCGCTAGTGATACTGAGGAGACTAGGCATGCTATACTTTCCACTAACCATGCAGATCATACGAAGGTTCACGTTGATTCCAGCGCCGCCGATAGGTATGAGAGTCTTGTTGTGCAGCGTGTCCTCAGTACACAGGTTGCCACGGCCGAGCACAATCAGCGACACACGATTTTCCACACTAAGGGCGTCGTACACGAACGGGCGATCCGGATCATCATCGACAGTGGCAGCTGCAACAATTTGGCGAGTATGACGCTGGTAGAGCAATTATCTTTACCCACTCGCCAACATTCACACCCGTACCACATCCAATGGCTCAATGATGGTGGCAAAATAAAGGTAACACGCTCGGTACGTATTCCTTTTTTCTGGGCGCCTATTCTGATTATGCTGATTGTGATGTTGTCCCTATGGAAGCATGCTCTTTGTTGCTTGGTCGACCTTGGCAATATGATACTGATAGTGTACATCATGGTCAGTGTACATCATGGTCGTTCAAATCATTATGCACTCATGTTTAAGGGTCAGAAAATAATCATTCATCCCATGACCCCGGAACAAATTCTGAAAGATGACATGGCTCGGGCGGCCAAGACAGCAAAATCTCACAAATCACCTCCAGCCGCTCCTGCTAGATCTGAAATCAAGTTGCATACCCCTGTTTTGCTTGCTACACGTGCTGATTTTGCTGAGCTGCATGATGATAATTTGCCTTGCTATGCACTTGTTTGCTCCAACATGCTTGTTTCACTTCATGAGGCACCGTTCTTGGATATTCCCCCTGCTGTTGCTAACCTTTTGCAGGACTATGCCGATGTCTTTCCCAAGGACTTGCCACCGGGTCTTCCTCCTATCCGTGGCATCGAACATCAGATCGATCTCATCCCCGGCGCCCAGCTTCCTAATCGCGCCCCGTACCGCACTAATCCCGATGAGACGAAGGAGATCCAGCGCCAGGTGCAAGCACTACTGGACAAGGGCTACATCCGTGAGTCACTCAGTCCTTGCTTGGTTCCTCTTTTACTTGTTCCTAAGAAAGATGGTTCATGGCGTATGTGTGTCGATTGTCGTGCTATTAATAACATCACAATCCGTTATCGATATCCCATACCACGCCTTGATGATATGCTTGATGAGCTTAGTGGCGCTGTTCTTTTTTCTAAGGTTGATTTGCGTAGCGGGTACCATCAGATTAGGATGAAATTGGGGGATGAATGGAAAACTGCTTTTAAAACCAAATTTGGCCTATATGAATGGTTGGTTATGCCGTTTGGTTTGTCTAATGCTCCCAGCACTTTCATGCGCTTAATGAATGAAGTTCTTCGGCCATTCATAGGGCTGTTTGTTGTTGTTTACTTTGATAATATTCTTATTTACAGCAAGTCTATGGATGAGCACTTAGAACATATGCGTGCTGTTTTTGATGCTTTGCGTGCTGTTCGCTTGTTTGGTAACTTGGAAAAATGCACCTTTTGCACGCAACGCGTCTCTTTTCTTGGGTATGTTGTTACTTCACAGGGAATTGAGGTGGATAGCAGCAAGGTGGACGCCATTCAGGGCTGGCCTACACCGACGATGGTCACGCAGATTCGGAGTTTCCTTGGCCTCGCCGGGTTCTACCGAAGGTTCGTGCGTGATTTCAGCTCCATTGCTGCCCCATTGCATGAGCTCACAAAGAAAGGAGTTTCCTTTGCTTGGGGCGCACCACAGGAAGATTTATTCAACACTTTGAAGGACAGGTTAACTCGTGCTCCTCTTTTACAATTGACTGATTTCAATAAAGTGTTTGAATTAGAATGTGATGCTAGTGGCATAGGTTTAGGTGCTGTTTTGCTTCAAGACCGTAAATCCGTTGCTTACTTTAGTGAGAAATTGAGCGGTGCTGCCCTGAACTATTCAACTTATGATAAGGAGTTATATGCTTTAGTGCGCACTTTGCAAACATGGCAGCATTACTTGTGGCCTCGCGAATTTATTATTCATTCTGATCATGAGGCTTTGAAACATGTACCCAAACTAATCTGAACCGTAGACATGCTAAATGGGTAGAATTTATTGAGTCCTTTCCCTACATCATTAAACACAAGAACGGGAAGGAAAATGTTATTGCTGATGCTTTGTCTCGTCGCTATACCATGCTGTCCCAATTAGATTTTAAAATCTTTGGTTTGCAAACATTGAAAGATCAATATGTGGATGATGCTGATTTTCATGATATTATTTCACATTATAAGGATGGCAAACCATGGGGCAAGTTTCATATACAGGATGGGTTCCTGTTTCGTGCTAACAAGCTGTGCATTCCAGTTGGTTCGGTTCGTTTTTTGTTGCTGCAGGAAGCTCATGGAGGCGGCCTCATGGGTCACTTCGGTGTTTTTAAGACACAAGAGGTGCTGAACGAACACTTCTTTCGGCCCCGGATGCGGCGTGATGTGGAGCGCCTTGTTGCACGTTGCACTACGTGCCAGAAAGCTAAGTCTCGTTTAGGTAACCATGGATTGTATCTGCCTCTCCCTGTTCCTTCTGCTCCTTGGCATGATATTTCGATGGATTTTGTTTTGGGATTGCCTCGCACTAAGAAGGGGAGGGACAGCATATTTGTCGTTGTTGATAGATTCTCTAAAATGGCTCATTTTATACCTTGTCATAAAACTGATGATGCATCCATGATTGCTGATTTGTTCTTTAGAGAGATTGTTCGCTTGCATGAAATTCCTAAAACAATTGTCTCTGATCGTGATGCTAAGTTTCTTAGTCATTTTTGGCGTTGTCTTTGGAATAAATTAGGCACTAAGTTACTTTTTAGCACCACTTGTCATCCTCAAACTGATGGGCAAACTGAGGTCGTGAATCGCACTTTGTCTACCATGCTTCGGGCTATTTTGGATAAAAATTTGAGGCTTTGGAAAGATTGTTTACCTCATGTTGAATTTGCTTATAACCGTGCTACACATGCTTCCACTAAGATGTGTCCTTTTGAGGTTGTTTATGGTTACATACCTCGGGCGCCCATTGATTTGTTTTCCGTTGATGCTGAGGATGAGCCACATGTAGATGCCGTTGCACATGTTGATCAAATGACGCATTTACATGAGCAAACACAACAAAACATTGCTGCTGCTAATGCTAAATATCAGGTTGCTGGTAGTAAAGGGCGCAAACATGTTACCTTTGAACCCGGTGATATGGTTTGGTTACACTTGCGTAAGGATAGGTTTCCTGCTTTGCGCCGCTCTAAATTAATGCCTCGTGCTGCTGGTCCATTTAAAGTGTTAACTAAAACCAATGATAATGCTTATGTTCTTGACCTACCTGCGGAGTTTGGTGTTTCCACTAGTCTTAATGTTGCAGATTTGAAACCGTATGCGGGCGAGGATGAGGAACTGTCGTCGAGAACGACTTCAGCTCAAGAAGGGGAGGATGATGAGGACATCGACTCTCAAACAGCAGCACCTGCACCTGCGCTCCCTCAAGCTGTGACCGAGTCGGACGCAACTCCAGTGGCGCCTCCATATCAAGGGCCAATCACTCGAGCCCGTGCACGAGAGCTGAACTTCGTCATGCTGCTAAGGAATGAACACACCGACGCCATGGCCTTCTCCAAGTTGCAACTCATCTCCAACTCAACTGCCACGTCGCCCTCGGATTCAGCAGACACGTCGTCGATGTTTCGATCATAACTCCCTCATACGACGTCGAAACGGGGAGATCTTGGACTCGTTGGAAAGGGGACGACGACGCCATCGTTTTGGTTCTGGTCCCAGCTCCAGAAGGTCCGTGGATCATTCTGTGTGACCACAGCAAGGTGCTGCGTCACCTGTTTGGGCCAATTTGGCCATGTAACGTGTTGGGCCTTAAGCCCAAGTTGTGGGCGTCCAACCCCTGGCCGCCTTCAACACTAGGACGTCCCTACTTTATATTCCACAGAGCCGCCGCTGTTTAGACTCGAGTTTTGTTTAATTGTTAGCTTTAGCTACAGCCGTCGCACGCATTACAGCGCTGCCGCGCGTATTCAGAACTCCACCTTCAAGTAATACATCAGATTGCTTGCATCTCTTTCTTGCTCGTTCTTCGATTGCGCGCAGGAAACGATCTTCGTGATCAGGCTGATCTTGCACCAGCAAGGTTGGTAACCATCGGGAGTTGGTTCAGCGATTGCATTGGCGCCTCGGGCTTGCTCGTCGTAGTCGGATCGTGAGGGTCTACTTCCACCAAATCAAGTTATCTTCACTCACCGAAAGATCGGGCACTCCAGTTGTATCATCGAAGGCCTTGCCGGCGACATCAAGACGCTGCATGAACGGCTGGATTCCACGGTTGCTTCATCGACCAAGCGTTTCGACCAGATCGACCTAGCTCAAACGGCCGCCCACACCACGCTCGAGACGATCATGACTCGTCTTGAGACCTTGACCATGCAGCTCACGGAGTTACAGCAGGCGCGTGACTGTGGCGGTGATACGGAGCAGGACGATGGTGATCGCCGCGGTCGTGCACGCAGGGTACATGTCCCACCTCCTGATTCCTTTGCTAAGATCAAATTTCACATTCCGTCCTTTACTCGCAAATATGATCCTGCTGCTTATCTTGATTGGGAATTAGAGGTTGAACAGAAATTCTCATGCCATGACATTCCTGCTAATATACAAGTTAAGGCTGCTATTAGTGAATTTACTGATTTTGCTTTAATTTGGTGGCGTGAATATAAACAAAAGTTTCCCAATAATACTCCCACCACTTGGGCTCAACTGAAAACTGTCATGCGTCACAGATTTGTTCCTTCTTATTATGCCTGTGATTTGCTCAACCAAATGTAACAATTTCAGCAAGGTTCCCAAACTGTTGAGGAATATTACCAAGCATTACAAAAGGGTATGATTCGTTGTGGTTTAGTTGAGCAGGATGATGCTGCTATGGCATTTTTTAAGGGTGGTTTGAATCGTGAATTCAGGATATCCTTGATTACAAGGAATATGATGATATGACCGCTTTGTTTGAATTTCTTGCAAAGCTGAATGTGAAGTGTAGGGACGGCGATCGTCGACACGCACTAACTCTTTTGTAGGACGCGGCCAAGCTTCCACCTCAGCCACCCGCCCGGCGTCCTCCACATCATCGTCCACTCCGGGCGAGCGTGCGCCATCCACTTCAAGCGCATCACCACGCGAGCAGCCGGCCAAGCCAGGAGCACCTCCGGCTAACGGCGCCTCTCCTTCCACAGGGCGCACTCGGGACATTCAGTGCCATCGTTGCAAAGGTTACGGTCATGTGATTCGGGACTGCCCCAACAAGCGTACCTTGCTGATCCGTGACAATGGTGAGTACTCTTCAGATAGTGATACTAAGGAGACTAGACATGCTATGTTTTCCACTAACCATGCAGATCATACGGAGATTCACGTTGATTCCAGCACCGCCGATAGGTATGAGAGTCTTGTTGTGCAGCGTGTCCTCAGTACACAGGTTGTCACGGCCGAGCACAATCAGCGACACATGATTTTTCACACTAAGGGCGTGGTACAGGAAAGGGCGATCCGGATCATCATCGACAGTGGTAGCTGCAACAATTTGACGAGTACGGCGTTGGTAGAGCAATTATCTTTACCCACTCGCCAACATCAATACCCGTACCACATCCAATGGTTCAATGATGGTGGCAAAATAAAGGTAACGCGCTCGGTACGTGTTCCCTTTTCTCTAGGCGCCTATTCTGATTATGCTGTTTGTGATGTTGTCCCTATGGAAGCATGCGCTTTGATGTTTAGTCGACCTTGACAATATAATACTGATAGTGTACATCATGGTCGTACAAATCATTATTCATTCATGTTTCAGGGTCAGAAAATCATTATTCATCCCATGACCCCGGACCAAATTCTAAAGATGACATGGCTCGGCGGCTAAACCAGCAACGCATCTCAAATCACCTAAAGCCGCCCCTGCTTAATCTGAAATCAAGTTGCATGCCCCTGTTTTGCTTGCTACATGTGCTGATTTGACTGAGTTGCTTGATGATAAGCTGCCTTGCTATGCACTCGTTTGTTCTCGCATGCTTGTTTCACTTGATGCATCACCATTGTTGGATATACCTCCTGCTGTTGCTAACTTTTGCAGGACTATGCTGATGTCTTCTCCACGGACTTGCCACCGGGTCTTCCCCCTCTCTGTGGCATTGAGCATCAGATTGACCTCATCTCCGGTGCCCAGCTTCCTAACCGCGCCCCGTACCGCACAAATCCTGATGAGACGAAGGAGAGCCAGCGCCAGGTGCAAGCGCTGCTTGATAAGGGCTACATTCGTGAGTCTCTCAGTCCTTGCTCGGTTCCTGTTTTGCTTGTCCCTAAGAAAGATGGCTCCTGGCGTATGTGTGTAGATTGTCGTGCTATTAATAACATCATAATTCGTTATCGATATCCTATACCACGCCTTGATGATATGCTTGATGAGCTTAGTGGCGCCCTTATCTTTTCTAACGTTGATTTGCGTAGCGGGTACCATCAGATTAGGATGAAATTGGGTGATGAATGGAAAACAGCTTTCAAAACCAAATTTGGCTTGTATGAATGGTTGGTTATGTCGTTTGGTTTGACTAATGCTCCCAGCACCTTCGTGCGCTTAATGAATGAAGTTCTTAGACCTTTTATAGGACTGTTTGTTGTTGTTTATTTTGATGATATTTTTATTTATAGCAAGTCCATGAATGAGCATTTAGAACATTTGCGTGCTGTTTTTAATGCTTTGCGTGCTGCTCGCTTATTTGGTAACATGAAAAAATGCATCTTTTGCACGCAACGTGTCTCTTTTCTTGGTTATATTGTTACTCCACAGGGCATTGAGGTGGATTGCAGCAAGGTGGATGCCATTCAGGGTTGGCCTCACCAATAACGGTCACGCAGGTTCGGAGTTTGCTTGGCCTTGCCGGATTCTACTGCAGGTTTGTGCGTGATTTCAGCTCCATTGCTGTCTCGTTGCATGAGCTCACAAAGAAGGTTGTGCTGTTCGATTGGGGCGCTCCACAGGAAGAAGCGTTCAACACTTTGAAAGAAAGGTTAACTCATACTCCTCTCTTACAATTGCCTGATTTTAATAAAGTGTTTGAACTAGAGTGCGATGCTAGTGGTATTGGTTTAGGTGCTGTTTTATTACAAGACCGTAAACCAGTAGCCTATTTTAGTGAGAAATTAAGTGGTGCTGCCCTGAAATATTCAACTTATGATAAGGAACTTTATGCTCTAGTGTGCACCTTGCAAACATGGCAGCATTACTTGTGGCCTCGCGAGTTTATTATTCATTCTGATCATGAGGCTTTGAAACATATTCGAACCCAAACAAATCTGAACCGTCGTCATGCTAAGTGGGTCGAATTCATTGAGTCCCTTCCTTACATCATTAAACACAAGAATGGGAAGGAAAATATCATTGCTGATGCTTTGTCTCGTCAATATACCATGTTGTCCCAATTAGATTTTAAAATCTTTGGTTTGCAAACTTTGAAAGACCAATATGTCAATGATGCTGATTTTCATGATATCCTGTCACATTGTAAGGATGGCAAACCATGGGGCAAATTTCACATGCAGGATGGGTTTTTGTTCCGTGCTAACAAGTTGTGTGTTTCAGCTAGCTCGGTTCATTTTTTGTTGCTGCAGGAAGCTCATGGAGGTGGTCTCATGGGCCACATCGGCGTTTTCAAGACACATAGGGTGCTGGCCGAACATTTCTTTTGGCCCCGGATGCACCGTGATGTTGAGCCTCGTGGCACGTTGCACTACTTGCCAGAAAGCTAAGTCCCGTTTGGGCAACCATGGTTTGTATATGACTTTGCCTGTTCCTTCTTCTCCTTGGCATGATATCTTAATGTATTCTGTTTTAGGATTACCTCGCACTAAGAAGGGGAGGGACAGCATTTTTGTGGTTGTTGATAGGTTCTCCAAAATGGCTCATTTCCATGGTTGCTGAACTATTTTGTTTTTAAGTAGTTCGTTTGCATGGTATTCCTCAAATCATAGTTTTTGATCGTGATGCTAAGTTTCTTAGTCATTTTTGGGCTCTCTTTGGAGTAAATTAGGCACTAAGTTACTGTTTAGCACCACTTGTCATCCTCAAACTGATGGGTAAACTGAGACAATTAATAGAACTTTGTCAACCATGCTTAGGGCTGTTTTAGATAAGAATTTATGGCGTTGGGAAGTCTGCTTGCCTCATGTTGTGTTTGCTTATAATCGTGCAACGCATTCTTCTACAAAGATGTGCCCTTTTCAGATTGTTTATGGTTACATCCCTAGGGCGTCCATTGATTTGTTTTCACTTGATGCTGAGGATGAGCCACATGTAGATACGGTTGCACATGTTGAACAAATGATACATTTACATGAGCAAACACAACAAAACATTGTTGCTGCTAATGCCAAATATAAGGTTGCTGGTAGTAAAGGGCGCAAACATGTTACTTTTGAATCCGGTGATATGGTTTGGTTACCCTTGCGTAAGGATAGGTTTTTTGCTTTGCGCCGTTCTAAATTGATGCCTCGTGCTGCTGGTCCTTTTAAAGTGCTAACAAAGATCAATGATGATGCTTATATTCTTAATCTGCTGCGTAATTTGGTGTTTCCACTAGTTTTAATGTTGCAGATTTGAAATCATATGCGGGCGAGGATGAGGAGTTGCCGTCGAGGACGACTTCAGTTCAAGAATGGGAGGATGATGAGGACATCAACTCCAATACGGGAACGGCTACACCAGCAGATGCGCCTCCACTTCCAGCCACGGCTCCACCAGACGCGCCTCTACCTCAAACAACGCTTCCTTCATCAGTGGGGCCAATCACGAGGGCCCGTGTAACAGAGCTGAACTATGTCATGCTGCTGAAGAACGAAGGCCCCGAAGATTAGCTAGCCGGCCCAGTTGAAGGCCCCCACACATGGGCCAACCTAGGGTTGTGCACCACCCAGGGGCTGCGGCCCCTCCTCTGGCCGCCACCCAGGGGCTGCGCCCCTCCTCTCGTGTATTTAGCCAAGGGCTGCGCGCCTTGTTTACTTTTGAGTTTTGTTTAATTGTTAGCTTAAGCTACAGCCGTCACACGTATTACAACGCTGCCACGTGTATTCAGGACTCCACATTCAAGTAATACATCACACTGCTTGCATCTCTTTCTTGCTTGTTCTTCGATTGCGCGCAGAAAACGATCTTCGTGATCAGGCTGATCTTGCACCAGCAAGGTTGGTAACCATCGGGAGTTGGTTCAGCGATTGCATTGGCACCTCGGGCTTGCTCGTCGTAGTCGGATCGTGAGGGTCTACTTCCACTCAAATCGAAATTATCTTCACTCACCGAAAAATCGGGCACTCCAGCTCTATCAGAATTGACTTTGCAGGATCTGGTGTGAACGGTTGCCACGTGCGGTCTAGGAGACGCACGTGTCGTATGATTAGGTTATGCCTGTAGGTGTAAATCGGTTCAAATCGCTGTCGCTCCCAGTTTGTGAGTTTGCTTGTGAAACACACCACATTATAATTAATTTGATGAGCTATAAGGGTGATGACTGAGATGATGATTATTATCTGTTGTTCTTTTATGATTGACTCGTTCAGTGCAAAGTAAAGTTATGATTCTAATCACTTAACCTGAGCGAAAACTTGACCAAGAATAGCTTCAGGTAATGCGAGTCCTTTTCCAAGGTAAACATACCCTGAGTCAGCCAGCAGTGTCGGCTGTAGATAGCCAAATGGACGGGTCAGTCTTGTTGAGCTTCTTAAAAGCTCACGCTTTGATGCGTATACCCATGATACCAGTGGGAAGAGCCTCGTCCGGAGTTCGGAACCTTCAATGGGAACGTTGCTGTTCGATGCAGTGAACGTTGTGTGGCTAGTAGTATGGTGCCACTGGGTAAGGCCCATACTTTTGCTTAATTATGAGAGTCAGAGTCTGTACCCCGTTTAATGTCTTCCGCTGTATTTTGTGTTTTCAAAACTCGATTCATACTCTGATGATTTAAGATGTAATTTTTAATTTATGGAACCATGATGTATTAAATTCTCTCCTCCTGTAAAAAATTGCTGTTATATTCTGTCTGTGTTGTACCATGTGTATGCTCGCTTCGTCGAGAATTGCCCAACAGGGTCCTGGCGAGAGCGGATCCGTCCTAGATTGGATTATCTGGGACGGGTCTGCGTCAACTACGCTCCAAAGCCGCATGGCGCTGAATCAGGGTGGCTCCTTTAATGAATTTGTGACAACGCCCTAATCACTGAGGAGTACCTGGAGAAGGAGCAGCGGGAGAAGAAGAGGAACAACAGCAGTTCATCAGGTGCACCACCGCCGAAGTACCGCTTGGTGTATACCGCACCGGATGGGAGGTGATAGAACTGGAGTGCCCGATCTTTCGGTGAGTGGAGATAATTTCGATCTGTGGAAGCTAACCCTCACGATCCGACTACGACGAGCAAGCCCGAAGCGCCAATGCAATCGCTGAACCAACTTCCGATGGTTACCGACCTCGCGGGTGCAAGATCAGCCTGATCACGAAGATCGTTTCCTGCACGCAATCGAAGAACGAGCAAGAAAAAGAGGCGAGCAATCTAATCTATTACTCGAAGGTGGGGTTCTGAATACACGTCGTATGACGGCTGTAGCTAAAGCTATCAATTAAACAAAACCCAACCTAATGTGGCGGCGGCTACTGAATATATAGGGTTTAGGTTGTGGCCTACCCCGCTGGTCACGCCCCTATGGGCTCCAACACGATACATGGGCCAACGGCCCAAAAGGCGGCGGCGCAGCGTCCTGGCAGATTCTGTACGTCCACTTGTTTCAAAGATTCCCGTTGACTCAGATGGAATTTGGGCATGAAACCGGTGCCATTGGAAAGTTTGTCTTCTTAGCTTTCCATCCATATGTAGAGTGTCCAAAACGGACTCCGTATGTGGCCAGGGCGACCAAAACATCGTAAGCTGCTCCTGAATTCCGAGATGGGCTCGAACTTGTGTTGTTTTGGGCCTCCACCTTGGTGACTCGAATTGGATTAGCCTTGGGCCTCCTTCATGACTTGGACAACCTTGTTGGACTCCTCTTTCACTAATGCATGACCCAATCATGGTCGTATGCATGTGTGTCATGTTCTCATCATCCTCCCCTTCTTGAAGAAAAGCCGTCCTCGGCGTCGATTGTACTTGAAACCGATCCTGCACAACACAAGGGAGAGCGGGGTTTCGAAAGCAAAAGAAATCAAAATTATTGTGAGGAGGGATGTCACCATGTTTCCAATTGGTGAATGTGTCATCTCGCGTAGAAGATTTAGCAAGTATGGAGGCTTCTTGATCGGACGACACACAATGTGTGGCAACACTATCCTGCAAAAGATTAGTACTAACAAAAGACAAAGCAGGGATTGATAGCGACCAGCAATGCTCCCCTTCTTGGGAGCAAACTTGTTTCACCAAAACAGAGCTAGAGGAAGGTGAATTAATATTTGTAGTATGGCTGCCCTCTAGTGGATCAAAAGTGCGCACAATCAAAGGATAATTCCGATTTTCACAAATGTACACTCTATGTATCATATATTCTCCTTCGTTGTTATATTTGCCAATAGCATGATAAGTGTGTTTAGAAAACCATGGCAAATCAGCATATTTAGAAACTCTCTCTGCAAAACAATCTAGATTACACAAAACATCAAATTCAATGTAACCCAAAGTATGTAAAGAAGACAACATTTTAAGCTCATCGATCGTGTTCAAAATATGAATGGCACGTCTAATGTCAGCACACGTGTGTGGTTTTAAAGCATGTACAACGGAAGCATTGTCACACAAATCATTTTTATCACAAGGAACATCAAGCAAATCAACTTGTGACAAAGATAAATCAAGAATAGGTTCCACTAACAATTGCTCTATGATATCATGAGTTGTGGAAAAATTCAGCATATCAGACGAAGGCTCACCAGCCGTGCGTGGAGCACCTTGAGCAGTACCTTTGCTCTCAATATCACAAAGAGTAGGTGCATTGTCAAGTGATGGTTCTGAATTTGCACATGAAGTTGTGGAAGGAGCACCACCTGTGGTCGAGGGTGCTGCAGGTTTAGTCGTCCTCTCGCGCGGTGTAGTGCTAGTCGTGGATGGCGCGGGGAGAGTAGGAGCAGCGCTGGATGACGGGTTTCGTCCTGCAAAAGAGTTAGTATATGTTTTCGAGCAGCGTCCCTGCACTTCACGTTCAGCTTTGCAAGCATATTCAAACAATGTGGTCATATCAGCATAATCTTTATATTCAAGTATGTCCTGAATTTCACGGTTCAAACCACCACGAAATCGTGCGATTGCAGCGTCGTCAGTCTCAATCACACCACAACGAATCATACCTTTTTGTAGAGCCTGGTAATATTCCTCAACAGTTTGTTGCCCTTGCTGGAAACGCTGCATTTGATTAAGCAAATCGCGGCCATAATATGAAGGTACAAAACGATGTCTCATGGCAGCTTTTAATTGTGTCCAGGTGGTGGGGATAGCAGTGGGATGTTTTTTATTATAATCACGCCACCACGTTAAAGCAAAATCAGTAAATTCACTAATAGCAGCTTTAACTTGAGAACTAGTAGGAATATCATGGCATGAAAAATTCTGTTCGACCTCTAATTCCCAATCAAGATATGCAGCAGGATCATATTTGCCATTAAAAGATGGAATTTTAAATTTAATCTTAGCAAATGAATCATTAGCTGAGTGTCGTACCACACGTGGGCCATGACCGCGGCGATCTCCATCCTCCTGCAACTCTGTGATCGTAGTGGTCAATGCATCAAGCCGTGCCACGATGGTGTCGAGTGTGGTCTTAGCGGCCGTCTGAGCGCGGTCGAGCTGATCGAACCGCACGGTCTTCATGGTGTCAAGAGAATCAAACCGTTCATGCATCGTCTTCATGTTCGCGGCAAGTCCATCAACTTGAGTCCGTATGTCCTGCAGCTCATCCATCGTGCCGTCGACGTCTCCTGCCATGGTTAGCGCAAACACAAAACAAAATCGACGACAACAATGGGACAAGGGTGTAACGGCTCACAGGGCACTCACTACCATGCTGTTATCAAATTCTTATCCGTTCTTACCAAGCGCACAGGGGTGAGCTGCAACCAACAGGTAGTACCGACGAAAGATTGGAGGAGCGATTGCCTGGGGAAACGAAGTATGCTCGTCGTAGAACTATGTGGAGTTCTGGGGAGGCTGCACTCAATTCAAGGGTTAGCACAATCAAACAATAATGCAATGTTGAATAATAGTGCTAAACACGTATGGATGCTGCTGGAAACAAGTGCGAGAAGGAGGCAAAGGTGAGGAACCGCTGGTGGCCGCACGACTAGGGATAGTCTGGTTCGGTTACGATCGGCCAAACAAAACCGATCAAGAGAAGACAACTGTGCCTTGTTGTTCTGGTTTTTTTTTTTTTTTTTTCTTTCTTTTTTTTTTTCTTTTCTTTTTCTTCTTTTTTTTTTTCACACACTCTTTCTGTTTTTTTTTTTGATTGCACACGTGGCCTTTTATATTTTGTTTTTCCTTTTTTTTTGACCGGAAAGAAAACACGGCAGGAGTCCGGACCGAACGGACACAGCAGGGCCGAAACCGACCTGAACTCAGCGGCGTACACGGCGCGTCCGAGCAGGATTCTGTGCACGGCGCGGCCGGCAGAGATGCAGCCGAGGCGTGACCAAGGCAGGCGTGATCGCCTGGGACTCTTGCGGAGCGCGGCGTGACCTGGTAGGAGGCGCGCACAGCAAACACACCGCGGCGGACACGACCTGGACTCTTACGCGCGCGGCAGCACACAGCAGATGGAAACAATCTGGACTCACGCGCACCGCACGGGAACGAGCTGGATTCTCGCGCGCGGCAGCAGATTGCGTAGTACACGACAGGGGGGTTGGTGGGGATGTAGGGTTTGTGGTGGCTATAACAGATGAGAAAAATCAAAACACAAGTAACCAGCAACAACGAACGCACAAGCACACAAATTCAACAATGCAAATTACTGATCGAAAGTGCGAGGCGCAAGGGGTGCTGGGATAAAAGATCTAACCTGAAAATTTTTGGTTGTTTGTGGACTAGGATGAACGAAAAACACACGATAAACTCACCGAGAAACACTGGAATCTGATACCACTTGATAGAACTGGAGTGCCCGATCTTTCGGTGAGTGGAGATAATTTCGATCTGTGGAAGCTAACCCTCACGATCCGACTACGACGAGCAAGCCCGAAGCGCCAATGCAATCGCTGAACCAACTTCCGATGGTTACCGACCTCGCGGGTGCAAG
Organism: Oropetium thomaeum; assembly: GCA_001182835.1. Classification (NCBI taxonomy): domain Eukaryota; kingdom Viridiplantae; phylum Streptophyta; class Magnoliopsida; order Poales; family Poaceae; genus Oropetium; species Oropetium thomaeum. Next base: position 347,245 of record LFJQ01000104.1, on the reverse strand, counting down.
ATCAGCCTGATCACGAAGATCGTTTCCTGCACGCAATCGAAGAACGAGCAAGAAAAAGAGGCGAGCAATCTAATCTATTACTCGAAGGTGGGGTTCTGAATACACGTCGTATGACGGCTGTAGCTAAAGCTATCAATTAAACAAAACCCAACCCTAATGTGGCGGCGGCTACTGAATATATAGGGTTTAGGTTGTGGCCTACCCCCCTGGTCACGCCCCTATGGGCTCCAACACGATACATGGGCCAACGGCCCAAAAGGCGGCGGCGCAGCGTCCTGGCAGATTCTGTACGTCCACTTGTTTCAAAGATTCCCGTTGACTCAGATGGAATTTGGGCATGAAACCGGTGCCATTGGAAAGTTTGTCTTCTTAGCTTTCCATCCATATGTAGAATGTCCAAAACGGACTCCGTATGTGGCCAGGGCGACCAAAACATCGTAAGCTGCTCCTGAATTCCGAGATGGGCTCGAACTTGTGTTGTTTTGGGCCTCCACCTTGGTGACTCGAATTGGATTAGCCTTGGGCCTCCTTCATGACTTGGACAACCTTGTTGGACTCCTCTTTCACTAATGCATGACCCAATCATGGTCGTATGCATGTGTGTCATGTTCTCATCAGGAGGAAGTACCGATCCACACCTTTGCAAGGGTCGTCCTTCCGTCCGCTGCAGCAGCCGTTCAGGCCCCCCGCAGGCAAGGTGTAGGGTGGATACCGAGCACCGCCGCCCCATAACAGCGGAACAGGTGTGACACCCCAGGTGTCACCAGGGCAAAATCGACAACTATAAACCCTAATCCCTAATTTCACTCGCTTAAAAGCAGATTCAATCTTGGAAATAAAAAGAAATATTGTTTAAAATGCTTTAAAGGAACACTATGAAAAGTTTGACAAACAACAGAACACTATAGCAAAGTCAGGGAAAATCTCAACTAACAGTGTCGAAATCTCATTAACAGGAAGACATCCAAACCCTAACTCTTGGCTACCAAAATTTCCATAGAACCCTAGCCATATTTTTACATAAAAATTAAGTACACTTCAAAATATAATTTTAAGAATTTATTCAGAATTTTTGGACAAGATTTAGACCTCTCAAAAATTCACACAAGCTATAATCATCTTGGAAATTCAAGAATTTTTAGAGACCAAATCATGACTTGAACCCTAAATGAAAAGTGCTCCAAATAAATTCCTGATCTTGCACAAAAATTCTCAAAAATGTTTGAGCTCGGAAAGTGTTTCTTTTAATTGAATTTCTTTCCAGCCTTAATGAAAAAAAATGTGTTTTGCCGGGCGGGCTACAGTGCCACGCCGCCCGTCCGACAAAACGGCGAGCGGCGGGGCATGGCCTCCCGCCCGACACGGCTCACTCCTGGCGCGCCGCCTTCAATGCCTGACGCCCCCTCTCTCCCTCTCTAGCTCTCTCCCTCCCTCCCTCTCTCTCTCCCTCTCTCTCTTCTCTGTCACTGCCGCGCCGCCCGAGCCGACCGGAGGCATGGCCAGCCATGCCGCCATTTCCTCCCCCTGCTCCCCTACCTTTCCCGCCCCAAGGCCCCTTTAAATCGGTGCGCCTCCTCCCCAATGCCCCCCCCCCCTTCTTCCTTTCTCCTCCCCACGCGCGCGAAATCTTCTTCTTCCGGCCGGCCGCCGACGCCATTGCCGCCCGCGACCGCCCCTCACGGTGCACTCCACCTCCGGGCCATCCTCTACCCCAATTCCCTCGCCAAATCGCCCTCTCCCACTCCTGTGAAGCTCACCGAACTCCCCAATCCTCCAATTTTGAGCTCGGCCTTCGGAATTTCGACTTCACCGCCGCCACCGCCGCCCCCACGGTGAGACCCCCTCTACCGTGCCAAAGCTTGATAACTACCATGTTGCCGAGCTTCATCGTGTCTAGTAGATCGTAGAAAGCCAAGGTTCGACGGCCGACTACCACCCCATCGCCGGGAAACGGCCGCCGGAGCTCGTCGGAGACAGTCCCCTGTTTTTCTTTTTCCTATTCATTTTCCAGATTATTGCTCTATTTGTAAAATCTGTAGAAATTCACAGAAAAATCCAAAAATGTCAAACCCAAATTTGTTAGAAACCTCATCGAAATTAATAATTCCCTGTTAAAGCACATTTTAGCAAATGACCAAAAAATTTGCAGAATTAATTAGAACACTCCTTTCTGTTTTTGAATTTTAAATTGACTTCTAGAGCAATTCTAGGGCTGATCTTTGATCCACAAATACACCATGGCCACACACATCCTCTGGAATTTTTGTGAAGATTTTAGGACCACGAAATGGCATCTAACCCTTTTAAAATACTTTAATCTGCCTAGTTAAAATACCATTTTCTAAAGTACATTGTAAAAGTCATTTATAAGGTTAGACCCAAAGGTAAAGTTTTAGATCTGGTGCTCAGAAATGTCCACATAAAATTTCATAATTTTATTCTAAGGTTTACTAATGCTTTCTGATTTTATAATATTTAAAAACAGGAACTTTGATGAATTTTTAGAAAATATAGAAAATTCATCTAGGCCCCACCCAAAGCTCAAAATGCTTATTTTAGGGAGTTCTACCAACTAAAAATAATCTTGAGGAAGAATTAAAATTTTCATTTTAACCCTAGTTTAATAGCCGAAGGAATTAAATAATGTTAACCGATGAAAACTATCGAGTTAACCTTAACTCAAGTTAAAGTTGTTGGACATGCCAACTAAAAGTCACCTCATGAGAGTTGAATAGATTTCTTTAAACATCATTCACAGATTAAGAATTGAATTTAATCGACGGCGTCGAGTAATTAGGGTTAACCCTAATTCTAGGCGTCGCCGATCGAAACCCTAGGTTGCTATTGGTAAAAGCAATAAGTTTCTTTGCAACTGAACTTATCTTAATCATACTGCATCATGTAGATTCTGAAGCACGTGAAGTAGCTGCAGATCCAGTTGCCTCGACCCCCGCAGAAGAAGTCTGCAACGACTCCGAAGAACCAGGCAAGCCCCGGTGCACAACCGAATTTAAAATTTTGCTTTTACAACTCAGTGTGTCTTGTTTGTGCATTAAGTGCTAGGAGTTGATTGAAACCATAGCAGCATTTATTTCCTATAGGAACCCCTATCGGTAGCTGGTATAGATACCCCTTAGTCTGCTATGCTTAGTAGATATTGCCGGTAGAAGTCGAGCAGAGTGGACGCTGCTCGCGAAAGGATAGGTTGTTGAATGAAACTATTTCATGAGATGTGCCACACAAATGTGAATAAGTAAGAAAGATAAAAGTTTGAGGGTCAGACAGGATACAAAGTAGGTCGGCGATTGGACCGGGTCCAGGGTGACCGTAGACTTGTCTGATCCGTGTGGTCCGAGATTGATCGAGTGTTGAATGTATTGGTCGTATGCTGGGTGTTATGGGCCCCAGTAAACCTATGTAGCCTAGTAATTGCAACGTCGAACCTGCCCTACGGTGTCTGTCTAGGAGGAGATCTGGGGTGGGCAGCGTGGGAACTCCACAGAAATCGTCTGGGACGTGTTGTCTGGTGGGATGCGGCGTTGCTAAGGCAGGCGTAGGAGGGAATTGACGTTGCAGGAGCTGGTGTGAACGGTTGCCACGTGCGAGTCTGGGACACGCACGTGTCGTGCGATCAGGTTTTCCCCTGCAGGGTATAAAAATCGTTTCGAACCGTTGTCGCTCCCAGTTAGTGAGCATGCTCGTGAAACGCACCACATTCTAGTAAATAGGTTGAGACACAATGAGAATGAATCATGACCATTACTATTGCTATTATTATTTCTGTTATGTTTGCTTAGCTCAGTGCTAACTAAATTTATTACTCTAATCACTTAATCTGGTGCTAAAATTTGACAAGAGTAGTATAGGCTTGCGAGTCCTTTTGCAAGCAAACCCACCCGAGTCAGCCAGCATGTCTAGGAGTCGGCTGTAGTCAGCCACGTTGACGGGTAAGTCTTGCTGAGCTTCTTAGAAGCTCACGCGTTAGCGATTTGTGGTTTTCAGGCGCCGACATGTAGGACCCAACAGGTAGCTTCCATTGGGAGGAGCCTCTCCCCGAGATCGGGAACCTCCAGTGGGAGTTGTGCGAGTCGCCACGGTGAACTTTGAAGTGGCTAGTAGCATGACGCCCTTGGACACGGCGCGTGCTTTTGCTTAAGTCCGAGTGTCGAAGTTTGTAATCGTTCAAGTCTTCCGCTGTTTTGTTTAAAAACTTGTGCGTACTCTGAATCAATGTAAGATCCAACGTCAAATTTATGAATTAACGTTGTATTAAATTCTCTCTTCTTGTAAAATTATTGCTGTTTATTTCTGCCTGTGTTGTATCATGTGTACGCTCGCTTCGCCGAGCGTTGCCCAACAGGATCCTGGCTCAACGACTGACAGGATCCGTCCCAAGACGAGGTTTTCCGGGCGGGTCCGCGTCAACAGGGATGCACCTCAACAGGGCAATAGATTGGGATCAGGAGCTCCATGCTTCACGTGCGGGCTGCCGGGACAGTTTGCTCGAGAGTGCCCCACCCATCAGCAGCAGGGTGGCAATCGCCAACCGAACCAAGGGTAGAACCAGCCGAAGGGCCAAAAGGCCAACAGGACCGGTTGGGTGAACTACACCACGGCTGAGGAGGTGGCTGAGGGAGAACCCGTGCTTGCAGGTACGTTTTCGCTCGACAATCATCCCGTGTTCGTTCTTTTTGATTCTGGTGCATCACACAATTTCATCAGTGGGAAATTCCTCAAACACAAACCTTTCACCACTATCCAACTAGAGCCACCATTTATAATAAAATCTCCTGGGGGTAACATTTTGTCGCATTACGGCTTAGATGAGACGCCCCTTATTCTCGAAGGTCGAGCTTGTTCTACCACTTTCATTATCATAGACGGACAGGGTATAGATATAATCACCAGCATGAAGTGGATGAAACACCACAAAGCCATTCTTGATCTAGCCCCGTGTAGTTTCTTTAAACTCACCATTTCACGGGTCGGTCGCCTTAACTCTAATCCACCCAAAACCCTCTTCTGCTCGAGTTCATCACCTCACCGAGAAAATTCTAGAGGATATACCCGTGGAGAACGAGTTTCCGGATGTGATTCCAGAGGAGCTACCCGGTTTGCCTCCGGATAGAGATGTTGCATTTTGAATTGAACTTCAGCCGGGCACAGCTCCGATATCCCGAAGGCCATACAAAATGGCACCAAAAGAGTTGGTCAAACTAAAGGTTCAGCTAAAGGAATTGTTGGACAAGGGCTTCATAGGCTCTAGCTCCTCGCCTTGGGGATCTCCGGCCCTATTCGTTAAAAGGAAGGACCAATCCTTGAGACTATGCGTGGATTACCGCCCCTTGAATGCGGTAACAATCAAGAATAAGTACCCCCTACATGCGTAGACACCTTGTTTGATCAGTTGGCTGGAGCCAGAGTCTTTTCTAAGGTTGATCTCAGATCCGACTATCATCAGATACAGATTCCTCCAGAAGATGTCCTGAAGACTGCGTTTTCCATGAGATATGGTCTTTATGAGTATCTGGCGATGTCGTTTGGACTCACAAATGCACCAGCTCATTTCATGTACCTCATGAATTCGGTCTTTATGCTGGAGCTGGACAAGTTCGTGGTGGTGTTCATCGATGACATCTTCGTGTATTCTAAGACCACCGAAGAACATGCAGAGCACCTTTGGACTGTCTTACGAAGACTCAGAGATCATCAGTTGCATGCTAAAGGTACAGGACATTGTTGATTGGAAGGCACCCACTACGGTTCACAAGGTGTGCAGTTTTGTGGGATTGGCAGGGTATTACCACCGGTTTACACCAAGCTTCTCCGAGATTGCCAAACTCATAACTGAGATACTCAAGAAGGGTAACAAATTTAAGTGGACCGAGAAGTGTGAGGAAGTGTTTCAAACATTGAAGAAGCACTTGACCACGGCGCCAGTACTAGCTCAACCAGACTTGAGTAAGCCTTTTGATGTGTATTACAATGCGTCTGGGATTGGGCTTGGATGTGTGCTGATGCAAGAAGGAAGGGTAATCACCGATGCTTCCAAGAAACTCCGCAAACATGAGAAAAATTACCCGACACATCTAGCAGGTAGATGTAGTGCACTCACTCAACGCACCACTCTTCAGCTCCCCGTCATAGCAATCGCACTCTCTCACTCTCTGCTTCTCGGAACGAGGTCCTCTTCTACCTCGGTCCAGAGCGCCGCCGCATTTTCTTCGATTCCGGCCAACTCCGTCGAGGTGAGCTCGTGTTCGTGCTCCAGCTTGTAGAGCTTATCCTCGCTCAGCTCTGTGAAGACCCTTTTCCACAGAGAAACCTCGGAGCCGCCGGAAAGACGTCACGAAGCACCGCCCTCCATTGTCGACGCTGGAAGCTCACCCACGAAGTCCCACCTTCGGCCATCTCCGTGATCTTCATCAGCGACCATTCGACTCCACACAGCACGGTGATGCTCTCCGACCCCTCAATCGCATCTTAGACCCTCCACCGCGCGCACCACCGGCGTTGAGCTCTTTCCGCCGCCGGTCGTCGCCGATGGCCTTCCCGTCATAGCCAAAACACCGCACCACCACTCCATTACGCATTCTCGAGGATAGATTAGTCCTAAAGATTTTATTTTGATTAGGAATCATTTAGAGGATAGAGAAACAACAGCAGACCAGCTTGGAGTCGGCCACGGACGTCCAAGCCAAGTCGGAGGCCCAGCCCACGTCGACTTTGAATCCAATTCGGAGTCTAGGAGTACTCTGGACTAAAACGGACGCCCCGGTCGCATACGGACTCTGTTTCACGTGATCTACCACTTCATGGAAAGAGGTCCAAATTATCTTTCTAATGGGAGTGGTTCCACGTCCAAATTCCTTAGGATCAAAAGGAATTATCAAAACATTGGACGGTCCAGAATCTGTCAGGATGCTGCGACACCGACTTTGGGTCAGTTGGCCTTGTACCGAGTTAGAGTCCATTAGGGTTGTGTCTAGGGCCCTTACACGTCCTCAATTCCTTTATATGCAGCTGTCACCCCACCATTAGGGTTGGAGTTTTGCTTAGATTATTCCTATTAAAAACAGCCTCGCCGTCTCATCGGTTTGTGAGACCCCAACTTTGTGAGTTTAATCTTCCTCAGCAATTTGGTTGCTTTCTACTTCATTTTTGTTGTGTTCGTCGATTTGCAGGCAAAGACTAGCCTTTTGTGACAGACCCGCCCTAGAAACCGGGGACGGTCCGTCTCGCCAGGACCCTTTTTGGGCAATGCTCAGCGAAGCGAGCATACACATGGTACAACACAGGCAAGATAAACAGAAACATTTACAGGATGAGAGAATTAATACAACCCGGTTCCATAATTATTATTAAGTCTTACAACCTGAGAGTAAGAATAAAAGAGTTTTAGCGGAAGCATAAAACACAATATAGACTCCGACTCTCATAGACTAAGCAAAAGCATTTGCCTGGCCCATTGGCACTATGCTACTAGCCACCCAAAGTTCACTGCGGCGAATCATAGCGCTCCCACTGGATGCTCCCAAACTCCAGGCGCGGCTCTTCCCACTGATAGCTACCATCGTAGGTACAAGCGTCGGCGCCTGAAAACCACGTATTCGCAAAACGTGAGCTTCTAAGAAGCTCAGCAAGACTGACCCGTCAAAGTGACTATCTCCAGCGGACACCTAGACATGCAGGCTGACACAGGGTAGGGTGGTCTTGCAAAAAGGACTCGCTCGACTAGCAACTACTCTAGTCAAGTTTTAGCTCAGTTTAAGTGATTAGGAAAACTTACCTGTAGTTTGCACTAGTCTGAACAATCATAGAGAGAAAGCAATAGATATAAATAATCATCATAATAGCCCAGTCATAATCATCACTCATCATCTTAATTAAATGTGGTGTGTTTCACAAGCAAACTCATAAAGTGAGAGTGATAGCAATTCGAATCGATTTACACCTGCAGGGACAACCTAATCATACGACACATGCGCGTCCCAGACCACACGTGGCAACCGTTCACTCCAGATCCTGCAAAGTCAATTCCCTCCTACGCTACCTTAGCAGTGCTGCATCACACTAGAACACACGTCCCAAAAGGTTTCTGTGGAGTTCTCACACCTGCCCACCCCAGACCGCCACCGGTCAAACACCATAGGGTAGGTTCGACTTTGCAATCACTAGGTTACGTAGGTTTACTGAGCCCCATCAATACCCAGTATATGATCAGTACATTCAATGCTTGATCAGGCTCGGACCAGACGGATCAGACAGGACTACGGTCACCCTGGACCCGGTCCAGTTGCCGACCTACCTTTCCCCTGTCTGACCCTCTAGTTTTATCCTCTATTAATCATACATAGTCATGTTCTGCATGTGTCAGGAGATAGTTTCATACAACTCCTAGCAGTCGCAAGCAGTGTCCACTTTGCTCGACTTCTATCGTTAAGTATAGCTAAGCATAGCTGCTACCACGGGTCACCTATACCAGAATACAGATAGGGTTTCCCAAGGAAATATATGCAGCTAGGGTTTCGATCAACTCCTGAAAACCTAATGCACATACACGAAACATAGGATAAAAGGAAAACTTATAATAAGGTTGTGCACCAGGACTTGCCTTGATCTTCTGTTTTGGTGGCGAGAGCGTCTTCGGTGAACACAGGCTCCGGATCTGCAACTACTTTGTTCACCTCAGCGTCTACATGATGCAAAGAAATAAGATGTGTTATTATCAGATGAGGTAATATGGTACTTTCATTGTAGATAATATAGTCTTTTCATCATAGATAATATGATTTTCATCATAGAGAATAACAAGGACTTAAATTATCAAGGTGGGTTCAATTTAACACTTACTATATTTGACTTCGGTTTTTAATAAAAATCGATTAGTTGCTTAACAACCATGGGCTGAACTAAAGTTTCATATCCTGCCCGGAGGTTATTTTTAGTTGATAGCATTCTCTGAAATATGATTTTTGGAGTTGAATTGAGGTTGAACTGAATTTTTTGGATTCTATAGAGATTCACATAAGTTTCTGTTAACTAAACTTAGAAAAATCAGAAATAAGCATTAAAACTTATGGTAAAATCATGAAAATGGATAGATGCACCTGCAAGCATCTATACTGAAGTTTTGAACAGGAGTTATAATTTTTAGTTGACATGCGTAATGTACTTTAGAAGATAATAATTTAAAATGGTAGTTTTAAGAATCATTACAGGCATGCATGGAACTTTATTAAGATAAAATCCTGGAAAAATTACAGGAGGTCGTGCAGGCCATGACACACGTCTGGTGCAAGTTTCAACTCCAGAAAAGTTCTGGAACTCCAGCAATAATTCAAAAACATAAAATACTAACCTATTTATTTAAGAAGTTCCATGGACTTTCATGAAACAGTGTTCAGCAGATAATAAGAGTATCTTACAAGGATTCTAAGGAATTTTGGTTCAACATTTTTAGATCTTCTTTCGAATTGTTATGCATTTTACAAAATAGACTAGAAAATAACAAAATAAATTTAAAAATTGAAAAAGGGGAAAAACAGGGGAGTGGCCGGAGGTGATAGAACTGGAGTGCCCGATCTTTCGGTGAGTGGAGATAATTTCGATCTGTGGAAGCTAACCCTCACGATCCGACTACGACGAGCAAGCCCGAGGCGCCAATGCAATCGCTGAACCAACTCCCGATGGTTACTAACCTTGCTGGATTGCAAGATCAGCCTGATCACGAAGATCAATCCCTGCACGCAATCGAAGAACGAGCAAGAATAAGAGGCGAGCAATCTAATCTATTACTCGAAGGTGGGGTTCTGAATACACGTCGTATGACGGCTGTAGCTAAAGCTATCAATTAAACAAAACCCAACCCTAATGTGGCGGCGGCTACTGAATATATAGGGTTTAGGTTGTGGCCTACCCCCCTGGTCACGCCCCTATGGGCTCCAACACGATACATGGGCCAACGCCCCAAAAGGCGGCGGCGCAGCGCCCTGGCAGATTCTGTACGTCCACTTGTTTCAAAGATTCCCGTTGACTCAGATGGAATTTGGGCATGAAACCGCTGCCATTGGAAAGTGTGTCTTCTTAGCTTTCCATCCATATGTAGAATGTCCAAAACGGACTCCGTATGTGGCCGGGGCGACCAAAACATCGTAAGCTGCTCCTGAATTCCGAGATGGGCTCGAACTTGTGTTGTTTTGGGCCTCCACCTTGGTGACTCGAATTGGATTAGCCTTGGGCCTCCTTCATGACTTGGACAATCTTGTTGGACTCCTCTTTCACTAATGCATGACCCAATCATGGTCGTATGCATGTGTGTCATGTTCTTATCATCCTCCCCTTCTTGATGAAAAGCCGTCCTCGGCGTCGACTGTACTTGAAACCGATCCTGCAGAACACAAGGGAGAGCGGGGTGTCGAAAGCAAAGGAAATCAAAATTATTGTGAGGAGGGATGTCACCATGTTTCCAATTGGTGAATGTGTCATCTCGCGTAGAAGATTTAGCAAGTATGGAGGCTTCTTGATCGGACGACACACAATGTGTGGCAACACTATCCTGCAAAAGATTAGTACTAACAAAAGACAAAGCAGGGATTGATAGCGACCAGCAATGCTCCCCTTCTTGGGAGCAAACTTGTTTCACCAAAACAGAGCTAGAGGAAGGTGAATTAATATTTGTAGTATGGCTGCCCTCTAGTGGATCAAAATTGCGCACAATCAAAGGATAATTCAGATTTTCACAAATGTACACTCTATGTATCATATATTCTCCTTCGTTGTTATATTTGCCAATAGCATGATATGTGTGTGTAGAAAACCATGGCAAATCAGCATATTTAGAAACTCTCTCTTCCAAACAATCTAGATTACACAAAACATCAAATTCAATGTAACCCAAAGTATGTAAAGAAGACAACATTTTAAGCTCATCGATCGTGTTCGAAATATGAATGGCACGTCTAATGTCAGCACACGTGTGTGGTTTTAAAGCATGTACAACGGAAGCATTGTCACACAAATCATTTTTATCACAAGGAACATCAAGCAAATCAACTTGTGACAAAGATAAATCAAGAATAGGTTCCACTAACAATTGCTCTATGATATCATGAGTTGTGGAAAAATTCAGCATATCAGACGAAGGCTCACCAGCCGTGAGTGGAGCACCTTGAGCAGTACTTTTGCTCTCAATATCACAAAGAGTAGGTGCATTGTCAAGTGATGGTTCTGAATTTGCACATGAAGTTGTGGAAGGAGCACCACCTGTGGTCGAGGGTGCTGCAGGTTTAGTCATCCTCTCGCGCGGTGTAGTGCTAGTCGTGGATGGCGCGGGGAGAGTAGGAGCAGCGCTGGATGACGGGTTTCGTCCTGCAAAAGAGTTAGTATATGTTTTCGAGCGGCGTCCCTGCACTTCACGTTCAGCTTTGCAAGCATATTCAAACAATGTGGTCATATCAGCATAATCTTTATATTCAAGTATGTCCTGAATTTCACGGTTCAAACCACCACGAAATCGTGCGATTGCAGCGTCGTCAGTCTCAATCAAACCACAACGAATTATACCTTTTTGTAGAGCCTGGTAATATTCCTCAACAGTTTGTTGCCCTTGCTGGAAATGCTGCATTTGATTAAGCAAATCGCGGCCATAATATGAAGGTACAAAACGATGTCTCATGGCAGCTTTTAATTGTGTCCAGGTGGTGGGGACAGCAGTGGTATGTTTTTTATTATAATCACGCCACCACGTTAAAGCAAAATCAGTAAATTCACTAATAGCAGCTTTAACTTGAGAACTAGTAGGAATATCATGGCATGAAAAATTCTGTTCGACCTCTAATTCCCAATCAAGATATGCAGCAGGATCATATTTGCCATTAAAAGATGGAATTTTAAATTTAATCTTAGCAAATGAATCATTAGCTGAGTGTCGTACCACACGTGGGCCACGACCGCGGCGATCTCCATCCTCCTGCAACTCTGTGATCGTAGTGGTCAATGCATCAAGCCGTGCCACGATGGTATCGAGTGTGGTCTTAGCGGCCGTCTGAGCGCGGTCGAGCTGATCGAACCGCACGGTCTTCATGGTGTCAAGAGAATCAAACCGTTCATGCATCATCTTCATGTTCGCGGCAAGTCCATCAACTTGAGTCCGTATGTCCTGCAGCTCATCCATCGTGCCGTCGACGTCTCCTGCCATGGTTAGCGCAAACACAAAACAAAATCGACGACAACAATGGGACAAGGGTGTAACGGCTCACAAGGCACTCACTACCATGCTGTTATCAAATTCTTATCCGTTCTTACCAAGCGCACAGGGGTGAGCTGCAACCAACAGGTAGTACCGACGAAAGATTGGAGGAGCGATTGCCTGGGGAAACGAAGTATGCTCGTCGTAGAACTATGTGGAGTTCTGGGGAGGCTGCACTCAATTCAAGGGTTAGCACAATCAAACAATAATGCAATGTTGAATAATAGTGCTAAACACGTATGGATGCTGCTGGAAACAAGTGCGAGAAGGAGGCAAAGGTGAGGAACCGCTGGTGGCCGCACGACTAGGGATAGTCTGGTTCGGTTACGATCGGCCAAACAAAACCGATCAAGAGAAGACAACTGTGCCTTGTTGTTCTGGTTTTTTTTTTCTTTCTTTTTTTTTTCTTTTCTTTTTCTTCTTTTTTTTTTCACACACTCTTTCTGTTTTTTTTTTGATTGCACACGTGGCCTTTTATATTTTGTTTTTCCTTTTTTTTTTGACCGGAAAGAAAACACGGCAGGAGTCCGGACCGAACGGACACAGCAGGGCCGAAACCGACCTGAACTCAGCGGCGTACACGGCGCGTCCGAGCAGGATTCTGTGCACGGCGCGGCCGGCAGAGATGCAGCCGAGGCGTGACCAAGGCAGGCGTGATCGCCTGGGACTCTTGCGGAGCGCGGCGTGACCTGGTAGGAGGCGCGCACAGCAAACACACCGCGGCGGACACGACCTGGACTCTTACGCGCGCGGCAGCACACAGCAGATGGAAACAATCTGGACTCACGCGCACCGCACGGGAACGAGCTGGATTCTCGCGCGCGGCAGCAGATTGCGTAGTACACGACAGCGGGGTTGGTGGGGATGTAGGGTTTGTGGTGGCTATAACAGATGAGAAAAATCAAAACACAAGTAACCAGCAACAACGAACGCACAAGCACACAAATTCAACAATGCAAATTACTGATCGAAAGTGCGAGGCGCAAGGGGTGCTGGGACAAAAGATCTAACCTGAAAATTTTTGGTTGTTTGTGGACTAGGATGAACGAAAAACACACGATAAACTCACCGAGAAACACTGGAATCTGATACCACTTGATAGAACTGGAGTGCCCGATCTTTCGGTGAGTGGAGATAATTTCGATCTGTGGAAGCTAACCCTCACGATCCGACTACGACGAGCAAGCCCGAGGCGCCAATGCAATCGCTGAACCAACTCCCGATGGTTACTAACCTTGCTGGATTGCAAGATCAGCCTGATCACGAAGATCAATCCCTGCACGCAATCGAAGAACGAGCAAGAATAAGAGGCGAGCAATCTAATCTATTACTCGAAGGTGGGGTTCTGAATACACGTCGTATGACGGCTGTAGCTAAAGCTATCAATTAAACAAAACCCAACCCTAATGTGGCGGCGGCTACTGAATATATAGGGTTTAGGTTGTGGCCTACCCCCCTGGTCACGCCCCTATGGGCTCCAACACGATACATGGGCCAACGCCCCAAAAGGCGGCGGCGCAGCGCCCTGGCAGATTCTGTACGTCCACTTGTTTCAAAGATTCCCGTTGACTCAGATGGAATTTGGGCATGAAACCGCTGCCATTGGAAAGTGTGTCTTCTTAGCTTTCCATCCATATGTAGAATGTCCAAAACGGACTCCGTATGTGGCCGGGGCGACCAAAACATCGTAAGCTGCTCCTGAATTCCGAGATGGGCTCGAACTTGTGTTGTTTTGGGCCTCCACCTTGGTGACTCGAATTGGATTAGCCTTGGGCCTCCTTCATGACTTGGACAATCTTGTTGGACTCCTCTTTCACTAATGCATAACCCAATCATGGTCGTATGCATGTGTGTCATGTTCTTATCAGGAGGAGCTCCGGCGAGCTCAACGGCGGCGAGGTTCCGCCGGAGCTGGCCTGTTTGATGCTTAGCCAGTCACGGCGCGCACACTAGGGGTGGAGCTGGTCGCCGGCGACGGCCAGAAGGTGGCCGGCGACGAGATGCGGTAGAGGGAGCTCAACACCGACGATGCGCGCGGCGGAGGAGAGAGGTTGGGGGTCTATTGAGTGGTCGAGAAGCATCACCGTGCGGCGTAGAGTCGGTTGGTGTCACATCCCAAAAAGTTCAACCTTTTGTCCTTTTGAATTTGAGCTCACTAGATTTGAATTTGATTTCGACCTTTTCCGTTTTGGCTTTTGGGTCAGGGTTTCGAAGTTTTCGTCGTTTTCGAAAACCTTAATCGGCTTTCAAGAGGTCTTTTGTTTTCTTAATAAAACTACCCCAATGTTTTTCTATAACAATTAACTACACATTAAAATAAAATTTTGAAAATTTTATCGAAATTTATGGTAAAGGTTTAGACCCTTTTAAAATTCCAACAATTTTTAACTAAGTTGAAAATTCACAGACTTTTAGGAGCTGAACCAGAGAATCTTCCTATAAGTAAAGTTGTTCCAAATAATTCATTTAGCTCGCACAAAAAGTTTCAAAAATTCTTGAGCTCGGGAGCTAGGGATTTCTATTGACTCAAGTGAAGGAAATTGGAATAATTGAAAAATCAATTTGGAAACGACATTACCGTGAACAGTACCCCACCCACAGCCAACCACCGCCGGCCGACCGCCCCGGCCGATCTCCCGCGCCGCGCCATTACTTCATCTTGGTAGAGGATCTCTCCAAAGATCTTCTCCACTGCTCAACTGCTTCTTCCCTGTCTCCTCCCTTCCTCTCTCCACTGATGCACGGTCTTTCCTCCGCACGGCACGCTACCTCCGGCCGAAGCCACCACCCCCTAGCGCCAATCGCTGGCCACCGCCCTCTGCTCCAATCCACGGCGTGCGTCACTGCTCTCTCTCCCCCACTTGGATCCTCTCCTTCGAGCATAAAGCCGAGCGTCGCCCCTTCCTTCTTCCTCCACCTGTTCTACCTCCGCGCGCAAGCTCTGCCGCCACACAGCACGCCGCCTCCATTGCAGCCCCACGTCGACAGCTCACGCCGGCAGTTCCCGAGCCTCGTCACCTTGCCGCCCAACCTCCCCTCGACTCCCTGCTGCTCTCCGACCATCAAGCCTGCCGGCCGTGCCGCCACTTCTCCGGAACACCGCCGCCCGTGTACTCGGCCGAGAACCACGCCGGCGGCCACCATTCTCCAAAATTCGTCGCCTCGGTAGCCCAGTTCTTCAATTCCTTTCACTGGCTGTTCTCTCTTGTCCTTGCGCACCCACTTGACATGATCTTGGCCACAGGTGATCGCTGGTGACGAAGAACGCCACGCGCCACCATTCTGCCGCCATTAACGCCGCCTCAAGCTCACAGTCGCCGACCACCGTGCCGCCTTCCCCGTGGCCATCATCCTCCACAAATCGGTGTGCTATCTCACGGTGATGCTCCACGACATTTCAATTTTCCCCCTAGCCCCCTCCTCCGACGAGAAGCTCACCGGAGCACCGCCCCTGCCATGTCGCCCCTGTTTCTGTCTACTGTTTCATTAATTTTTTCCATTTTCCTTTAATTAGCTAGAAGTTGTAAAGTGCGTAGAAAATCATGTAAAAAACTAAAAATGCCAAACCTAATTTTATTTGAATCCCTGAACAATGTGCTAATTTTATTTTAAAGCTCTTTTTCAAAAATGTCCCTCGAATTTCCTCAATAATTCATTGAACTATTTCTGTTTTTGAATTTTAGTTGATGTTGCAAAAGGTTTCTAGGTTTGAGTTTCGAATCATAATTGTATCTCAGCATTTTGCATCTCCTCAAATTTTACCAGAATTTTTCATCAAAAATTGTGCATGTATGTCTTTAGAAATATTCATGAATGCTTAGTTTATTTGTCCTTTTCTAAAGTACATTAGACAAGTCATCCAAAAGCCCAAGCCCGTTAACAAAAACTGTATTTTAGATGCTCACTAGTAAATCTATAGAGTTTCATGATTTTTCCATAGGTTTTAGTACATGTTTCTGATTTTATAAGTTTGAAAAATAGAACATTGCTTGATTTTTAATAAATTCATAGGAGCTCAACTTGACCCCAACCCAGAGCCAAAAGTCTTAGTTTAGAGCCTAATTTGAACTAAAAATGGTCCCATTCCTGTAACTTAACTTTAATTTTTATCGGAAAAGTCGTTACGACTTTTACGGTACCGTTACGATTTTTCTCGATGTTGTAAACGGGCAACAACAGTCAGAGGGCTCGTGTTCCTGCTAACGCGAGTTAAAACCACTCAAACTTAGTCTCGTAGTAACCCAAGCCACTTAGTAAAGCCAGTACATGAGATGTGTTTTGGGATTTTTCCCGGAAACGACATTCATGTGCCACCCGATATCGGAACCGGAAACCCGTAACCGGAATCGGTAAAACTGTTTTGAGCATAACTTGAGCCGTAGAACCCCGATTGACTTCGTTTTTTTTGCATTGTGTTCGTAGACTCAGTAGCTACCTCTCTGCATCATATCACATCATTTGTGCATCATGGCATCATGGCATACATCTTATCGCCGCGTTTTTACTTTATAGCTTACGATCCGCCAGAGAGTGACGCGGGTGCTGCTATGGGAGAAGCACCGGAGGTTGATCCAGCTTCTGAGGAAGACAACACCGCTGATGTTGAAGGCAAGCACCTCATATTGCTATCCTAAGTAATTTACTTAATGATTAATATGAATGCTTACGTATAGGACTGCATTAAGTCGGGCATAGTGATAAAGTCGGGAATACCCATTATTGTTGCATGTACCCCTCCTTGGTATTGAATATGTCACCTTGTCAACCTGGGTAGAGTGTCTTTGTTTGAGTCACAAAATTCTTAGCCATGCTTAGATAACATGGTAGAAGTCGAGAGGTAAGTCCCACTTGCACGTATAGGATTTTCCTTGGTTACTTATGAACTTGTGGCAAGTTCATATGTTGGTAAAAGTTGGAAAGTGTTAAAAACTGAAATTTGGACGGTGGGATAGGAGTGCAGCAAGACATAGAGGTCTTGTGTACCGTAGGTCCTGTCTGGGTTGACCTAGGACCCGGTCGTGTTATTCTTGGCCTGAGTACTTTCCGTTCATACCATATGTCGAATATAATGGTAAGCCAAGCTGAGTATCTCACTGCGTACCAACGTTTGACTGATGACTGCACGGTGTGTGGAACAAGGGAGTCATGGGTGCCTGCAAGGCCGTGATACTCGACGAGGGACTCATGTGTGCCTGCGAGGCCGTGGTACTCGGCACCGTGTGGGCACGAGTGTGAAAAACGTTGACATGAGTACCCCCTTGTGTAACTTTAGGGGGTTGCATGAGCCATATGGTCCTCAGTCGTGTGGGTACAGTTAGACTCCCCTGCAGTGATAGAGCTGGAGTGCCCGATCTTTCGTTGAGTGAAGATAACTTGATTTTGTGGAAGTAGACCCTCACGACCCGACTACGACGAGCAAGCCCGAGGCGCCAATGCAAATCGCTGAACCAACTCCCGATGGTTACCAACCTTGCTGGTGCAAGATCAGCCTGATCACGAAGATCGTTTCCTGCGCGCAATGGAAGAACGAGCAAGAAGGAGATGCAAGCAATTTGATGTATTACTTGAAGGTGGAGTTCTGAATACACGTGGCAGCGCTATAATGCGTGCGACGGCTGTAGCTAAAGGTAACAATTAAACAAAACTTAAAAATTAACAAGGGCGCAGCTCTTGGCTAAATACACGAGGGGAGGGGCGCAGCCCCTGGGTGGCAGCCAGAGGTGGGGGCACAGCCCCTGGGTGGCGCGCATCCCTAGGGTTGCACGCAACCCTAGGTTGGCCCATGAGGCGGGCCTCCAACTGGGCCGATTGGCTAATCTTCTGGGCCTTCGTTTTTCAGCACCATGACATAGTTCAGCTCTCTTGCACGGGCCCTCGTGATTGGCCCCACTGATGAAGGAAGTGTCGCTTGAGGTAGAGGCGCATCTGGTGGAGCCGTGACTGGAAGTGGAGGCGCGTCCATAGGTGGTGGAGGTGCGTCCGCAGGTGCTGCTGGTGTGGCCGTTCCCGTGTTGGAGTCGATGTCCTCATCATCCTCCCCTTCTTGAACTGAAGTCGTCCTCGACGGCAACTCCTCATCCTCGCCCGCATATTGTTTCAAATCTGCAACATTAAAACTAGTGGAAACACCAAATTCCACAGGCAAATCAAGAATATAAGCATTATCATTGTTCTTGGTTAGTACTTTACAAGGACCAGCAGCACGAGGCATCAATTTAAAACGGCGCAAAGCAGGAAACCTGTCCTTATGCAAGTGTAACCAAACCATATCACTGGGTTCAAAAGTAACATGTTTGTGCCCTTTACTGCTGGGATAACAAATTTAACCTGAAAATTTTTTGTTTTTGGTTTTTTGTGGACTATAGGTGATAGAGCTGGAGTGCCCGATCTTTCGGTGAGTGGAGATAAATTTGATCTGGTGGAAGTAGACCCTCACGATCCGACTGCGACGAGCAAGCCCGAAGCGCCAATGCAATCGCTGAATCAACTTCCGATGGTTACCGACCTCGCGGGTGCAAGATCAGCCTGATCACGAAGATCGTTTCCTGCACGCAATCGAAGAACGAGCAAGAAAAAGAGGCGAGCAATCTGATGTATTACTCGAAGGTGGAGTTCTGAATACACGTGGCAGCGCTGTAATGCGTGCGACGACTGTAGCTAAAGCTATCAATTAAACAAAACTCGAGTCTAAATAGCGGCGGCTGTGTGGAATATAAAGTAGGGACGTCCTAGGGTTGAAGGCGGCCAGGGGTTGGACGCCCACAACTTGGGCTTAAGGCCCAACACGTTACATGGCCAAATTGGCCCAAACAGGTGACGCAGCACCTTGCTGTGGTCACACAGAATGATCCACGGACCTTCTGGAGCTGGGACCAGAACCAAAACGATGGCGTCGTCGTCCCCTTTCCAACGAGTCCAAGATCTCCCCATTTCAACGTCGTATGACGGAGTTATGATCGAAACATCGACGACGTGTCTGCTGAATCCGAGGGCGACGTGGCAGTTGAGTTGGAGATGAGTTGCAACTTGGAGAAGGCCATGGCGTCGGTGTGTTCGTTCCTTAGCAGCATGACGAAGTTCAGCTCTCGTGCACGGGCTCGAGTGATTGGCCCTTGATATGGAGGCGCCACTGGAGTTGCGTCCGACTCGGTCACAGCTTGAGGGAGCGTAGGCGCAGGTGCTGCTGTTTGAGAGTCGATGTCCTCATCAATAAGATGAACGAAAAACACACAAAAAAAAACTCACCGAGAGACACTAGAATCTGATATCACTTGATAGAGCTGGAGTGTCCGATCTTTCGGTGAGTGAAGATAACTTGATTTGGTGGAAGTAGACCCTCACGATCCGACTACGACAAACAAGCCCGAGGCGCCAATGCAATCACTGAACCAACTCCCAATGGTTACCAACCTTGCTGGTGCAAGATCAGCCTGATCACGAAGATCGTTTCCTGTGCGCAATCGAAGAACGAGCAAGGAAGAGATGCAAGCAATCTGATGTATTACTTGAAGGTGGAGTTCTGAATACACGTGGCAGCGCTGTAATGCGTGCGACGGCTGTAGCTAAAGCTAACAATTAAACAAAACTCAAAAATAAACAAGGGGCGCAGCCCTTGGCAAAATACACGAGGGGAGGGGCGCAGCCCCTGGGTGGCACGCATCCCTAGGGTTGCGCGCAACCCTAGGTTGGCCTATGAGGGTGATAGAACTGGAGTGCCGATCTTTCGGTGAGTGAAGATAACTTGATTTGGTGGAAGTAGACCCGCACGATCCGACTACGACGAGCAAGCCCGAGGCGCCAATGCAATCACTGAACCAACTCCCGATGGTTACCAACCTTGCTGGTGCAAGATCAGCCTGATCACGAAGATCGTTTCCTGCGCGCAATCGAAGAACGAGCAAGAAAGAGATGCAAGCAATCTGATGTATTACTTGAAGGTGGAGTTCTGAATACACGTGGCACCGCTGTAATGCGTGCGACGGCTGTAGCTAAAGCTAACAATTAAACAAAACTCAAAAACAAACAAGGGGCGTAGCCCTTGGCTAAATACACGAGGGGAGGGGCGCAGCCCCTGGGTGGCGGCAGAGGTGGGGGCGTAGTCCCTGGGTGGCGCGCATCCTAGGGTTGCGTGCAAACCTAGGTTGGCCCATTAGGGGGGGTTTTCAACTGGGCCGATTGGCTAATGTTCTGGGCCTTCGTTCTTCAACACCATGACATAGTTCAGCTCTCTTGCACGGGCCCTCGTGATTGGCCCCACTGACGAAGGAAGTGTCGCTTGAGGTAGAGGCGCATTTGGTGGATCCGTGACTGGAAGTGGAGGCGCGTCCGCAGGTGCTGCTGGTGTGGCCGTTCCCGTGTTAGAGTCGATGTCCTCATCATCCTCCCCTTCTTGAACTGAAGTCGTCCTTGACGGCAACTCCTCATCCTCGCTCGCATATGGTTTCAAATCTGCAACATTAAAACTTGTGGAAACACCAAATTCTGCAGGCAGATCAAGAATATAAGCATTATCATTGATCTTGGTTAGCACTTTAAAAGGACCAGCAGCACGAGGCATCAATTTAGAACGGCGCAAAGCAGGAAACCTATCCTTACGCAAGTGTAACCAAACCATATCACCGGGTTCAAAGTAACATGTTTGCGCCCTTTACTACCAGCAACCTTATATTTGGCATTAGCATCAGCAATGTTTTGTTGTGTTTGTTCATGTAAATGTATCATTTGTTCAACATGCACAACAGCATCTACATGTGGCTCATCCTCAGCATCAAGTGAAAACAAATCAAGAGGCGCCCTAGGGATGTAACCATAAACAATCTGAAAAGGGCACATCTTTGTAGAAGAATGCGTTGCACGATTATAAGCAAACTCAACAAGAGGCAAGCAGTCTTCCCAACGTCTTAAATTCTTGTCTAAAACAGCCCTAAGCATGGTTGACAAAGTTCTATTAACTACCTCAGTTTGCCCATCAGTTTGAGGATGACAAGTGGTGCTAAAAAGTAACTTAGTGCCTAGTTTATTCCAAAGACAACGCAAAAAATGACTAAGAAACTTAGCATCACGATCAGAGACAATTGTTTTAGGAATTCCATGCAAGCGAACAATGTCTCGAAAGAACAAATCAGCAATCATGGATGTATCATCAGTTTTATGACAGGGTATAAAATGAGCCATTTTAGAGAACCTATCAACAACGACAAATATGCTGTCCCTCCCCTTCTTAGTGCGAGGCAATCCCAAAACAAAATCCATCGAAATATCATGCCAAGGAGCAGAAGGAATAGGGAGAGGCATATACAAACCATGGTTACCCAAATGAGACTTAGCTTTTTGGCACGTAGGACAACGAGCAACGAAGCGCTCGACGTCACGACGCATCCGAGGCCAGTAGAAGTGGTCGGTCAGCACTTCTTGTGTTTTGAAAACATCGAAGTGACCCATGAGGCCCCCTCCATGAGCTTCCTGCAACAATAACAAACGAACCGAACCAGCTGGAATGCATAGCTTGTTAGCACGAAACAGGAACCCATCCTGTATATGAAACTTGCCCCATGGTTTGCCATCCTTACAATGTGACATAATATCATGAACATCAGCATCATTCACATATTGATCTTTCAAAGTTTGCAAACCAAAGATTTTAAAATCTAATTGGGACAGCATGGTATAGCGACGAGACAAAGCATCAGCAATGACATTTTCCTTCCCGTTCTTGTGTTTAATGATGTAGGGAAAGGACTCAATAAATTCTACCCATTTAGCATGTCGACGGTTCAGATTAGTTTGGGTAAGAATGTGTTTCAAAGCCTCATAATCAGAATGAATACTAAATTCGCGAGGCCACAAGTAATGCTGCCATGTTTGCAAAGTACGCACTAAAGCATATAACTCCTTATCATAAGTTGAATATTTCAGGGCAGCGCCGCTCAATTTCTCACTAAAGTAAGCAACAGGTTTACGGTCTTGTAGCAAAACAGCACCTAAACCTATGCCACTAGCATCACATTCTAATTCAAACACTTTATTGAAATCAGGCAATTGTAAAAGAGGAGCATGAGTTAACCTGTCCTTCAAAGTGTTGAATGCATCTTCCTGTGGTGCACCCCAAGCAAATGAAACGCCTTTCTTTGTGAGCTCATGCAACGGGGCAGCAGTGGAGCTGAAATCACGCACGAACCATCGGTAGAATCCGGCGAGGCCAAGGAAACTCCGAACCTGCGTGACCGTCGTCGGTGTAGGCCAGCTCTGAATGGCCTCCACCTTGCTGCTATCCATCTCAATTCCCTGTGAAGTAACAACATATCCAAGAAAAGAGACGCGTTGCGTGCAAAAGGTGCATTTTTCCAAGTTACCGAACAAAAGAGCAGCACGCAAAGCATCAAAAACAGCACGCATATGTTCTAAATGCGCATCCATAGACTTGCTGTAAATAAGAATATCATCAAAGTAAACAACAACAAATAGTCCTATGAATGGCCTAAGAACTTCATTCATTAAGCGCATGAAAGTGCTGGGAGCATTAGACAAACCAAACATTCATATAGGCCAAATTTGGTTTAAAAGCAGTTTTCTATTCATCCCCCAATTTCATCCTAATCTGATGGTATCCGCTACGCAAATCAACCTTAGGAAAAAGAACAGCGCCACTAAGCTCATCAAGCATATCAGCAAGGCGTGGTATGGGATATCGATAACGAATTGTGATGTTATTAATAGCACGACAATCGACACACATACGTCAAGAACCATCTTTCTTAGGAACAAGTAAAACAGGAACCGAGCAAGGACTGAGGGACTCACGGATGTAGCCCTTGTCCAGTAGTGCTTGCACCTGACGCTGGATCTCCTTCGTCTCATCGGGATTAGTGCGGTATGGGGCGCGATTTGGAAGCTGGGCGCCGGGGATGAGATCGATCTGATGTTCGATGCCACGGATAGGAGGGAGACCCGGTGGCAAGTCCTTGGGAAAGACATCGGCATAGTCCTGCAAAAGGTTAGCAACAGCAGGGGGAATATCCAAGAACGGTGCCTCATGAAGTGAAACAAGCATGTTCGAGCAAACAAGTGCATAGCAAGGAAAATTATCATCATGAAGCTCAGCAAAAATCAGCACGTGTAGCAAGCAAAACAGGGGTATGCAACTTGATTTCAGATCTAGCAGGGGCGGCTGGAGGTGATTTGTGAGACTTTGCTGTCTTGGCCGCCCGAGCCATGTCATCTTTCAGAATTTGTTCCGGGGTCATGGGATGAAGGATTATTTTCTGACCCTTAAACATGAGTGAATAATGATTTGAACGACCATGATGTACACTATCAGTATCATATTGCCAAGGGCGACCAAGCAATAAAGAGCATGCTTCTATAGGGACAACATTACAATCAGCATAATCAGAATAGGCGCCCAGAGAAAAGGAAATACGTACCAAGCGCGTTACCTTTATTTTACCACCATCATTGAGCCATTGGATGTGGTACGGGTGTGGATGTTGGCGAGTGGGTAAAGATAATTGCTCGACCAGCGCCGTACTCGCCAAATTGTTGCAGCTGCCACTGTCGATGATGATCCGGATCGCCCGTTCCTGTACGACGCCCTTAGTGTGGAAAATCGTGTGTCGCTGATTGTGCTCGGCCGTGACAACCTGTGTACTGAGTACACGCTGCACAACAAGACTCTCATACCTATCGACGGCGCTGGAATCAACGTGAACCTCCGTATGATCTGCATGGTCAGTGGAAAGCATAGCATGTCTAGTCTCCTCAGTATCACTAGCTGAAGAGTACTCACCATTGTCACGGATCAGCAAGGTACGCTTGTTGGGGCAGTCCCGAATCACATGACCGTAACCTTTGCAACGATGGCACTGAATGTCCCGAGTGCGCCCTGTGGAAGGAGAGGCACCGTGGGCCGGAGGTGCTGCCGGCTTGGCCGGCTGCTCGCGTGGTGATGCGCTTGAAGTGGACGGCGCCCGCTCGCGCGGCGTGGAGGACGATGATAGAACTAGAGTGCCCGATCTTTCGGTGAGTGAAGATAACTTGATTTGGTGGAAGTAGACCCTCACGATCCCACTACGACGAGCAAGCCCGAGGGGCCAATGCAATCGCTGAACCAACTCCTGATGGTTACCAACCTTGCTGGTGCAAGATCAGCCTGATCACGAAAATCGTTTCCTGTGCGCAATCGAAGAACGAGCAAGAAAGAGATGCAAGCAATCTGATGTATTACTTGAAGGTGGAGTTCTGAATACAAGTGGCAGCGCTGTAATGCGTGCGACGGCTGTAGTTAAAGCTAACAATTAAACAAAACTCAAAAATAAACAAGGGGCGCAGCCCTTGGCTAAATACACGAGGGGAGGGGCGCAGCCCCTGGGTGGCGGCCAGAGGTGGGGGCGCAGTCCCTGGGTGGCGCGCATCCTAGGGTTGCGTGCAACCCTAGGTTGGCCCATTAGGGGGTTCTTCAACTGGGCCGACTGGCTAATCTTCTGGGCCTTCGTTCTTCAACACCATGACATAGTTCAGCTCTCTTGCACGGGCTCTCGTGATTGGCCCCACTGATGAAGGAAGTGTCGCTTGAGGTAGAGGCGCATTTGGTGGAGCCGTGACTGGAAGTGGAGGCGCGTCCGCAGGTGCTGCTGGTGTGGCCGTTCCCGTGTTAGAGTCGATGTCCTCATCAGAGGGGGGCCTTCAACTGGGCCGACTGGCTAATCTTCTGGGCCCTCGTGATTGGCCGCACTGATGAAGGAAGTGTCGCTTGAGGTAGAGGCGCATCTGGTGGAGCCGTGACCGGAAGTGGAGGAGTGGAGGCGCGCCGCAAGTGGTGGAGGCGCGTCCGCAGGTGCTGCTGGTGTGGCCGTTCCCGTGTTGGAGTCGATGCCTCATCATGCAGGGTGTAAAATTGGTTCGAATCCGCCGCGGTCACGGTTATGATCAAGCTCAGTATCCTTTGGATAATATCGTAGAGTTGCCACATAACATGTTGGGAATTGGAACATGGTTATTGGTATCCATGGTTCGGATGGAACATAGATGATGGTGTATACATGGTTTATGGTTACATGGTACTTAGGGATTGGGTTTAATAGATGTTCATGCCCGTAGAGTTCTTTTACTCTATGCTTATTCACATATGCTTAGTTTCTGCTTTAAGCAATCGAGTCCATCCCTATAGCTTATTTACCTTGCTACAGCCTCATTGCATTATCCTTGGAGTCGGGAAATAATTCCCACAAAAGGGTAAGACTTGTGAGTACGTTCGTACTCAACGTTTGTTGCTTAAGTTTTTGCAGGTGAGGATGGGTTGGTCTTCGGCTACTTTGTCCCCGCCGATGCCGGCGAGGGCGAGGCGTAGTCAAGACATTCGAGTGATCGTGATTTGCGATGTTCGTGGGCTGGACATCGCAATCCTTTGCTGTTTCCTTGCTACAACCGCTGCGACTATCGTCTTCCTTAGAATCGCTTTCGCTCTTTAATTTATTAGTTTCAAGACTTATGATGAACCTTGGTATGTAAGAATATTTTAAATTAATGTTATTAATTAATGTGACCTATGTGATGTATCACCTGTGATGTTACCGACGTGCTTGGATCTTGGGCATTGCTTGAGAAGCATGTCGGGGGACAGCTGGGTTTATATTCTCTTTTATCGGGTTGAGTTCTCGCATACCATGCGTGGGCCGCGAGTCAACTTCGTAAACTTGAATGTAAATTGGTCGGGTCTCTCACAGTTGGTTGGTGATGAAGATCACGGGAATGGCCGGAGACAAGGGTTCACCGGCGAGCTCTTCACAGCGACAGAGGCGGACGAACGGCGGCGAGAGAAATCCGGCGGCTCCGGCAAGTTTCTGCGAACAAGAACCGGTCACAGAGCTGCACAAGGGTGAGAGCAACACGCTGGAGCAACAAGAAGGGCAGTACCCAACGGAGTTGGCCAGAATCGAAGAAAAACATGGCGCGGGGTGCTCCGGCAGGAGGTGGAAGAGGATGGCGTTCCCGGCGATAGAGTGCACCACATGAGGAGTCCTTTCTGTGGGAATTGGAGTGGAGGTAGACAAGCTTATATGACAAGGTGGAGCGTTTGGGCGCACGCCGTGGTGTGCTGTTCGTGTGTGTGTGTGTGGGGGGGGGGGGGGTGGTTGCGGGGCGGCAATGGCGGCGAATGGCGCACGCGCGGGGAAATGGAGAGGGTGGTGGTAGGGGCGTGCCAGGGCGGTCGCGTGGAGCAGGGAGAAGGGTCTAGCGCGTGGCTTTGTCACGTGCCCGTCGTCTTCTTCGCTCGCAGAGAGAGAGTGAGAGAGAGAGAGAGGGGCTCCGGCGAGGGCGCCGCGGTAGCGTGTGCGTCGGGAGATGAGCGAGAGCAGGAGAGCGGAAAGAGGAGGGAAATGATGAGGACATCGACTCCAACACGGGTTCAACTCCACCTGCGCCTACACCAAATCAAGCCGCGCCTCTACCTCAAGCTGCGACCGAGTCGGATGCAACTCCAGCCGTGACAGCATTGGACTCTATTTCAATCCCAGCAGCGACTCCATATAAGGGGCCTCTCACTCGGGCCCGGGCAAGAGAGCTCAACTTTGTGACGCTATTAAGGAACGACGGGCCTGGAGAATAGTCGGCCCAACTAAAGGCCTACACGTGGACGCCCTGAGGTTTGCCTCCACCAGGGAGCTGCGCCTCCCCCCCCCCCCACCTTACTTAGTCAAGGGCTGCGCCCCTTTTGTTCTCTGGGTTTTGTTTAATTGATAGCTTTAGCTACAGCCGTCATACGACGTGTATTCAGAACCCCACCTTCGAGTAATAGATTAGATTGCTCGCCTCTTATTCTTGCTCGTTCTTCGATTGCGTGCAGGGATTGATCTTCGTGATCAGGCTGATCTTGCAATCCAGCAAGGTTAGTAACCATCGGGAGTTGGTTCAGCGATTGCATTGGCGCCTCGGGCTTGCTCGTCGTAGTCGGATCGTGAGGGTTAGCTTCCACAGATCGAAATTATCTCCACTCACCGAAAGATCGGGCACTCCAGTTCTATCAAGTGGTATCAGATTCCAGTGTTTCTCGGTGAGTTTATCGTGTGTTTTTCGTTCATCCTAGTCCACCATTCCCCTTGTACACTTCCTACGGTATGCGTGCACCATTGCTTCGCTCTCTGAACAAGAGAGAACGGAAACAGCTTCCACTTGAGAGTTTCTTGTGTCATGCCTTGAATGACTAGACATGAATACAATTGTTCAAACTCTCGCAAATGATTATAGGGGTTCTCGCTATCTAGGCCAGAGAAGGATTGCTCCTGAACCATGGCTATAAAGGCCGAGCGAAGTTCGTAGCCAGTTGTTTCAATAGGTCGAGAAGAACTCAGTGGGTCGCAGAACTCGCCTCGCGGAGCAGAGTACTCTTAGAGTGGTCGCTCCAGGATGGGTAGAAAGGGTGCGGAGTAAAAAGATAAAAGAAAAAAGATACAAGGACTTGGGTTCGTAGATAACTCAGCAACCGTTACTCGGCAACGGCACCAGAAATGTTTGTTAGTATTTCTTACGATCACAGATAAATCCGCAAGCGCATAGAGTACCAATGTAGCACATCACCCTAGAGTATTCCAAGGTATCGTAATTTCCACAGGGAGCATGTGTGGACTAACTACTAGTCAAGTCCAAGGAACAATGTCACTAAAAAGTGGGCAAAGCATAGAGTGGCAACTTAAGAGATAAATCCTAATCTAAGCAAGAAGGTTTATTCTATCCTCACTTACTTCAGCCTCCGGTTTACTCCCAATCCAGGGAAAAGACTCCAGTAACTATAAACGCTACTTATATATCCGGACGTGGAGGATTACAAAGGACGGACAAGGCTGTCACTTCAAGCCACCTACCTCTAGCTCCATGGGATACACACTACTCATAGGTAATATTCTATCTAGACTATTACTACTTTAACCTTGCGCAGGAATCTAGCCCGTAATTAAGTTAAATCATATACTAAGTAGTATATGGTGAACTACCAAGCGAAGAATAAACACTACTTACCAGACTAAGACAATATACTCAATAAGTATGCACGAGTACTTACTTAATTAAATAAAGCATCCGTTGAGGTACAAGTGCGAAGCAGAGTGATGACAGGCCACCACTCCAACTCGAATTACTGGAGGATCCTATGCCAAGAGAGCACCGACAAGCGGCTCTTCCCTTGGAGAACCTCTGCCTCACTCTCTTCCTCTCTAGAACTCTAAGGACTAGAGCCTAAGCCTCTAATGCAGCAGCACAAATGTAAAAGTGGAGTGACGAGTTGATGTTAGAGAGTGAGGAGAGGGGTCCTATTTATTGGTGGAGGTGACTTTGGGAGGGGGGTGAGTTTTCTCCTTTCCTTCTTTCTCTCTGTTCCCACCACCTGGAGTCGGTAACCCCCGAGCCCGGTCAGCACCGCCTTTGGTACGTCGGTTGGACGCTTTCTACCAAAGTGGAGCCTGATTGGCCGCACTGGCAGATCGGGCGACCCCCCAGGTCGACCGATGTGTGGTGGGCTCCACTGATGAGGACATCGACTCCAACACGGGTTCAACTCCACCTGCGCCTACACCAAATCAAGCCGCGCCTCTACCTCAAGCTGCGACCGAGTCGGATGCAACTCCAGCCGTGACAGCATTGGACTCTATTTCAATCCCAGCAGCGACTCCATATAAGGGGCCTCTCACTCGGGCCCGGGCAAGAGAGCTCAACTTTGTGACGCTATTAAGGAACGACGGGCCTGGAGAATAGTCGGCCCAACTAAAGGCCTACACGTGGACGCCCTAGGGTTTGCCTCCACCAGGGAGCTGCGCCTCCCCCCCCCCCCCCCCACCTTACTTAGTCAAGGGCTGCGCCCCTTTTGTTCTCTGGGTTTTGTTTAATTGATAGCTTTAGCTACAGCCGTCATACGACGTGTATTCAGAACCCCACCTTCGAGTAATAGATTAGATTGCTCGCCTCTTATTCTTGCTCGTTCTTCGATTGCGTGCAGGGATTGATCTTCGTGATCAGGCTGATCTTGCAATCCAGCAAGGTTAGTAACCATCGGGAGTTGGTTCAGCGATTGCATTGGCGCCTCGGGCTTGCTCGTCGTAGTCGGATCGTGAGGGTTAGCTTCCACAGATCGAAATTATCTCCACTCACCGAAAGATCGGGCACTCCAGTTCTATCAAGTGGTATCAGATTCCAGTGTTTCTCGGTGAGTTTATCGTGTGTTTTTCGTTCATCCTAGTCCACAAACAACCAAAAATTTTCAGGTTAGATCTTTTGTCCCAGCACCCCTTGCGCCTCGCACTTTCGATCAGTAATTTGCATTGTTGAATTTGTGTGCTTGTGCGTTCGTTGTTGCTGGTTACTTGTGTTTTGATTTTTCTCATCTGTTATAGCCACCACAAACCCTACATCCCCACCAACCCCGCTGTCGTGTACTACGCAATCTGCTGCCGCGCGCGAGAATCCAGCTCGTTCCCGTGCGGTGCGCGTGAGTCCAGATTGTTTCCATCTGCTGTGTGCTGCCGCGCGCGTAAGAGTCCAGGTCGTGTCCGCCGCGGTGTGTTTGCTGTGCGCGCCTCCTACCAGGTCACGCCGCGCTCCGCAAGAGTCCCAGGCGATCACGCCTGCCTTGGTCACGCCTCGGCTGCATCTCTGCCGGCCGCGCCGTGCACAGAATCCTGCTCGGACGCGCCGTGTACGCCGCTGAGTTCAGGTCGGTTTCGGCCCTGCTGTGTCCGTTCGGTCCGGACTCCTGCCGTGTTTTCTTTTCGGTCAAAAAAAAAAAAGGAAAAACAAAATATAAAAGGCCAAGTGTGCAATCAAAAAAAAAAAAAAAACAGAAAGAGTGTGTGAAAAAACAAAAAAGAAGAAAAAAAAAAAAAAAAAGAAAACCGAATAGCAGAAGTTTGCCAACCGATCTGTTTCGCCGTGTGTCCTCGTTGGACTCGTGAATCTTGGGTCACTGCAGTTTCGTACATTGATTAGTTTCGTGAATCTTTTAATTACCTTTTTACCCCTGTCTTCCCTACAACCCTACCTCCCTCTCGCACTTGTTTCCAGCAGCGTTCATACGTGTTTAGCACTCTTATTCAACTTTGCACTTATTGTTTGATCGTGCTAATCCTTGTCTTGAGTGCAGCCTGCCCAGAACTACACATATTTCTACTACGAGCAGGTTCTGTTATCCAGGCAATCGCTCCTCCAATCTTTCACCGGTTTTACCTGTTGGTTGCAGCTCACCCCTGTGTGCTTGGTAAGAACGGGTAAGAATTTGATAAGAGCGTTGTTTTGAGCGATTTTCCCCACCATACACCTGCTATCGTAGTGTCCTCTCCGTTGCTGTTTCGTGTTTGCACTAACAATGGCAGGAGATGACGCCAAGACGGACACTACACTACAGGACGTGCACGTGCACGTCGAAGGCCTTGCCGGCGACATCAAGACGCTGCATGAACGGCTGGATTCCACGGTTGCTTCATCGACCGAGCGTTTCGACCAGATCGACCTCGCTCAAACGGCCGCCCACGCCACACTCGAGACGATCATGACTCGTCTTGAGACCTTGACCACGCAGCTAACGGAGTTGCAGCAGGCGCGCGACTATGGCGGTGATACGGAACTGGACGATGGTGGTCGCCGCGGTCGTGCACGCAGGGTACGTGTCCCACCTCCTGATTCCTTTGCTAAGATCAAATTTCGCATTCCATCCTTTAATGGCAAATATGATCCTGCTGCTTATCTTGATTGGGAATTAGAGGTCGAACAGAAATTTTCATGCCATGATATTCCTGCTCATCTACAAGTTAAGGCTGCTATTAGTGAATTTACTGATTTTGCTTTACTTTGGTGGCGTGAATATAAACAAAAGTTTCCTGATAACACTCCCACCACTTGGGATGAACTAAAAACTGCCATGCGTCACAGATTTGTTCCTTCTTATTATGCCCGTGACTTGCTCAACCAAATGCAACGATTTCAGCAAGGTTCCCAAACTGTTGAGGAATATTACCAAGCGTTACAAAAGGGCATGATTCGTTGTGGTTTAGTTGAGCAGGAGGACGCTGCTATGGCACGTTTTAGGGGTGGTTTGAATCGTGAAATTCAGGACATCCTTGATTACAAGGAATATGATGATATGACCACTTTGTTTGAATTTGCTTGCAAAGCTGAACGTGAAGTGCAGGGACGGCGATCGTCGACACGCGCTAACTCCTTTGCAGGACGCGGCCAAGCTTCCACCCCAGCCCCCCGCCCGACGTCCTCCACGTCCTCCTCCACGCCGCGCGAGCGTGCGCCGTCCACTTCAAGCGCATCACCACGCGAGCAGCCGGCCAAGCCGACAGCACCTCCGGCCCACGGTGCCTCTCCTTCCACAGGGCGCACTCGGGACATTCAGTGCCATCGTTGCAAAGGTTACGGTCATGTGATTCGGGACTGCCCCAACAAGCGTACCTTGCTGATCCGTGACAATGGTGAGTACTCTTCCGCTAGTGATACTGAGGAGACTAGACATGCTATGCTTTCCACTGACCATGCAGATCATACGGAGGTTCACGTTGATTCCAGCGCCGCCGATAGGTATGAGAGTCTTGTTGTGCAGCGTGTTCTCAGTACACAGGTTTCCCAGCACGAGCAAAATCAGCGACACACCATCTTCCATACCAAGGGCGTTGTACAAGAACGGGCGATTCGAATCATCATAGACGGTGGCAGCTGCAACAATTTGGCCAGTGCAGCCTTGGTGGAGCAATTATCATTGCCCACCCGACATCACCCACATCCATATCACATTCAGTGGCTTAATGATGGCGGCAAAATTAAGGTAACACGCTCGGTACGTGTCCTCTTTTCTTTGGGCGCTTATTCTGATTATGTTGATTGTGATGTTGTCCCTATGGAAGCATGTTCGTTGTTACTTGGTCGCCCTTGGCAATATGATACTGATTGTGTGCATCATGGTCGTTCGAATCATTATTCACTCATGTTTAAGGGAAAAAAAATAATTATTCATCCCATGACCCCGGAACAAATTCTAAAAGATGACATGGCTAGGGCGGCTAAGACAGCAAAGTCTCACACATCACCTCCACTTGCTCCTGCTAACTCTGAAATCAAGTTACATACCCCTGTTTTACTTGCTACACGTGCTGATTTTGCTGAGCTACATGATGATAACCTGCCTTGCTATGCACTTGTTTGCTCTCGCATGCTTGTTTCACTTCATGAGGCACCATCCTCGGATATTCCCCCTGCTGTTGCTAACCTTTTGCAGGACTATGCCGATGTTTTTCCCAAGGATTTGCCACCGGGTCTTCCTCCTATCCGTGGCATTGAACATCAGATTGATCTCATCCCCGGCGCGCAGCTTCCAAACCGCGCCCCGTACCGCACTAATCCAGATGAGACGAAGGAGATCCAGCGCCAGGTGCAAGCGCTGCTTGATAAGGGTTACATTCGTGAGTCTCTCAGTCCTTGCTCGGTTCCTGTTTTGCTTGTCCCTAAGAAAGATGGCTCCTGGCGTATGTGTGTAGATTGTCGTGCAATTAATAACATCACCATTCGTTATCGATATCCTATACCACGCCTTGATGACATGCTTGATGAGCTTAGTGGTGCCATTATATTTTCTAAAGTTGATTTGCGAAGTGGGTACCATCAGATTAGGATGAAACTGGGAGATGAATGGAAAACTGCTTTTATAACCAAATTTGGCTTATATGAATGGTTGGTTATGCCGTTTGGTTTGTCTAATGCTCCCAGCACTTTCATGCGCTTAATGAATGAAGTTCTTAGGCCATTCATAGGACTGTTTGTTGTTGTTTACTTTGATGATATTCTTATTTACAGCAAGTCTATGGATGAGCATTTAGAACATATGCGTGCTGTTTTTGATGCTTTGCGTGCTGCTCGCTTGTTCGGTAACTTGGACAAATGCACCTTTTGCACGCAACGCGTCTCTTTTCTTGGCTATGTTGTTACTCCACAGGGAATTGAGGTGGATAGCAGCAAGGTGGATGCTATTCAGGGCTGGCCTACACCGACGACGGTCACGCAGGTTCGGAGTTTCCTTGGCCTCGCCGGGTTCTACCGAAGGTTTGTGCGTGATTTCAGCTCCATTGCTGCCCCGTTGCATGAGCTCACAAAGAAAGGTGTTTCCTTTGCTTGGGAGGCACCACAGGAAGATGCATTCAACACTTTGAAGGACAGGTTAACTCATGCTCCTCTTTTACAATTGCCTGATTTCAATAAAGTGTTTGAATTAGAATGTGATGCTAGTGGCATAGGTTTAGGTGCTGTTTTACTTCAAGATCGTAAACCTGTTGCTTACTTTAGTGAGAAATTGAGCGGTGCTGCCCTGAACTATTCAACTTATGATAAGGAGTTATATGCTTTAGTGCGCACTTTGCAAACATGGCAGCATTACTTGTGGCCTCGCGAATTTATTATTCATTCTGATCATGAGGCTTTGAAACACATTCGTACCCAAACTAATCTGAACCGTAGACATGCTAAATGGGTAGAATTTATTGAGTCCTTTCCCTACATCATTAAACACAAGAACGGGAAGGAAAATGTCATTGCTGATGCTTTGTCTCGTCGCTATACCATGCTGTCCCAATTAGATTTTAAAATCTTTGGTTTGCAAACATTGAAAGATCAATATGTGGATGATGCTGATTTTCATGATATTATTTCACATTGTAAGGATGGCAAGCCATGGGGCAAGTTTCATATACAGGATGGGTTCCTGTTTCGTGCTAACAAGCTGTGCATTCCAGCTGGTTCGGTTCGTTTGTTATTGTTGCAGGAAGCTCATGGAGGGGGTCTCATGGGTCACTTCGGTGTTTTCAAAACACAAGAATTGCTGGCTGACCACTTCTACTGGCCTCGGATGCGTCGTGACGTCGAGCGCTTCGTTGCTCGCTGTCCTACGTGCCAAAAAGCTAAGTCTCGTTTAGGTAACCATGGTTTGTATCTGCCTCTCCCTGTTCCTTCTGCTCCTTGGCATGATATTTCGATGGATTTTGTTTTGGGATTGCCTCGCACTAAGAAGGGGAGGGACAGCATCTTTGTCGTTGTTGATAGGTTCTCTAAAATGGCTCATTTTATACCTTGTCATAAAACTGATGATGCAACCATGATTGCTGATTTGTTCTTTAGAGAGATTGTTCGCTTGCATGGAATTCCTAAAACAATTGTCTCTGATCGTGATGCTAAGTTTCTTAGTCATTTTTGGCGTTGTCTTTGGAATAAACTAGGCACTAAGTTACTTTTTAGCACCACTTGTCATCCTCAAACTGATGGGCAAACTGAGGTCGTGAATCGCACTTTGTCTACCATGCTTAGGGCTGTTTTGGATAAAAATTTGAGGCTTTGGGAAGATTGTTTACCTCATGTTGAATTTGCTTATAACCGTGCTACACATGCTTCCACTAAGATGTGTCCTTTTGAGGTTGTTTATGGGTATGTTCCTCGGGCGCCTATTGACTTGTTTTCACTGGATACTGAGGATGATCCCCATGTTGATGCGCTTGCTCATATTGCTCACATGAAACATTTGCATGACGTGACACAACAAAACATTGCTGCTGCTACTGCTAGATATCAAATTGCTGGTAGTAAAGGGCGCAAGCATGTTACTTTTGAGCCTGGTGATTTGGTTTGGTTGCACTTGCGTAAGGATAGGTTTCCTGCTTTGCGCCGCTCTAAATTGATGCCTCGTGCTGCTGGTCCTTTTAAAGTGCTAACCAAGATCAATGATAATGCTTATGTTCTTGACCTGCCTGCGGAGTTTGGTGTTTCCACTAGTTTTAATGTTGCAGATTTGAAACCATATGCGGGCGAGGATGAGGAGCTGCCGTCGAGGACGACTTCAGTTCAAGAAGGGGAGGATGATGAGGACATCGACTCCAACACGGGTTCAACTCCACCTGCGCCTACACCAAATCAAGCCGCGCCTCTACCTCAAGCTGCGACCGAGTCGGATGCAACTCCAGCCGTGACAGCATTGGACTCTATTTCAATCCCAGCAGCGACTCCATATAAGGGGCCTCTCACTCGGGCCCGGGCAAGAGAGCTCAACTTTGTGACGCTATTAAGGAACGACGGGCCTGGAGAATAGTCGGCCCAACTAAAGGCCTACACGTGGACGCCCTAGGGTTTGCCTCCACCAGGGAGCTGCGCCTCCCCCCCCCCCCCCCACCTTACTTAGTCAAGGGCTGCGCCCCTTTTGTTCTCTGGGTTTTGTTTAATTGATAGCTTTAGCTACAGCCGTCATACGACGTGTATTCAGAACCCCACCTTCGAGTAATAGATTAGATTGCTCGCCTCTTATTCTTGCTCGTCTTCGATTGCGTGCAGGGATTGATCTTCGTGATCAGGCTGATCTTGCAATCCAGCAAGGTTAGTAACCATCGGGAGTTGGTTCAGCGATTGCATTGGCGCCTCGGGCTTGCTCGTCGTAGTCGGATCGTGAGGGTTAGCTTCCACAGATCGAAATTATCTCCACTCACCGAAAGATCGGGCACTCCAGTTCTATCATCCACTCAGGCCCGGCTTCTTCTAGGCTTCTCCTGAGTGGGTTTCAATCCCTTCTCCTTGGTGGGCTTTGTTATTTGGGAAGATTTTGTACGTTTAATAGCCCATGGATCCTTTTATGCCTTATTGGATAATAGTTTCCTCATCTTTTTCTCTTAATAATTCTGGGTAAATCATCTGCATACAAAGATTCACCAAAACTTGTGGAACTTGGTTAGCATAAACCTATTCCTATTTTAGTGTATTCTTTTTTATTATTTATGAAGAGATTTGACGGTCAAATATGACACTTAAGAACCGTCAAAATGGAGTTCGGGAACCTTCAGTGGGAACGTTACGATTCGCCGCAGTGAATGTTGTGTGGCTAGTAGTATGATGCCTCTAGGCAAGGCCCCCTACTTTTGCTTAATTACGAGAGTCGGAGTCTGTACCCCGTTTCAATTGTATTTGTGTTCTTAAAAACTCTATTCGTATCTGATTATTTAAGACAAAATTTCAAGTTAGAAAATCATGATGTATTAAATCCTCTTATCCTGTAAAAGCTGTTTATCCTACCTGTGTTGTACCATGTGTATGCTCGCTTCGCCGAGCATTGCCCAACAGAGTCCTGGCATAATGCGGGATTCGTCCAGGAATGAGTTTTCTGGGGCGGGTCCGCGTCAGCTTGGTATCAGAGCCGTGTTGGGAATTGGTTCGACATTAAAGGTATATTTTCGAAAATTACGTGTGAGTTAGGTACGAGCCCTAAGAGGAGTAAGTAGTATCAGGTGGCAAAGCTCATCTAGTGCAGGAGCTAACTAAACCCAGTTGAGATTTACATTTCTGTAACGACGCACCTACGCTCAGGTAAACGAGGTAAGGTACGTCGCTCGACTGCGGTAAAAGGTTGAGAAATCCCTGTTGCCTCCACAATAGTAGCGTTCTGTACCATAGTGGTACAGAAGGAGGTATTATGATCGTTGTAACATAGAACACCCCCTTGCCGTTTAGGAAGAAAAGAGGACCTCTACCGTACGAGGTGTGGGTTATGGACCTTTTGCGAATGCAGACCTTCGCAACAGTGGAGTCTTGTGCCATTGGTGCACAAGAGATGAGTTTGTTCCTCACGACTTAAGTTTTGCGGAACTCTCTCATACCTCCGCTCCCTGAGGTAAAGAGTAGTCTGTCGCCGCGCAGGGAAAGTCGGACACGTGATCCCCGTACGTGGCCTACTCGGGGCGACCCATATGGCATTGATATGGGTTGCTGTTTTATTTTTGATATATAATATATTGCAACTACCTATGATGTCATCTTCTACAGGTACGCTAACCTCGGTATCGTAAGAAACGTGTAACAACGTCTAACTTGAGTGCGATCTGCCACTGACGCGGACCCTCCCAGAAAACTCAGTCCGGGACAGATCCCGCATCTTGCTAGGATCCTGTTGGGCAATGCTCGGTGAAGCGAGCATACACATGGTACAACACAGGCAGGATAAACAGTAATCTTTTACAAGATAAGAGAATTTAATACATCGTTGTTTCATAAATTAAAAATTTAAGTCTTACAACAATGTCAGAGTACGACATAGGGTTTTAAAACATGATTACAGCGGAAGACTTGACGAGGTACAGACTCTGACTCTCAGACTAAGTAAAAGCATGAACCATGCCCAGTGGCATCATGTTACTAGCCACTTCAAGATTTCATTAAGGCGATTCGCAAAGCTCCCACTGGAGGTTTCCGACCTCTGGACGAGATTCATCCCACTGGATGCTCTCATCCTCGGTACATCGGCGCCTGAAAACCACGTATTCGCAAAGCGTGAGCTTCTTAGAAGCTCAACAAGACTGACCCGTCAAATTGGCTGGCTACAGCCCGCACCTAGACATGCTGGCTGACTCAGGGTGGGTTTACCCTTGCAAAAAGGACTCGCAATACCTGAACTATTCTTGATCAAGTTTTAGCTCAGGTTAAGTGATTAGAATGGTAACTTTAGTTGGCACTAATCTAATCAATCATAACAAAACTAGTATACAATAATAATCATCATAACTTCATCCTCATCATTGTATCTCAACTTCTTGATTATAATGTGGTGCGTTTCACGAGCAAACTCACAAACTGGGAGTGACAGTGGTTCAAAACGATTTTTATACCTTAGAGGGGGAAACCTAATCATACAACACGTGCGCGTCCCAGACCGCACGTGGCAACCGTTCACACCAGATCCTATAAAGTCAATTCCCTCCTACGCCTGCCTTAGCAGCGCCGCATCCCACTAGAACACATGTCCTAGACGGTTTCTGTGGAGTTCCCACACTGTCCACCCCAGATCACCTCCAAATCAGATACCATAGGGCAGGTTCGACTTTGCAATCACTAGGCTACGTAGGTTTACTGAGCCCCATTATACCCAGCATACGATTAGTACATTCAAAGCTCGATCAGGCTCGGACCACACGGATCAGACAAGACTAT
This sequence comes from Oropetium thomaeum, assembly GCA_001182835.1. Lineage (NCBI taxonomy): Eukaryota > Viridiplantae > Streptophyta > Magnoliopsida > Poales > Poaceae > Oropetium > Oropetium thomaeum. The sequence goes on along the minus strand of LFJQ01000104.1, from coordinate 309,009 downwards.
GGTCACCCTAGACCCAGTCACAGTTGCCGACCTACTTTGTACCCTGTCTGACCCTCCTGTTTTATCTTTTCTTAACCATCCATAACCTGGTGTCATGTATTTCACGTGAGAGCTTCAATCAACCCTACCAAACGCGAGCAGCGTCCCCTCTGCTCGGCTTCTACCGGCAAGGATTGCTAAGCATAGCACATAATAAGAGTCACCTATACCAATTACCGATAGGGTTTTCTGTGGAAACAGATGCAACTAGTGTTTCAATCAACTCCTAGAAACCTGATACACAATCACGACACATAGTTATAAAAGAAAGATGTTAAAACTTGGTTGTGCACCGGGGCTTGCCTGGTTCGCCGGGGTTGGCGTTGACTGCTTCTTCGAGGTTGGACGACTCCGGGTCGACAGTTACTTCGTTCGCTTCAGAGTCTACATGATGCAACATGGATAATATGAGTGATGATTGAATAGTGTAACATGATATTTCCATCATAGATTACAACTTCGAGGTTTTAGGGTTAATCCTAACATTTTGACTTCGGCATTTTTATTAAAAGCATTTATTCCTACGGAGTGTGGACCAAGGTGAAACTTATTACTTTTCCAGGGGATGATTTTTAATTGGCAATGTTCTCTGAAATAAGAATTTAAAAATTTTGTTGAGGTCAAACTGAATTTCCTAAATTTTTTAAAAATTTAGTAAAAGCTCCTGTTATTCAAACTAGGGGCTAAAATGAAACTTCAGATCATATCATGAGTTTATTTTTAGTTGATAGTGCTCTTTGGAATATGAATTTTGGAGTTTGATTGAGGTCAAGTTGAATTTTCTAGATTTTATAAAAATCAACAAAATTTCTGTTATTTAAAATTATAAAATCAGAAATAAATACTAAACCTTAGAGTAAAATCATGAAATTTGATGTAGACACCCACGAGCACCAGATATAAAGTTTTACTTTAGGGTTTCTATTTTTGGATGACTTTCATAATGTATTTTAGGAAATGACAAATTGAATTGGCAGTTTAGAGTTTCTTTAATGAGATATATCTAAATTTGTGGTTGTAAAATCCCAAGAAAACTTCAGGAGATGTATATATCATGTTGCACTTATGGTTCAAGTTTTAACCCTAGCACTTCTCTGGAACTGCAACTAAAATTCAAAAACAGCAAAGGTTCATCTTATTATTCAAGAAATTCCATGAGCATTTTTGAAAAAGTATTTCAGCAGAAAATTAGTTCTTTTTATGAGGATTCTAAAAAAGTTTGGTGTGGCATATTTGGACTTTTCCTTGATTTATTAGACACTTTACAAAATGGATTGTAACACTCCGTTTCTTAATCAGGTTTAAAAGGGGGATTTAATCAAATAAAATGAAATTGTAAAAGAAAAAAAAAATGTAAAAGATTAAATAAAAACAACTAACAAAAGTTTGGGTAAATTGCTAAAAAGAGAAATTAGCTCTTCGGTCCAAGAAATTATTTAAGGGTTTGCAAGAAAATTCTCTCCAAATGAAAGGCTAGTCAAAAATGAAATTTATTAGTTGAAAACTTTAATATTTAAATTCAAATTTTACTCCAAATCTATTAGAATCCAGTGTTTCGGGCTAGTATTGAATTCATTTGCAGACTAGGGGGCTAGACTGCAAAACTCCCTGGCCATCCGGCCCACTGGCCGCAGCCCACTGGCCAGCCCAGCCGCTCCCGCCCTTCTCTCTGTTCCTCTCTTCCCGCGCGCGCGCCTGCTTCCACGCCCGACCGCGGCAGAAGGCTTGCGCCACCTGCCGCGCGCGACCTGCGCAGCGCGCATGCGTGGCGAGCGCGCGAGCCCGCCCCCGACGCGCACAAGGAACGCTCCCTCGGCTGCTCCGTTGTTTCTCCCCGACCCCGTCTCTCTCTCTCGGCCTCTCTGTTTCTCCGCCATAGCCGAAGCACTGCCGCCGCCGCGCACCGCCGCCGTTCACCGCCCTCAACCCCAATCGCTGTTTCCTTCTACAAAACAACGCGCCCAACGCTACTCTACACTCCCGAACACGATCATCCCACATTTTCACCGATACTCGTCGGATTTTGGAAGTGACGCCGCCGGTAACCGCCACCGAAGAGCCGCCACCGGTGAGAACCCCCTCGCACTCCAAATTCGGTCAAGTTTCTTTGCCATTCGTGGTTCCCCTCACTCGGCGAAGCTCACTCAATCGCCATTTCCCCGAGGTAGAGCTTCCCTCGTCGGAATTTTGGAGCGCCACCGTCGGAACTCGCCGCCAGAGGACCCGCTCCGGTGAGAACCATCAAGCACTTCACGATTGAGCCGAATTTCTTGTCAATTAAGATCCCCGTAGCATGGCGAAGCTCTCACCGCCATTCATTGTCCAGGGCAAAGCTTCCATCACCGGATTGAGCGCCGCCGCCGCCATTCCTCCCCGGCCGAAGGTGGTCGTCCGGTGAACCTTGTGCTGCGGTGAGAATCAAATCGATTCCTTCATCCCCTAGCTTCACCGCTCCCCCAGGAAGCTTCTCGGCAAGGTACCACGGCCGGCCGCACGCCGGAGCGCCGCCGCGCCGTTGCCGCCGCCCCGGCCGTGCCGCCGCTCGTCGCCGCCGTTGTTCGGTCCTTGCTGAGGCTACCCCCCAAGCAAAAAGGATTTCCCGGGCCACGCTCTTGCCGCCGGTGTGCTCGCCGCCGGCCGCCGTCGTCGGAAACGCCGGCGCACGTCGTCGGCCGGCTAGGGTTCGGCCCTGGCCAGGCCTATTTCCCCTGTTTTCCCTTTTTCCTTGAGCAAATAATTCAAGTAAATAAGCTGCTAATCTATTAAATCATAGGAAATAGATCCTAGCTCCAAAAATTATGAATCCAAATGTTTTGGGACCAGGGAAAATTGTAGTTTTTAATAAAAATATAAAATCTCATTGTGTAAAATTATTAATTTTGGGGAATTATTTAATTAATCATAAAAGGATAAAACCCTAATTAATTAATTGCAACTATTAAAAATTTGGGAATAATTTGTATAACCCTAGCTCAACCCTGGCTACTCATTTGTTTTGCGACAACATTGGTTAGGGTTGTTTTGATTTCCCTTTTAGGTCAGTACTGTGGTTTAGATCAAAAATCAAATCGCCCTCGACAAAACCCTAATTCCCTAATTCGCTAGCGACACTTTTAATCAGCAGGAAGTGGCTGTCTTCTAATGACATCTTTGAAATTTGCATCATGTAGACGCTGACTTGAACGAAGTAGCTGTCGAGGCGGACCCCGCTTTTTCGGAAGACACCACCGTCGCCGACCCAGAAGACTACCCACAAGGCAAGCTCCGGTGCACTACCGCTCTTAAAGTTTTTCTTTACAACAGTATATGTGATGTCATGTGATGTGCATTTAGGTCAATAGGAGTTGAATGAAACCCTAGATGCATATGTTTCCAGTAGTACCTACATGGAATATTGGTACAGGTAGCCCGATGTAGCTGCTATGCTTAGGATTTCTCTTCGGTAGAAGTCGAGCAGATTGGACCCTGCTCGCGATATGTTAGGAGTTGATTGAAACATTCCACCTTACTAGAGAAATTATGGAGCAGGTTCAGGTTTAATGAAAAGAAATCGGGGTCAGACAGAGGGTGATAGGAAGGCAACAGACCGGGGTTCTATGTGCGGTAGCTCTGTCTGATCCGTGGGGCACAGTTGGTTGAGTATTGAATGTACTGCTCACATGCTGGAACTATGGGAACCAGTAAACCTAGGTAGCCTAGAGAAGGCAAAGCTGAACCTACCTTACGGTGTCTGATTGGCGGCGGTCTGGGGTGGACAGTGTGTGAACTCCACAGGTACCGTCCGGGACGGGTGATCTGGTGGGACACGGCACTGTTAAGGTAGCGTAAGAGGGAATTAGCTTTGCCAGATCTGGAGCGAACGGTTGCCACGTGCGGTCCGGGACGCGCACGTGTCGTGTGACCAGGTTAACCCTGCAGGCGTAAATCGTTTCGAACCGCTGACACTCTCAGTCTAGAGTCTACTCAAACTCTCTGTCGCATACGATAAAAAGTGAACAGAAGAAAATGATGATTATGTTGCAATGCTTATGTTAATCATTGTTTGTCAACATGATTGTTTAGTTACAGTGCCTACTAAAGTTTATTTTTCTCGAACTTAATTTGAGCTAAAACTTGAAAGTAGGAACTACTTGGTAAGCGTGTCCTTTTGCAAATATCCCTACCCAGAGTCAGCCGTGCATGTCTAGGTGTCGGCTTTAGACAGCCTGTTGACGGGTAGTCTTGCTGAGCTTCTTAGAAGCTCACGCTTTGCGACTTGTGGCTTTCAGGAGGGTTCGATGCGACCGGTGGTAGTGGTGGCCAGTTCTGGGAGGAGTCGTCGCCGGGCTGGGGTAGTTTTCAGTGGGAGCCGCTCGAGTAGCCGCGTTCTGTGTGTGGCTAGTAGCGGGGAGCCGTTGGGCAAGGCCCTTGCTTATGCTTAGAGTCAGAGTCGGAGTCTGTATCCTCTATTTTCCGCTTCCGCTTGTAGACTGAATCGTTTCCGCTGTTTTATGAAAACTGTTCCTGTGGAACCAAACTCTGTAATATCACTCATGTAACACTTTACTTCTGTCTGTAATCTGTGCTTTTTAATGCCTGTGTTGTACCCTGTGAACGTTCGCTTCGACGAACGTCGCCCAGAAGGGATCCCGGGAGGAGGGTCTCCCCCGTTTCAGGGGCGGTCCGCCACATGGATCAATTAATAGGAAAAAGGAAATTTAAAAAGAAAAAGGGGCAGCAAAACAGGGGAGGGCGGCGGCGAGCTCTGACGAGCCCGTGATGGCGCGGCGGTGCCTGATACTTTGCATACACCTTCAACGTGCCCCGGGAACTCTCGGCACTAACTCAATGAGGTCGGTCGCCTACTGGAAGATGGCCAGCGACGGAGGGCCTCTTGGAGAGCGGCGGCGAAGTGGCATTCCCGACGAGCCGGGCGAACTTCCGAGGAGCTAGGAATTCCGTGAGCTGCACGAGGGCCGGAAAATCATGTTGGAGAAGATTAGTATCGGGGAAAATGACCGGAGAGTGGTGCCCACCGTGAGCTCTTGCGTCGGCAATGACGGTGGCAGCGTTCCGGGCAGAGGAAGGAGGAAGAAGAAGGTAATTCACGCCGTGGAGGAGGAAAGAGGAAGTGGGGGAGAGAAATGGGGCGCCGAGCGCCTTAAAGGGTCGCGGAGAGAGAGAAAGGAGGGGGGGTCGGCGATGCTCGGCGGGTAGTGGTCGGGCGCAGCGGTTGCGTGCACGTGGGGCTGTGAGCAGAGGCGCGCGCCTGTGAGGGAGGGAGGGAAGAAGGAAAAGAGAGAGAGGGAAAGATTCGGCCAGATCTCCGTCGAATTGAAGACTCAGCCTCAAAAGGGACGCCGGCCGGCGCCCTTCCGGCTGCACCGCTGCGGTGGCCGGATTGGCCATCGTGGCGGCGGGATTTTTTTTTAATTTATTCTAAAACCTAGTTTAGAATTCAATTGAAATTCATATTTCCTGAGCCCAAAAAATTTTGAAAATTATTGTGTGTTTTCAGCGATTTATTTGGAACAAATTACATTTAAGGGTTAAGTCCTGATTTGGTTTCTAAAAATTCTTGAATTTCCAACTAGAAACAAGTTTGTGTGAATTTTAAAGGGGTTTAAATCTTTTCCAAAAATTTTGATTAAATCTCCAAAATTTCCCTTTTGAAGTGAACTTAATTGCCATGTAAAAACATTGCTAGGGTTACATAGGATTTTAGTTGGATTTCGAGTTGGGGTTTGAATTCCTTCCTGTTAAAGAAGGATTTTGATACTGCTAGTTAAAACTTTCGGATTTTAACAAAAGTGTTCTGTTTATTGCCAAAATTCTTGTAGTGGTTCTTTGGAGTGTGTCAAACAACATCTCTTATTACTTTAAGTGTCAATTTTGCTTCCAAGTGCATAATTTGACTATTAGGGTTTACGATATTGTCGGTGACTTTGGTGGTGATACCTGGGGTGTTACAGCCATCGCCTAAACGTATATTCTGTTTATTTTGTGACAAACGTATAGGCCGAGGCAAGATTGCATTGCATGCTAAAATTGTACAACAAACAAAGTTTACAGATGGCTAGTTTATCAAAACCTTGGAACGTTAAAATCCTTCAAACTTATACTAAAACCATCCAGAAGCAAAAATTCCGTCAATAATGGTTGTAACACTTTTAGGAAAGTAAAGGATCTCCCTCCCTTAGAGAATGCATGGCACCCAGTTCGACAAACAAGTCCTACATAGAGCTCCGTGTCAAATTTTAGCCTTTTAACAGTACTTTCCTCGATAAGAAGATTGTCTCCTTGACAGATCACCTTAGATGGTAAAACACCTTGGGTTATTGGTCATCACTAGTTTAGCAATGCGCATGTTAGTTGACATATCGACCTTGGATCACTCTTTTACGCAGGGATGAGAATATTTTACGTATCGGAAGATTTTTGCATGCCTTGAACTATGTGTCAACATGTGGCTTCTAATTACTAAAATATTGTTCACCTCTGTGATGCAGATGTCTGAGAACATGATCGAGCAGGGACCAGTGGAGTTTGGAGTTGAGAACCCCACTCCCACTCGCGTCACCAAAGAATCGGGACGCAGGGGATTTGTGGAGCTACTCCGCCAGATGATGTAGTCACTAGGCTATATAGAGTCTCCTTGGTTCCAAATCAGGGAGTTCAAATAGCATGGCCTACCTCGCGGCTCAGCTGTATTTACTCTCCCCGCTCATCCTCACCGAGCTGATTGGGAGACTTGGACTGTTACTCCCTTGGTTCTGACAAGGCTGAAGCCATTGAGGCTGCTGCCCAAGAAGCTCTGCTGAAGCTTTGTGACATTTGGAGGATTTGGCAGATCAGCCAGCGGCGCTGTTTCCAATACGGGACCAAATTGATGATACCTGGCGCCGCAATATCAAGAACGCCATAAACAAGACTCTCCAGGGGGAGAAAGACCATGTGACTCCATTGTTCATGTTTAGCTTGGCAATGCTCAACTTGTATGAGGACACCGCCTTCACCGCCCAGTGTGACCGCCAGGCTCTGGGACGAGCTCATGAGGAGATAGCCCGACTCCAGGAGAAGATTAAGAGCTTGGAGAGCAGGAACAATGGGCTACGTGCTCGTTGCGACGCCCGAGATATGCAAATTGCCGACTTGAAGGCAGTCTCTAAAATCAAGACTGCTCAGATTCATGTCTGGGATAATGACTGCAACATCATGCTACAGCACATTCACCAGCTGGAGATACTCTGGAGTGAGGCCGTGCAGATTGCTGAGAACCTCGTTCATGAGAACCATCATCTACAGCATCAGATTGAGGGACTCTTAGAGGCACAGCAGCCGCCTCCTGCAAACGAAGATGAACCTGAGTCAGAAGTGTCAGACCCCGATGCTTCGGATCCAGAGCCTGAGGAGGAGTAGATCAGAGGTGTTCTCGCAAATGGGGTTCATTCTTAGTCGTTCGCATAAGGAGTGAGTTGTACCCATTGTCGTGTTCAGTGTTGTGTTTTCTCGTAAGGTGGCCATTGATAGAGCTGGGGTGCCCGATCTTTCAGTGAGGAAGATAAATTTGATTTGGTGGAAGTAGACCCTCACGATCCGACTACGATGAGCAAGCCCGAGGCGCCAATGCAACCGCTAAACCAACTCTCGATGCTTACCAACCTTGCTGGTGCAAGATCAGCCTGATCACGAAGATCGTTTCCTACGCGCAATCGAAGAACGAGCAAGAAAGAGGTGCAAGCAATCTGAAGTATTACTTGGAGGTGGAGTCCTGAATACACGTGCCAACGCTGTATGCATGCGACGGCTATAGCTAAAGCTAACAATTAAACAAAACTCAAAAATAAACAAGGGGCGCAGCCCCTGGTGGCGGCTAGAGGTGGGGGCGTAGCTCCTGGGTGGCGTGCAGCTCCTGGGTGGCGCGCATCCCTAGGGTGGCGCGCATCCCTAGGTTGGCCCCTGAGGGGGGCCTTCAACTGGGCAGACTGGCTAATCTTCTGGGCCTTCGTTCTTCAGCAGCATGACATAGTTCAGCTCTCTTGCACGGGCCCTCGTGATTGGCCCCACTGATGAAGGAAGCGTCGCTTGATGTAGAGGCGCATCTGGTGAAGCCGTGACTGGAAGTGGAGGCGCGTCCGCAGGTGGTGGAGGCGCGTCCGTAGGTGCTGCTGGTGTGGCCGTTCCCGTGTTGGAGTCGATGTCCTCATCAGCCATAGCAGCAGTATAACCGTGATAATGCAAGGATGGATTGTTTGACAATCTAGGAAGTTTATGGAACGGATGTACTGTCATCATTTTGGGAATGAATGAAATGATTTGTATGAGTCATCAGTGCATTTCTTTATGAAATTCCTTTTCATGTGTCAAGACAGAATCATGGAATGAACTGCACTAATGAGGACCTCTTCGCTTTTTCAGCATGGTAAACACGAGAGCTGGACGTCAGGACGCTGAGAGCTCCAACCCGCCACCCCTGCCAAATGAGCCGACCTTGGCCGCGGCTATGTCGGCCATGCTGCAAAGCAGCCAGCAAACCCACGAGATGCTGCGGGCCATAATGGAGAATGCTGGCCAAAACCAAGGTCCTCGAAACCAAAATCAGGACAGCACTTATACTGATTTTCTAGCAACGCATCCCCCGGAATTCAAGGATGCCCAGGAACCAATGGAAGCAGATCATTGTCTTCGCACAATCGAGGCCAAATTTGGGCTGCTCCATTGCACGGAGCAACAGAAGACCTTGTTCGCGGCCCAGATGCTCCAGGGGCACGCAGGTGCTTGGTGGGCCAACTATCTTGCCACTCTCCCGCCAAACACCCTGGTGCCTTGAACACAATTCAAGGAAGCGTTTCGCGCCCATCACATCCTCGCGGGACTGATGCAAAGGCCAAGGAGTTCATGGCCTTAACCCAGGACAAACATTCTGTCCATGAGTACTTCCGAGTATTCAACCAGCTTTCTCTGTATGCTCCAGAGCAGGTGGACACGGATGAGAAGCGGAAACATCGCTTCATGGAAGGGCTCAACATCACACTTCAGGGCCGTCTATTGCTGAATCAGGGAGGCTTATTTAATGAATTTGTGAGCAATGCCCTCATCGCTGAAGAATATCTGGAGAAGGACCAATGAGAGAAGAAGCTGGTCAGTGGTGGTCCGTCAAATGCGCCACCGCCGAAATACCGTTTGGTGTACACATCACCAGATGGTAGAAGGTACAGGACTGCACCGCCATAGGGACAATCCTTCCGCCCTCCATCGCAACCCTACAGGCCCCCGCAACATGAGCAGCAGGGTGGCTATCGTGCGCCACCACCACCTCCGCAGAGGAACCAAGGTGCTCGCCCACCTCAACAGGGCGCCTGACCTGGACCAGGGACCCTGTGCTTCACATGCGGGCAGCCGGGACACTTTGCTCGCGAGTGTTCTACGCACTAGCAGGCGGGAGCCAACCGTCAGGCCAATCCGAGACAGGGCCAACAGAGAGGCCAGAAGAACCTCAGAACCGGTCGGTGAATTACACCACGACCGAAGAAATAGCCGAAGGAGAGCCTATGCTTGCGGGTACGTTCTCGCTCTCTGGTCATTCAGCATTTGTTCTATTTAATTCCGGTGCCTCTCACAACTTTATCAGTAAAAACTTTGTGAAGGGTAAAAACTTAGTTACTATCCTTCTAGAGCCACCCTTCGTCGTAAAATCACCTGGAGAGAATATCGTGTCACAACATGGCTTAAGGGAGACACCACTAAATCTAGGAAGTTACACCTATCCTACCTCATTCATAATCCTCGACGGGCAGGGTATTGATATTATCATTGGTATGAAATGGATGAAACACCAAAATGCCCTCCTCGATATAGCTAACCGTGTAGTCTGCCCAATATCACCACTTCACGGGTCTGTTTCCTAAAGCTTAGATCACCCTGGATCTACCCCCAACCAAATCTGCCATGTTATCAGAAAAAGTCTGGATGAGATACTAGTGGTGAGTGAATTTCCAGATGTGTTCACAGAGGATCTACCTGGCTTATCCCCCGACAGGGATGTTGAGTTTCAAATTGACCTACAGCCAGGCACAGCCCCAATCTCCCGCAGACCATACAAGATGGCATCGAAGGAACTAGCTGAGTTGAAGGTACAGCTGAAGGAATTGCTGGACAAGGGTTTCATCCGGCCCAGTTCCTCACCTTGGGGTTGTCCAGCTCTGTTTGTGAAGAAGAAGGGCCAATCCTTGAGACTATGCGTGGATTACTGCCCCTTGAATGCGGTCACTATCAAGAACAAGTATCCACTACCACGCATAGATACTCTTTTGGATCAGCTGGCTGGAGCAAAGGTCTTTTCCAAGTCGATCTTAGGGCTGGCTATCATCATATCAAGATTCGTCCCATCAACGTTCCAAGGACGGCCTTCTCCACCAGATATGGGCTATATGAGTACTTAGTGATGTCATTTGGGCTCCACCGGCATACTTCATGTACCTTATGAACTCAATTTTCATGCTGGAGCTGGATAAATTTGTAGTGCTGTTCATTGATGACATCCTAGTGTACTTCAAAACTGATGATGAACATGCTGAACATCTCCGGATAGTCCTACAGCAACTGAGAGATCATCAACTCTGCCAATTCAGTAAATGTGAATTTGGATTGAGCGTGTCCAATTCTTGGGTCACGTGGTGTCCGCTGAAGGCATTTCTGTTGATCCGGGGAAAGTGCAAGATGTGGTTGATTGGAAAGTGCCGATGTCAGTCCACAAAGTGTGTAGCTTCTTGGGATTAGCTGGATATTAACGTCGCTTCATCCCCAGCTTCTCCAAGATTGCTAAGCCTATCATAGAGCTACTCAAGAAGGATCAGAAGTTCAAATGGACAGAGAAACTGTGAAGAGGCTTTTCAAACTCAGAAGAAACACTTAACCACAGCACCGGTACTAGCCCAACCGGACTTGAGCAAGCCTTTTGACGTGTATTGTGATGCCGTCAGGAATTGGGCTTGTTTGCGTGTTGATGCAAGAGGGATGGGTAATTGCTTATGCTTCGAGGCAACTTCGTAAGAACGAACTAAATTACCCAACACACAGCTTGGAGTTGGCAGCCGTGGTATTAGCTCTGAAAGTGTGGAGGCATTATTTACTGGGAAATCTGGTGAATCTCTACACCGACCACAAGAGCTTAAAGTACATTTTCACTCAGAATGAGTTAAACATGAGGCAATGGAGGTGGCTAGAGCTGATCAAGGATTATGAACTGGAAATTCACTATCATCCCGGCAAGGCCAACGTAGTTGCAGATGCATTGAGTAGAAATGCTCACTGCCATTACCTAGACCAAGGGGTTACAATAGAAAAACCAGAGCCGACTTTGAGGATTCTATCCCATGGACTCCTATACAACCTAGCCTTAGTGCCAACACTTAAGGACGAGGTAGCCAAGGCCCAGCAGCTTGACAAGGGCATGGAAAAGATCAGGCTAGGGCTAAAAGAAAAGAAGATGCAGTGCTTTTGGGAAGACGAAGACGGAGTTTTGTGGTTCAAGGACAGATTGTTAGTGCCAAAAGATCACGAGCTCCGAAGGAAGATCATGGATGAAGCTCACTTGTCCAAATACTCCATTCATCCTGACAGCAACAAGATATACCAGGACTTGAGGAAGAAGTTTTGGTGACAAGAATGAAAAGAGAGATCGCTCGGTACATAGCCGAGCGACACCTGCCGGAGAGTGAAGTCAGATCATCTGAAGGTGCAGGATTGTTGCAACCTCTAACTGTTCCGTCTTGCAAATGGGAAGAGCTACAACCAGACCCGAAATATCCAGAACGTCCAATTCAGATACTGGATGAGAAAAAACGGGTTACCAGGAAGCGAGCATTCAAGTTTTACAAGGTCCTGTGGAGCAATCACACGGAGGATGAAGCCACGTGGGAGTTTACAGAATTCCTACGATTACACTACCCCGAGTTACTCCCAGCTCCATAGGTAACCATGCCAACCCATCCATCTCCTTAAATCTCGGGACGATTTCTTTTAGGGGGGAGGGCTGTGACATCCTAGGTGTCACTGTAGAATGCATCGACAATTTTAAACCCTAGGATTTAATTCTTGAACTTTGAGGCAAAATTTACAGTTGAGCTAATAACAAATATTGTTCAAAACACTTCCATGAACATCCATAAAAATTTTGGTGAATCACCAAGCAATTTTATCAAATTAGGAACTTTCAACCCACGGTATCAAAATTATTTGTCACCAGGAAAGAATTCAAACACCCCTTTCGAAATCCATCAAAAATCCTATGTAACCCTAGAAATATTTTTACATGGAAATTAAATTCACTACAAAATGGAATTATGGAGATTTTATCAGAATTTTTGGAAAAGATGTAAACGCCTTAAAAATCAAGCAAACTTGAATTTAGTTGGCAATTCATAAATTTTTAGAGACAGAATTAGGACTTCATCCTTAAAAGAAAGTTGTTCCAAATAAATTTTACAAGCTCAAAAAATATGAATTTCAATTGAATTTAGGTCTGGAATTTTGAATTAATTGGTAGAAAATCAAAAGAAATTGCCCCGCCGCCACGGTGGCCAATCCGGCGCACTGCAGCGGCGCAGCGGGGCAGCCGCTGGCCGGCACGCCTTTTTCCGTGCCATTACGCCGGCAAGGATACCGGGCAAGATCCTTCTCTCTCCTTCTCCCTCTCTCCCGCGCGCTCAGCCGCGCCCTCTCTCCCTCTATCTCTTTTTCCCCTGCCATTGCCATTCACCGATGAGCTCTGCCACACCCCCTCCCCTTCTCTCTCTCTGCGGCACATTAAGGCACACCCGAGCCTCCCCACTTCTCCCCCACCCTCCATACCTCTCCTATCGCAGCGCGCGCCGCCACTTCTCTTCCTCCTCCGTTCGGACACCGCCACCACCATTGCCGCCCGAATGACGCACGGTGAGCCCCATTTTCCGACCATTTTCCCCGCTTCTCACCATGTCTAACATGTTCCTCTCATCCTAGCGCAGCTCCCGTTCCATCAAACCCCTCTCCGGTCCACCCGTTCGACGGGAACGCGAAGCCGTCGTCGTCCGCCACAACGCCCACCATCGCCGACGACATTCTGGTGAGCTTCGGTCTCCATTGTGGTGTTGCCGGTCCTCTCCAGGGCACATAGAAGCTTTAGGACCAAACCCCGAGCAAAATCGTGCTTCGCCGCGACGCCAATTGCTCGCCGAAGTTTGCACTTGTACCGCCGCTGTCGCGCGCTGTGCTCCATCATGTTTCGCCAGTCGCCGTCGCGCTTCCGGGGAACCCCACACCGCACGCAAACTCAAGGGACTCCCCTCCGCCATTCCCCACCGCCAGCTAGGCCCCGCCCACCATCAATCGCTCGCCGGAGCATAGCCCACCGCCTCCCCTGTTCTGCCCATTCTTCCAATTTAATTTCAATTTTCTATTATTTAGCGGGTTTTGTAAAGTACCTAGTAACTAGAGGCAAATTCTAAAAATGCCAAACCAAATTTTGTTGGAATCCATGTAAAATGCAAATTTACTGCTGAAACACTTTTTCAAAAAGATTCATGGAACTTCCTCAATAAATAGATTAGTCCTTTCTATTTTTGAATTTCAAATGACGTTCCAAAAATGAGCTAGGGTTGAAACTTGAACCATGGGTGTACCATAATAGTGTGCACCTCCTGTAATTTTCTTAGGATTTTAAAGCAAAAAAGTTATATGCATGTCATTAAAAATACTCTAAACTTTCAATTTAAATTGTAATTTCTAAAATACATTATGAAATTCATCCAAAAATCTAGACCCTTAACCAAAACTTTAAATTTGGTGCTCACCGGTGCATGTGTAAAATTTCATGATTTTACGCTAAGGTTTAGTATTTATTTTTGATTTTATAAATTTAAATAATAGAAAGTTTGCTGAATTTTTATAAAATCTAGAAAATTCAACTTGACCTCAACCAAACTCTAACATTCATGTTTCAGAGAGCTCTATCACGTAACAATTACCCCCTGGTAGAATCTGAAGTTTCACTATAACCCATGATTTGATTAACAGGAAAATTAAATGAATTTTTATAAAATCTAAAAAATTCAGTTTGACCTCAACCAAATTTTAAAATTCCTATTTCAGAGAGCACTATCAACTAAAAATAGTCTCCTGGTAAAATGTGAAGTTTCGCTTATGATAAGAACATGACACACATGCATACGACCATGATTGGGTCATGCATTAGTGAAAGAGGAGTCCAACAAGATTGTCCAACTCATGAAGGAGGCCCAAGGCTAATCCAATTCGAGTCACCAAGGTGGAGGCCCAAAACAACACAAGTTCGAGCCCATCTCGGAATTCAGGAGCAGCTTACGATGTTTTGGTCGCCCTGGCCACATACGGAGTCCGTTTTGGACATTCTACATATGGATGGAAAGCTAAGAAGACAAACTTTCCAATGGCACCGGTTTCATGCCCAAATTCCATCTGAGTCAACGGGAATCTTTGAAACAAGTGGACGTACAGAATCTGCCAGGACGCTGCGCCGCCGCCTTTTGGGCCGTTGGCCCATGTATCGTGTTGGAGCCCATAGGGGCGTGACCAGGGGGGGTAGGCCACAACCTAAACCCTATATATTCAGTAGCCGCCGCCACATTAGGGTTGGGTTTTGTTTAATTGATAGCTTTAGCTACAGCCGTCATACGACGTGTATTCAGAACCCCACCTTCGAGTAATAGATTAGATTGCTCGCCTCTTATTCTTGCTCGTTCTTCGATTGCGTGCAGGGATTGATCTTCGTGATCAGGCTGATCTTGCAATCCAGCAAGGTTAGTAACCATCGGGAGTTGGTTCAGCGATTGCATTGGCGCCTCGGGCTTGCTCGTCGTAGTCGGATCGTGAGGGTTAGCTTCCACAGATCGAAATTATCTCCACTCACCGAAAGATCGGGCACTCCAGTTCTATCAAGTGGTATCCGATTCCAGTGTTTCTCGGTGAGTTTATCGTGTGTTTTTCGTTCATCCTAGTCCACAAACAACCAAAAATTTTCAGGTTAGATCTTTTATCCCAGCACCCCTTGCGCCTCGCACTTTCGATCAGTAATTTGCATTGTTGAATTTGTGTGCTTGTGCGTTCGTTGTTGCTGGTTACTTGTGTTTTGATTTTTCTCATCTGTTATAGCCACCACAAACCCTACATCCCCACCAAGCCCCCTGTCGTGTACTACGCAATCTGCTGCCGCGCGCGAGAATCCAGCTCGTTCCCGTGCGGTGCGCGTGAGTCTAGATTGTTTCCATCTGCTGTGTGCTGCCGCGCGCGTAAGAGTCCAGGTCGTGTCCGCCGCGGTGTGTTTGCTGTGCGCGCCTCCTACCAGGTCACGCCGCGCTCCGCAAGAGTCCCAGGCGATCACGCCTGCCTTGGTCACGCCTCGGCTGCATCTCTGCCGGCCGCGCCGTGCACAGAATCCTGCTCGGACGCGCCGTGTACGCCGCTGAGTTCAGGTCGGTTTCGGCCCTGCTGTGTCCGTTCGGTCCGGACTCCTGCCGTGTTTTCTTTCCGGTCAAAAAAAAAAGGAAAAACAAAATATAAAAGGCCACGTGTGCAATCAAAAAAAAAAACAGAAAGAGTGTGTGAAAAAAAAAAAGAAGAAAAAGAAAAGAAAAAAAAAAAGAAAGAAAAAAAAAAAAAAAAACCAGAACAACAAGGCACAGTTGTCTTCTCTTGATCGGTTTTGTTTGGCCGATCGTAACCGAACCAGACTATCCCTAGTCGTGCGGCCACCAGCGGTTCCTCACCTTTGCCTCCTTCTCGCACTTGTTTCCAGCAGCATCCATACGTGTTTAGCACTATTATTCAACATTGCATTATTGTTTGATTGTGCTAACCCTTGAATTGAGTGCAGCCTCCCCAGAACTCCACATAGTTCTACGACGAGCATACTTCGTTTCCCCAGGCAATCGCTCCTCCAATCTTTCGTCGGTACTACCTGTTGGTTGCAGCTCACCCCTGTGCGCTTGGTAAGAACGGATAAGAATTTGATAACAGCATGGTAGTGAGTGCCTTGTGAGCCGTTACACCCTTGTCCCATTGTTGTCGTCGATTTTGTTTTGTGTTTGCGCTAACCATGGCAGGAGACGTCGACGGCACGATGGATGAGCTGCAGGACATACGGACTCAAGTTGATGGACTTGCCGCGAACATGAAGATGATGCATGAACGGTTTGATTCTCTTGACACCATGAAGACCGTGCGGTTCGATCAGCTCGACCGCGCTCAGACGGCCGCTAAGACCACACTCGATACCATCGTGGCACGGCTTGATGCATTGACCACTACGATCACAGAGTTGCAGGAGGATGGAGATCGCCGCGGTCGTGGCCCACGTGTGGTACGACACTCAGCTAATGATTCATTTGCTAAGATTAAATTTAAAATTCCATCTTTTAATGGCAAATATGATCCTGCTGCATATCTTGATTGGGAATTAGAGGTCGAACAGAATTTTTCATGCCATGATATTCCTACTAGTTCTCAAGTTAAAGCTGCTATTAGTGAATTTACTGATTTTGCTTTAACGTGGTGGCGTGATTATAATAAAAAACATACCGCTGCTGTCCCCACCACCTGGACACAATTAAAAGCTGCCATGAGACATCGTTTTGTACCTTCATATTATGGCCGCGATTTGCTTAATCAAATGCAGCACACTCAATAAAAATTTAATGCTTAAATAAAATACCGAAGTCGAAATATTAGGGTTAGCCCTAAAACCCCTAAGTGGTAATGATGAAAACACCATAGTAATCTATGATGAAAACATTATATTATATTATTTAATCATAACTCATCTTGTTCATGTTGCATCATGTAGACACCAAAGTGAACGAGGTAGCTATCGAACCGGAGTCTTCGATCCCCGAAGAGGTCATCATCACCAACCCCGTAGACCAAGGCAAGCCCCGGTGCACAACCAGTTTTAAAGTTTTTTTTCTTTTAACAATATGTATCATGATTGTGCATTAGGTTTCTAGGAGTTGATTGAAACCATAGCTGTATCTGTTTTCCATAGGAAACCCTATCGGTACTTGGTTTAGGTAACCATTGTAGTATGCTATGCTTAGCGGTACTTACTGGTAGAAGTCGAGCAGAGTGGACACTGCTCGCGACTGCTAGGGTTTGATTGAAACTTTCGCATGAAACATATGACACATGACTATGGATAAGGAAAGCTAAAAGCTGGAGGGTCAGACTGGGTACAAAGTATGTCGGCAACTGGACTGGCTCCAGGGTGGCCGTAGTCTTGTCTGATCGTAGTGGTCCGAGTCTGGTCGAGCATTGAATGTAGTGATCATATGCTGGGTATAATGGGACCCAGTAAACCTACATAGCCTAGTGATTGCAAAGTCGAACCTGCCCTACGGTGTCTGATTTGGAGGCGATCTGGGGTGGGCAGTGTGGAAACTCCACAGAAATCGTCCGGGACGTGTGTTCTGGTGGGATGCGGCACTGCTAAGGCAGGCGTCGGAGTGAATTGACTTTGCAGGATCTGGTGTGAACGGTTGCCACGTGCGGTATGGGACGCGCACCTGTCGTATGGTTAGGTTATCCCTACAGGTGTAAATCGATTCGAACCGCTGTCGCTCCCAGTTTGTGAGTTTGCTCGTGAAACGCACCACATTACATTTAGTTAAGATGATGAGCTATAAGGATGGTGACCGATATATGATGATTATTATCTATTATTCTATTATGATTGCCTAGATCAGTGCAAACTGAAGTTATGAATCTAAACATTTAACCTGAGCTAAAACTTGATCAAGATTAGTTCAGGTAATGTGGGTCCTTTTTGCAAGGTAAACCTATCCTGACTCAGCCAGCATGTCTAGGTGTCGGCTATAAATATCCAATTTGACAGGTCAGTCTTGTTGAGTTTCTTAGAAGATCACGCTTTGCGAATACGTGATTTTCAGGCATCGACGCGTATACCCAGGGTGATAGTTACCAGTGGGAAGAACCTCGTCCGGAGTTCGGGAACCTTCAGTGGGAACGTTACGATTCGCCACAGTGAATGTTGTGTCGCTAGTAGTATGGTGCCCCTGGACAAGGCCCCTACTTTTTCTTAATTATAAGAGTCGGAGTCTGTGCCTCGTTTCAAGTCTTCCGCTGTATTTGTGTTCTCAAAAACTCTATTCGTACTCTGATGATGTAAGACAAAATTTTAAGTTATGAAATCATGATGTATTAAATCCTCTTATCCTGTAAAAGATTGCTATTTATCCTGCCTGTGTTGTATCATGTGTATGCTCGCTTTGCCAAGCATTGCCTAACAGGGTCCTGACGAGATGCGGGGTCCGTCCCGAACTGAGTTTTCTGGGGCGGGTCCGTGTCACTCAAACTAAAAAAAACATTGAAAAGATGAATGAAAAATATAGGATAGCTGGTAGCAAAGGTGGGAAAGAATTAAAACTTGAACTGGGTAATTTTGTTTGGTTGCACTTAAGAAAAGATAGGTTTCCTGATTTGGGAAAGTCTAAATTGATGCCTCAAGCGGGTTCTTTTAAGATTTTAGAGAAGATTAATGATAATGCATATAAGCTTGAGTTGCCTCCCGAGTTCGGGGTTAGTCCCTATTTTAATATTTCAGATTTCAGGCCATACTTGGGAGAAGAGGATGAGCTTAAGTTGAGAACAACTCTACTTCAAGAAGGGGAGGATGATGAGGACATCACACACATCGATACACATAATCCTTCTTTCCGTGTTACACATGAAGGTCAATCACTAGAGCTCGCGTCCGACAACTTAATATAGAGGTGAGCTCGTTACTTAGCACTCCATTACGCATTCTCGAGGATAGATTACTACCTTATGATTTTATTCTGATTAGAAATCATTGAGAGGACAGAGAAACAACAACAGAACAGCTTGGAGTCGGCCATGGACGTCCAAGCCAAGTCGGAGGACCAGACCATGTCGACATCGAATCCAATTCGGAGTGCAGGAGCAGTCTGTACTGAAACGGACACCCCGGTCGCATACGGACTCTGTTTTAGGTGATCTACCATTTCAAGGAAATAGGACGAAATTATCTTTCTAATGGGACTGGTCCCACGTCTAAATTCCTCTAGAATCCACGGAAATCATGGAAACATTGGATCGTTCAGAATCTGTAAAGGGTGCTGCAACACCAACTTTGGGCGTCTTGATCCGTGTGATGCCTGCGTGGCATCCTGTGATTGGCCAAAGTTGTGTTTCTTCGCCACGTGGTAAGACTATGTGTCACATCCCAAAGTTTCAAACTTTTGTCTAGATTAAAAAAGCTCACTAGATTTGAATTTGATTTCGACCTTTTCCGTTTTGGATTTTGGGTCAGGGTTTCGTAGTTTTCGTCGTTTTCGGAAACCTTAATCGGCTTTCAAGAGGTCTTTCGTTTTCTTAATAAAACTACCCCAATTTTTTTCCATAACAATTAACTACACATTAAAATAAAATTTTGGAAATTTTATCAAAAATTTTGGTGAAGGTTTAAGCCCTTTTAAAATTCTAACAAACTTGGACTCAGTTGAAAATTCACAGACTTTTAGTAGCTGAATCAGGGAATCTTTCTATAAGCAAAGCTGTTCCAAATAATTCATTTAGCTTACACAAAAAGTTTCAAAAATTTTGAGCTCGGGAGCCAGGGTTTTCTGTTGAATCAAGAAGGGGCATTTAGAATAATTAAAAAAAAGAAAGAAGAAATTTGACAACAGCTGGACCGTGAACAGGGGCCGCCCACAGCCGACCCTCGCCGCCCGCGGCAGCCATTGCCGGGGCAGCACCGGCCTCCATGGCCACTCCCGCGCCACTCCATTAAGTCACCTTGGCAGAGAATCTCCAAAAGATCTTCTTCCCCCTTTCTCCCCCTTCCTCTCTCCTCTCTCTCTCTCTGGCGCGTTGCTCCCTGCCGCACGGCACCATCACTGCCGAGCGCCACCGCCTCCCGCGCCCAATTGCCGGCCGCTGCCCCTGTGCACCAATCACGGCCACCCCTTCTCTCTTCCTCACTCCTCCTCGAGTACTTAAGCCCAAGCTACCCCCTCCTTTCCTTCTTCCTTCCCAGCTCCTTCGCCCGCGCGCAAGCCCTGCCTTGCTCTGTTTTCTGCCGCCATTGCCCTAGCCGCCGGCCGCCCCACGACGCCAGCTCACGCCGGCCGTTCCCAAGCCGCGCCACGGTGCCGAGCAAGCTCTCCGCAACCCCCTGAAGCTCTCCAACATCTAGCCCCCCCTCCCTCCCCGGTTGTGCCCTAATTTCTCAGGAATGCCGCCGCCCCTGTTATTCGGCCGAGAGCACCGCCGTCGCCACCATTCTCCAAAATTCGTCGCCACGGTAGCCCGGTTCTTCAATTCCTTTCACTGGCTGTTCTCTCGCGTCCTTGCGCACCCACTTGACATGATCTCGGCCACAGGTGATCGCCGGTGTGTGACACCCCAGGTGTCACCAGGGCAGAAACGTCGACAACTATAAACCCTAATTCAAAATTTCACTCACTTTAAAGCAGTTTCAATCGTGGGAATAAAAAGAAATATTGTCTAAAATGCTTTAAAGAGACACTATGAAAAGTTTGACAAACAACAGAGCATTTTAGCAAAATCTGGAGAATTCTCAACTAAAATTGTCGAAATCTCGTTAACAGAAAGAAATCCAAACCCTGACTCTTGACCATCAAAACTTCCACAGAACCCTAGCTATATTTTTACATAACAATTAAGTACACTTCAAAATAGAATTTTGGCAAATTATTCAAGATTTTTAGAAAAAAATTAGACCTCTTAAAAATTCACAGAAGCTATAATCAACCTAGAAATTCAAAAATTTTTAGCGACCAAATCATGACTTGAACCTTAAATGAAAAGTGTTTCAAATAAATTCCTGAGCTTGTACAAAAATTCTCAAAATTTTTTGAGCTCGGGAAGTGTGCCGAATTATGGAATTATCTTCCAGTATTAATGAAAAAAAAATATAAAACTGTTGCCGGGCGGGCTACAGTGCCCGCCCGCCCGACAACAGGGGCGCTGCGCCGCCCAGCCGCCCGGCCACGCCCCGTCCGGCACGGACGCTTGCTCCCCCACGTCGCTTTGACTCGGCTGCCTCCATTCTCCCTCCCTCGCTTCACTCTCTCTCACCCCTCGCTCTCTCTCTAGCCCTGCCCCTCCCTCTCTCTTTCCTCTGCTGTGCGCCCGAGCCGAGCCGCCATGCCCGCCGCCTCACTGCCGCCCGAGCCACCCCTACTGCCCCCTGCTCTCCCCTACCCCCCGGCCCCCTATAAATGGCGCGAACCCCTCCCCAATTTCCCTCCTCCTCCATTTCTTCTCCTCCCCGCGCGCGAACCCTCCTCTCTGCCCCGGCCGCCGCCCACCGACTCCATTGCCGGCCGCCCGAGGTGAAACACCACTTTCGAAGCGTTTCAATCAAATTCCTTCATCAATTTACCCCCTCTCCACCTCGTGAAGCTCACAGCACCTTCCAATCCTCCGACGGCGAGCTACCTCACCAGAATTTCATCGATCGCCGCCGCCCAGAGGCACCCCCACGGTGAGACCCCCTCTGCCGTGCCCAACCTTGATTAATACCATGTTGCCGAGCTTCGTCATGTCGTGAGGATCATGAAAAGCCAAGGTTCAACGGCCGGCGACCACCCCATCGTCGGAAATTGGCCGCCGGAGCTCGTCGGAGACTGTGCACTGTTTTTCCTTTTTCCAATTAATTTCCAGATTATTGCTCTGTCTTCTAAAAACTCTAGAAAATCACAGGAAGATCCAAAAATGCCAAACCAAAATTTTTTGGAACCCTCCTGAAAAGTACTAATTTTCTGTTAAAGCACTTTTTAACAAATCACCAAACATTTGTAGAATTAATTAGAAACACTCCTTTCTGTTTATGAATTTTAAATTGCATTATAGAGCATTTCTAGGGCTGACCTTTGATCCACAAATGAACCATGGTACTACACACGCTCTGGAATTTTATGAAGATTTTAGGAGCACAAAATGACATCTAACCCGATTAAATAACCTCAATCTGCCTAGTTTAAATACCATTTTCTAAAGTACATTGTAAAAGTCATTTGCAAGGTTAGACCCCAAAAGCAAAGTTGTAGATCTGGTGCTCAGGAATGCTCACATAAGGTTTCATAATTTTATTCTAACGTTTACTAGTGTTTTCTGATTTTACAAGACCTAAAAATAGGAACTTTGATGAATTTTTATAAAATACAGAAAATTCATCTAGACCCCACCCAAAGCCCAAAATGCTTATTCCAGAGAGTACTACCCATTAAAAATAATCTTGAGGAAGAATTAAAATCTTCATTTTAACCCTAGTTTAATAGCCGAAGTAATTAAATAAAATTAACCGATGAAAAATGTCGCATTAACTTAATTAAAGTTGAAATTGATGAACATCTCGACTAAAAGTCACCTCATGGAAGTTTAATAGACTTCTTTAAACATCATTCACAGAGTAAGAATTTAATTTAATCAACGGCGTCGAGTAATTAGGGTTAACCCTAATTCTGGGCGTCGCCAATCTAAACCCTAGATTACTGTCGATAATAATAATAAGTTTCATTTTCATTGAACTTATCATAACCCTACTGCATCATGTAGATTCTGACGCTAACGAAGTAGCTGCGGATCCAAGTTCTTCGACCCCCGCCGAAGAAGTCGACATCAACACCGAAGAACCAGGCAAGCCCCGGTGCACAACCGAATTTTAAAGTTTTACTTTTACAACTAAGTGTGTCTTGTTTATGCATTAAGTACTAGGAGTTGATTGAAACCATAGTTGCATTGTTTCCATAGGAAACCCTAACGGTAGTTGGTATAGACACCCCCTTAGTATGCTATGCTTAGTAGGTATTTGCCGGTAGAAGTCGAGCAGAGTGGACGCTGCTCGTGAAAGGATAGGTTGTTGATTGAACTATTTCATGAGATGGGCCACACTAATGTGAATCAGTAAGAAGATAAAAGTTTGAGGGTCAGACAGGACACAAAGTAGGTCGGCGACTGGACTGGGTCCAGGGTGACAGTAGACTTGTCTGATCCGTGTGGTCCGAGACTGATCGAGTGTTGAACGTACTGGTCGTATGCTGGGTGTTATGGGCCCTAGTAAACCTACGTAGCCCAGTGATTGCAACGTCGAACCTGCCCTACGGTGTCTGACTAGGAGGAGATCTGGGGTGGGCAGCGTGGGAACTCCACAGAAACCGTCTTGGACGCGTTGTCTGGTGGGACGCGGCGTTGCTAAGGCATGCGTAGGCTGGAATTGACGTTGCAGGAGCTGGTGTGAACGGTTGCCACGTGCGAGTCTGGGACACGCACGTGTCGTACGGTCAGGTTTCCCCCTGCAGGGTATAAAATCGTTTCGAACCGCTGTCGCTCCCAGTTAGTGAGCATGCTCGTGAAACGCACCACATTTTAGTAGATAGGTTGAGGAACCATGAGAATGAATCATGAATATTAATACTGCTATTGTTGATTCTGTCTTGGTTGTTTAGTTCAGTGCTAAGTAAATTCATTTTCTAATCACTAAATTTGTGCTAAAACTTGTCAAGAGTAGTTTAGGCTTGCGAGTCCCTTTTGCAAGCAAACCCTCCCGCGTCGGCCTTCATGTCTAGGAGTCGGCTGTAGCCAGCCATTTGTCGGGTAAGTCTTGCTGAGCTTCTTAGAAGCTCACGCGTTAGCGTTTTGTGGTTTTCAGGCGCCGTCATGCAGGAACCAGCGGGTAGCTTCCATTGGGAGGAGCCTCCCTCGAGTTTGGGAACCTCCAGTGGGAGTTGTGCGAGTTGCCGCGTTGATTTGTTGAAGTGGCTAGTAGTACGACGCCCGTGGGCACGACGCGTGTTTTTGCTTAAGTCCGAGTGTCGGAGTTGTAATTGTCCTAGTCTTCCGCTGTTTATCGTTTTCAAAACTTCTGCGTACTCTGAAACAATGTAATATTTAACTTGAAATTTATGAACGAAGGATCTATTAAGTTCTCTCTTCTTGTAAATTATTGCTGTTTATTCCTGCCTGTGTTCTATCGTGTGTACGCTCGCTTCGCCGAGCGTTGCCCAACAAGATCTTGGCTTAACGACTGACCAGATCCGTCCTGAGACGAGGTTTTCTGGGCGGGTCGTGTCAGCTTTGGTATCAGAGCCGTGTTGGGAAAACGATACAACGTTTAAGGCATATTTTCAAAAATTTACGTGCGAGTGAGGTACGCGCCCTATTAGTTAATAGGTTATCAGGTGGCAAGCTAACCTAGTGTAGGGGCTAACTAAACCCAGTTTAGATTTACTTTTCTGTACCGACGCACCTACGCTCAGGTAAGCAAGGTAAGGTACGCCGCTCCACTGCGGTGAAACGTCGAGAAATCCCTGTTGCATCCGCAGCAGTAGTGTTCTATACCATGGTGGTATGGAAGGAGGTATTATGTTCGTTGTAACATAGTACGCCCCCTTGCCGTTTAGGGAGAGAAGCGGCCCTCTACCGTACGAGGTGTGGGTTACGGACCTGTTGCGAATGCAGACCTTCGCAACAGTGGAGTCTTGTGTCTTTGGCACACAAGAGATGAGTTTGTTCCTCACGATTTCGGTTTTGCGGAACACTCTCATACCTCCGCTGCCTGAGGTAAAGTGCAGTCTGTCGCCGCGCAGGGAAGGTCGGACACGTGATCCCCATACGTGACCTACTCGGGGCGACCCATATGGCAATGATATGGGTTGTTGTATTTACTTTTGATATATATTATTGCACTGCCTGTGATGTCATTTTCTGCAGGTACGCTAACCCCGATATCGTAAGAAACGTGTAGTAACGGCTAACTTGAGTGCGACTTTGCCACCGCCTATGCGTATTCTTTTTACTTTGTGAGGACGTATAGGCCGATGTAGGATTGCATTGCATGAAGAAATGTTAAAATCCTTCAAACTTATACTAAAACCATCCAGGAGCAAAAATTCCATCAATAATGGCTATAACACCAACAGAAATTAAGAAGTCAACCTGGACACCTTCCTCCCTTAGTGGTTGCGTGAAATCAACCGAGTTGGAGCAAACCCTTGTATATCATTGAGCCTTCCCAGAACCTTCCTCGATGAGAAGATTGTCTCCTTGACAGGTCAACTTAGATGGTAAAGCACCTTGGACTACCGGCTGTCGCTAGTCAGTATCCTTAGTGATCGAGCTGAATCACCTTTTTACGCAGGGGTGAAAAATATTTTATGTATCGAAGATTTAGCATGCTTTGAACTATGTGTCAACATGTGGCTTCTGATTGGTAAAATATTATTCATCTCTGTGATGCAGATGGACGCCAACACAATCGAGCATGGGATCGCGGAGATAGGCAACCAAGAAGTCCGGACGCAGAGGATTCGTGGAGATACTCGAGCAGACCCTACAGTCATTGGGATATACAAAGACTCCTTGGTTTCAGTTCCGGGAGTATCGGCAGTATGACCTACCGCGCTGCTCGGCCACCGTTACATTACCCACGCACCCTCAGCATGCCAATGGAGAGGTTTATACCACCACCACATTCGGTTCAGATAAGACGGAGGCCATCGAGTCAGCCGCTCATCAGGCTTTATTGAGGATTTGCGAGCGACACCTCGAGGACCTGGCAGACAAACCAGCAGCGATGTTTCTGATACGGGACCAGGTTGACCGTACCTGGCACCGTAATGTCAAGAATGCTCAGAAGAGGACTTTCAGGGGAGAGATGGACCATGTCACTCCCTTGTTCACGTGGTGCCTAGCACTACTCAACTTGCATGAAGATGTTGTTCTCGCAGCTCAGATGGATCGCCAGGCCCTGCGACAAGCTCATGTAGAGGTAGCTCAACTCAAGAAGAATGTCCAGGACTTGGAGAGCAGAAACAATGCACTGCGTGCTCGCTGCGACGCGCGCGCTACACGTATCTCTGAGTTAGAGGCGGTCTCCGAGATTAAGACTGCCCAAATCCATGCTAGAGAGAATGATTGCAACATCATGTTGCAACACATTCACCAGCTGGAGATGCTCAGGGATAACGCGGTTCAGATGGCGGAGAACCTCGCCCATGAGAACCACCATTTGCAGCATCAGTTAGCGGGACTTTTGGAGGCACAGCAGCCGCCTCCCGCTAACGATGATGCGCCTGAGTCAGAAGTATCGGATCCCAAAGCTTCAGACCCAGAGCCAGATGAGGAGTAGATTGGAGGTGGCTCCGAAGTGACAGTTTAGCTAGATGTTTCGCTTAGGGAGTGCGTTGTCCTTGTCTTGGAGTTAGTATGTGTTCTTAGAAGTTTATCTTAGTGGCGTGAAATCCTTTGGATGTAAAAGCGGTGGTTTGACAGTCTAAGAAGTTGGACGATGGATGTACTGTCATCTTTTGGGGAATGAATGGAGCTTGTTTTCATTGAGATATCCGTGCCATGCATTTTGATGTGCTCGTACTTATGATGAGAAATGGAC
Organism: Oropetium thomaeum; assembly: GCA_001182835.1. NCBI lineage: Eukaryota > Viridiplantae > Streptophyta > Magnoliopsida > Poales > Poaceae > Oropetium > Oropetium thomaeum. The sequence continues at coordinate 282,527 of LFJQ01000104.1, read as the reverse complement.
ATAGGTAAATTGCTCTAATAAGGGTCCTTTTTACTTTTTCAGCATGGTGAACACCAGAGCAGGACGTCAGGAGGCGGAAAGCTCCAACCCGCCGCCCCCGCCAGCTGAGCCAACCTTGGCCACAGCTATGGCGGCCCTGATCCAGAGCAGCCAGCAAACGCAAGAGATGCTACGAGCTATCCTAGAGAATAGCGGCACCAATCGAGGCGCTCGGAACCGCGACCAGGACAGCTCGTATGCTGAGTTCCTGGCCACTCATCCCCCGGAGTTCAGAGATGCTCGGGAACCCATGGAGGTAGACCACTGGCTTCGTACAATCGAGGCCAAATTTGGGCTGCTCCGTTGTTCGGAGATCCAGAAGACGCTCTTCGCGGCCCAGATGCTCCATGGACACGCCGGAGCTTGGTGGGCCAACTACTTGGCCACTCTCCCGGCCAACACCCAGGTGTCATGGGAACAGTTCCGGGAGGCGTTCCGCGCTCACCACATTCCTGCGGGACTCATGCAGAGGAAGGCCAAGGAGTTCATGGCCTTAACACAAGGGAACCGCACGGTGCACGAATATTCCCGTGTGTTCAACCAACTTGCTCTATATGCTCCGGAGCAGGTTGACACGGATGCTAAGCGGAAGCACCGCTTCATGGAAGGGCTGAACATCACACTCCAGGGTCGCTTGGCCCTGAACCAAGGCGGCTCATTCAATGAGCTCGTCAGCAACGCCCTCATTGCCGAGGAGTACCTCGAGAAGGAGCAGCGGGAAAAGAGGCGAGCCAGCGGTGGGCCATCAAATGCCCCGCCACCCAAGTACCGTCTGGTGTACACTGCACCTGATGGTAGAAAGTACAAGGCAACCCCGCCGCAGGCGCCGTCGTTCCGTCCGCCGCAGCAGCCATACCGGCCCCCACAGAGTCAGCAACAAGTCGGCTACCGCGCACCTCCCTCGCCGCAGAGGAACCAAGGTGTCCGCCCACCTCAACAGGGCGCCCGCCCTGGACCAGGCACGCCTTGCTTCAACTGCGGGCAGCCCGGACATTTCGCCCGCGAGTGCCCCTCCAACCAGCAGTCCGGAGGCAACCGGCAGTCGAACCAAGGACAGGGCCAGCAGAAGGGCCAGAAGAACACCAGGACCGGTCGGGTAAACTACACCACGACCGAGGAAATTGCCGAGGGCGAACAAGTACTGGCGGGTACGTTTTCGCTCTCTACCCACTCAGCTTTTGTTCTTTTCGATTCCGGTGCAAGCCACAACTTTATCAGTAAAAATTTTGTCAAGGGCAAAAGCCTAGTCACCATTCCCTTAGAGCCACCCTTCATCATAAAATCTCCTGGAGGCAACATATTATCAAATTATGGCTTAAAAGGAGCACCCCTAAATCTAGGAGGTTGCACCTACCCTACCTCCTTCATAATCCTAGATGGGCAGGGTATCGATATTATCATCGGCATAAAATGGATGAAACACCATAAAGCCATCCTTGACATTACTAACCGTGTAGTCCACTTAACCTCCCCACTTCATGGTTCCATGTCCATAAACCTAGATCACCCCAAAGCCACCCTCAATCAAGTCTGCAATATTGTCGGGAAAAGTCTGGACGAGATACCAGTGGTTAAGGAGTTTCCGGACGTATTCCCAGAAGATCTACCTGGTCTACCACCGGACAGAGATGTGGAGTTCCAGATTGAGCTATTACCAGGCACAGCCCCAATCTCCCGCCGACCGTACAAGATGGCACCCAAAGAGCTAGCAGAATTGAAGAAACAGTTACAGGAGTTGTTGGACAAGGGCTTCATACGGCCCAGTACCTCGCCTTGGGGTTGTCCGGCATTGTTCGTAAAGAAGAAGGACCAGTCCTGGAGGCTATGCGTGGATTACCGTCCCTTGAATGCGGTAACTATCAAGAACAAGTACCCTTTACCACGCATAGACACTCTATTTGATCAATTGGCAGGAGCAAAGGTCTTCTCGAAAGTTGATCTTCGGTCTGGCTATCATCAGATCAAGATCCGTCCCAGTGACATCCCAAAGACGGCCTTCTCCACCAGATACGGACTATATGAGTATTTGGTGATGTCGTTTGGACTCACGAAGTCACCAGCTTACTTCATGTACCTCATGAACTCAGTCTTCATGCCAGAGCTAGATAGGTTTGTAGTGGTGTTCATTGATGACATCCTAATATACTCCAAGTCAGCCGATGAGCATGCAGAGCACCTTAGGACAGTTCTCCAGAGACTCAGAGATCATAAGCTCTATGCCAAGTTCAGCAAGTGCGAGTTTTGGATTGAGCGTGTTCAGTTTGTGGGTCATGTTGTGTCCACGGAAGGTATTTCTATTGATCCGGGAAAGGTGCAAGATGTTGTTAATTGGAAAGCACCCACCACAGTCCACAAGGTGCGAAGTTTCTTGGGATTAGCAGGATACTATCGCCGCTTCATTCCCAACTTCTTCAAGATTGCCAGGCCTATTACAGATCTACTCAAGAAGGATCAGAAGTTCAAATGGACAGAAAAGTGCGAAGAAGCCTTTCAGACCTTGAAGAAGCACTTGACCACAGCACCAGTACTCGCCCAACCGGATTTGAGTAAACCTTTCGACGTGTATTGTGATGCGTCGGGAACTGGGCTTGGTTGTGTGTTAATGCAAGAAGGACGGGTAATTGCTTATGCTTCCAGACAACTCCGCAAGCATGAGGTAAATTACCCCACACACGACTTGGAATTAGCAGCCGTGGTATTGGCTTTGAAGGTGTGGAGGCATTACTTATTGGGAAACCTAGTACACCTCTACACCGACCACAAGAGCCTCAAGTACATCTTCACTCAGAACGAGTTGAACATGAGGCAACGAAGATGGCTAGAATTAATCAAGGACTACGAGATAGAGATCCACTACCATCCGGGCAAGGCTAATGTGGTGGCAGACGCGTTGAGCAGAAACGCCCATTGTCACTATTTGAATCAAGGAGTTGCAACCGAAGAATTAGAAACAGCCATAAGGATTCTACCCCACGGAGCACTCTACAACCTCGCCTTAGTGCCAACACTTAGAGATGAGGTAGCCAAGGCCCAGAAGCTTGATAAGGGCATGGAGAAGATCAGATTAGGATTGCAAGAGAAGAAGATGCAGTGCTTCCGTGAGGACGAAGAAGGAGTTTTGTGGTTCAAGAATAGACTGGTAGTACCGAAGGATCACGAGCTCCGAAGGAAGATCATGGATGAAGCTCATTTATCCAAGTACTCAATTCACCCTGGCAGTAACAAGATGTATCAGGATCTGCGAAAGAAGTTTTGGTGGATAAGGATGAAGAGAGAAATCGCTCGGTATGTAGCGGAATGTGACACCTGCCGCAGAGTAAAGGCCGACCATCTAAAAGGCGCAGGGTTGTCGCAACCTTTGAGCATTCCGTCATGGAAATGGGAAGACATAAGCATGGACTTCATTGTTGGACTGCCCATGACAGCTCAAAAGTTGGATTCAATTTGGGTTATAGTAGACCGTTTGACAAAGACAGCCCATTTCATTCCTGTCTCAACCAGATACACCATGAAGAAGTATGCACAGCTGTATATTGACCGGATAGTCTGTCTGCATGGAGTGCCCAAAACGATCATCTCCGACTGAGGCACCCAATTCGTCGGTCGATTTTGGAAACAACTCCACGAGTCCCTAGGAACCAGGCTAATCCACAGCTCAGCCTACCACCCTCAGACTGATGGTCAAACGGAAAGAGTGAACCAAATACTTGAAGACATGCTTCGAGCTTGTGTTTTGGAGTACGGAAAAGGATGAGACACCTATCTATCATTGGCAGAGTTCTCATACAATAACAGCTATCAAGCCAGCATCCAGATGTCCCCTTTTGAAGCGCTTTACGGCCATAGTTGCAGAACCCCACTCCATTGGTCAGAAGCAGGCGAAAGAGTTGTATTGGGGCCAGACCTAGTGTAGCAGGCTGAAGAGAAGGTACGGGTTATACAAGCAAATCTGAAGGCAGCCAAGTCAAGACAGAAGAGCTATGCAGATAGAAGGCGTAGACCCTTGACCTTCGAGGTAGGAGACTACGTCTACCTACGGGTCTCGCCAATGAAGGGAGTTCAACGGTTCGGGATCAGAGGCAAGTTAGCACCCCGGTACATAGGTCCATATCCTATCACAGCTAAGTGCGGACCAGTGGCATATCAAGTGGAACTGCCAGAAAGATTATCAGGAGTGCACAACGTATTCCATGTCTCCCAATTGAAGAAGTGTCTGAAGGCACCAGTAGACCAAGTGGTTGAAAAAGTAGAAGAGTTGCAACCAGACCTGACCTACCCAGAGCGTCCAATCCGGATACTGGACGAAAAGGAACGAGTTACAAGAAGACGGACACTCAAGTTCTACAAAGTTCTGTGGAGCAACCACACGGAAGACGAAGCCACGTGGGAATCTGCAGAATTTCTTCAGTCAAACTACCCCGAGCTAATCCCAAAACCATAGGTACCTATACCTATCCTAACCCTCTCCTTAAATCTCGGGACGCGATTTCTTTTAGGGGGGAGGGCTGTGACACCCCAGGTGTCACCAGGGCAGAAACGTCGACAACTATAAACCCTAATTCAAAATTTCACTTACTTTAAAGCAGTTTCAATCGTGGGAATAAAAAGAATATTGTCTAAAATGCTTTAAAGAGACACTATGAAAAGTTTGACAAACAACAGAGCATTTTAGCAAAATCTGGAGAATTCTCAACTAAAAGTGTCGAAATCTCGTTAACAGAAAGAAATCCAAACCCTAACTCTTGACCATCAAAACTTCCACAGAACCCTAGCTATATTTTTACATAACAATTAAGTACACTTCAAAATAGAATTTTGGCAAATTATTCAAGATTTTTAGAAAAAAATTAGACCTCTTAAAAATTCACAGAAGCTATAATCAACCTACAAATTCAAAAATTTTTAGCGACTAAATCATGACTTGAACCTTAAATGAAAAGTGTTCCAAATAAATTCCTGAGCTTGTACAAAAATTCTCAAAAGTTTTCGAGCTCAGGAAGTGTGCCGAATTATTGAATTATCTTCCAGCATTAATGAAAAAAAATATAAAACTGTTGCCGGGCGGGCTACAGTGCCCGCCCGCCCGACAACAGGGGCGCTGCGCCGCCCGGCCGCCCGGCCACGCCCCGTCCGGTACGGGCGCTTGCTCCCCCACGTCGCTTTGACTCGGCTGCCTCCATTCTCCCTCCCTCGCTTCACTCTCTCTCACCCCTCGCTCTCTCTCTAGCCCTGCCCCTCCCTCTCTCTTTCCTCTGCTGTGCGCCCGAGCCGAGCCGCCATGCCCGCCGCCTCACTGCCGCCCGAGCCACCCCTACTGCCCCCTGCTCTCCCCTACCCCCCGGCCCCCTATAAATGGCGCGAACCCCTCCCCAATTTCCCTCCTCCTCCATTTCTTCTCCTCCTCGCGCGCGAACCCTCCTCTCTGCCCCGGCCGCCGCCCACCGACTCCATTGCCGGCCGCTCGAGGTGAAACACCACTTCCGAAGCGTTTCAATCAAATTCCTTCATCAATTCACCCCCTCTCCACCTCGTGAAGCTCACAGCACCTTCCAATCCTCCGACGGCGAGCTACCTCACCAGAATTTCATCGATCGCCGCCGCCCCGAGGCACCCCCACGGTGAGACCCCCTCTACCGTGCCCAACCTTGATTAATACCATGTTGCCGAGCTTCATCATGTCGTGAGGATCATGAAAAGCTAAGGTTCGACGGCCGGCGACCACCCCATCGTCGGGAATTGGCCGCCGGAGCTCGTCGGAGACTGTGCACTGTTTTTCCTTTTTCCAATTAATTTCCAGATTATTGCTCTGTCTTCTAAAAACTCTAGAAAATCACAGGAAGATCCAAAAATGCCAAACCAAAATTTTTTAGAACCCTCGTGAAAAGTACTAATTTTCTGTTAAAACACTTTTTAACAAATCACCAAACATTTGTAGAATTAATTAGAAACACTCCTTTCTGTTTGTGAATTTTAAATTGCATTATGGAGTAGTTCTAGGGCTGACCTTTGATCCACAAATGCATCATGATACTACACACCCTCTGGAATTTTATGAAGATTTTAGGAGCACAAAATGACATCTAACCCTATTAAATAACCTCAATCTGCCTAGTTTAAATACCATTTTCTAAAGTACATTGTAAAAGTCATTTGCAAGGTTAGACCCCAAAAGCAAAGTTGTACATATGGTGCTCAGGAATGCTCACATAAAGTTTCATAATTTTATTCTAATGGTTACTAGTGTTTTCTGATTTTACAAGACCTAAAAACAGGAACTTTGATGAATTTTTATAAAATACAGAAAATTCATCTAGGCCCCACCCAAAGCCCAAAATGCTTATTCCGGAGAGTACTACCCATTAAAAATAATCTTGAGGAAGAATTAAAATCTTCATTTTAACCCTAGTTTAATAGCCGAAGTAATTAAATAAAATTAACCGATGAAAAATGTCGCATTAACTTAATTAAAGTTGAAATTGATGAACATCTCGACTAAAAGTCACCTCATGGAAGTTTAATAGACTTCTTTAAACATCATTCACAGAGTAAGAATTTAATGTAATCAACGGCGTCGAGTAATTTGGGTTAACCCTAATTCTGGGCGTCGCCAATCTAAACCCTAGATTACTGTCGATAATAATAATAAGTTTCATTTTCATTGAATTATCATAACCCTACTGCATCATGTAGATTCTGACGCTAACGAAGTAGCTGCGGATCCAAGTTCTTCGACCCCCGCCGAAGAAGTCGACATCAACACCGAAGAACCAGGCAAGCCCCGGTGCACAACCGAATTTTAAAGTTTTACTTTTACAACTAAGTGTGTCTTGTTTATGCATTAAGTACTAGGAGTTGATTGAAACCATAGTTGCATTGTTTCCATAGGAAACCCTAACGGTAGTTGGTATAGACACCCCCTTAGTATGCTATGCTTAGTAGGTATTTGCCGGTAGAAGTCGAGCAGAGTGGACGCTGCTCGCAAAAGGATAGGTTGTTGATTGAACTATTTCATGAGATGGGCCACACTAATGTGAATCAGTAAGAAGATAAAAGTTTGAGGGTCAGACAGGATACAAAGTAGGTCGGCGACTGGACTGGGTCCAGGGTGACCGTAGACTTGTCTGATCCGTGTGGTCCGAGACTGATCGAGTGTTGAACGTACTGGTCGTATGCTGGGTGTTATGGGCCCCAGTAAACCTACGTAGCCCAGTGATTGCAACGTCGAACCTGCCCTACGGTGTCTGACTAGGAGGAGATCTGGGGTGGGCAGCGTGGGAACTCCACAGAAACCGTCTGGGACGCGTTGTCTGGTGGGACGCGGCGCTGCTAAGGCATGCGTAGGCTGGAATTGACGTTGCAGGAGCTGGTGTGAACGGTTGCCACGTGCGAGTCTGGGACACGCACGTGTCGTACGGTCAGGTTTCCCCCTGCAGGGTATAAAATCGTTTCGAACCGCTGTCGCTCCCAGTTAGTGAGCATGCTCGTGAAACGCACCACATTTTAGTAGATAGGTTGAGGAACCACGAGATGAATCATGAATATTAATACTGCTATTGTTGATTCTGTCTTGGTTGTTTAGTTCAGTGCTAACTAAATTTATTTTCTAATCACTAAATTTGATGCTAAAACTTATCAAGAGTAGTTTAGGCTTGCGAGTCCCTTTTGCAAGCAAACCCTCCCGAGTCGGCCTTCATGTCTAGGAGTCGGCTGTAGCCAGCCATTTGTCGGGTAAGTCTTGCTGAGCTTCTTAGAAGCTCACGCGTTAGCGTTTTGTGGTTTTCAGGCGCCGTCATGCAGGAACCAGCGGGTAGCTTCCATTGGGAGGAGCCTCCCCTCGAGTTTGGGAACCTCCAGTGGGAGTTGTGCGAGTTGCCGCGTTGATTTGTTGAAGTGGCTAGTAGTACGACGCCCGTGGGCACGGCGCGTGCTTTTGCTTAAGTCCGAGTGTCGGAGTTGTAATTGTCCTAGTCTTCCGCTGTTTATCGTTTTCAAAACTTCTGCGTACTCTGAAACAATGTAATATTTAACTTGAAATTTATGAACGAAGGATGTATTAAGTTCTCTCTTCTTGTAAATTATTGCTGTTTATTCCTGCCCGTGTTGTATCGTGTGTACGCTCGCTTCGCCGAGCGTTGCCCAACAAGATCTTGGCTTAACGACTGACCAGATCCGTCCTGAGACGAGGTTTTCTGGGCGGGTCGTGTCACGGTGACGAAGAACGCCACGCGCCACCACTTCGGCCGCCATTAACGCCGCCTCAAGCTCATCGTCGCCAACCACCGTGTCGCCTTCCCCGTGGCCATCATCCTCCACAAATCAGTGCATCGACTCAGGGTGATGCTCCACGAGTACCCCCTTCCTGCCCTAACCTTCTTCTCCGGTGAGATTCCCACCGGAGCACCGCCGCCCTCTGTTTTACCCTGTTCTGCTCACTGTTACATCAATTTTTCCATTTTCCTTTAATTAGCCCAAAGTAGTAAAGTGTGTAGAAAATCATGAAAAAATCTAAAAATGCCAAACCTAACTTTATGTGGATCTTTGAAAAACGAACTAATTATATGTTAAAGCACTTTTTCAGAAATGTCCCTGGAATTTCCTCAATAAATCAATGAATCTTTTCAGTTTTTGAATTTTATTTGAATTTCCAGAAGGTTTCTAGACTTGATTTTTGTACCATAATTGTATCTTGGCATGATGCATTTCCTACATTTTTACCAGAATTTTTCATGAACATTTGTGCATGCATGTCATTGATAATATCCCTAAAAACATAGTTTAATTGCCTTTACCTAAAGTGCACTAGGCAACTCACCCAAAAGCAAAAGACCTTTAACAAAAACTTTAGTTTAGATGCTCAGTAGTATATCTATAAAGTTTCATGATTTTTCCATAGGTGTTAGTACATGTTTCTGAATTTATAAGTTTGAAAAATAGAGCCTTGTTAGATTTTTAATAAATTCATAGGAGCTCAACTTGACCCCAACCCAGAGCCAAAAGTCTTAGTTTAGAGCCTACTCTGAACTAAAAATGGGCTCATACCTATAACTTAACTTTGAATTTCACCGAAAAAGTCGTTACGACTTTTACGGCACCGTTACGGTTTTTCCCGATGTCGTAAACGGGCAACGACAGTTGGAGAGCTCGTGTTCCTGCTAACGCGAGTCAAAACCACTCAAACTTAGTCTCGTAGTAACCCAAGCCACTTAGTAAAGCCCGTACATGAGATGTGTTCTGGGATTTTTCCCGAAAACGACATCAGTGTGCCACCCGATATCGGAACCGAAAACCCGGGAACCGGGAAACCCGTAACCGGAATCGGTAAAACTGTTTAGGGCATAACTTGAGCCGTAGAACCCCGATTGACTTCGTTGTTTTTGCATTGTGTTCGTAGACTCAGTAGCTACCTCTCTGCACCATATCGCATCATTCGTACATCATGGCATCATAGCATACCTCTCATACCGATGTGATTTTACTTTATAGCTTACGATCCGTCGGAGAGTAACGCGGGTGCTGCTACGGGAGAAGCACTGGAGGCTGATCCAGCTGCTGAGGAGGTCAACACCACCGCCGTTGTTGAAGGCAAGCACCTCATATTGTTACCCTAAGTAACTACTTAATGTTAAAAATTATGCTTACGTTTAGGGTTTGCATAAAGTCGGGCATAGTGTTAAAGTTGGGAACACCTATTATTGTTGCATGTACCCCTCCTTGCTATTGCTTACGCCACCTTGTCACCTAAGTCACGAAGTGCTTAGTCCTGCTTAGATAACACGGTAGAAGTCGAGTGGTAAGTCCCACTCGCACGTATAGGATTTATCCTGGTTGCTTATGAGCTTGTGGCAAGTTCATATGTTGGTAAAAGTTGGAAAGCATTAAAAAGTGAAATCCGGACGGTGGGATAGGAGTGCAGCAAGACATGGAGGTCTTGTGTGCCGTAGGCCCCGTCTGGGTTGACCTAGGACCCGGCCGTGTTATTCTTGGCCTGAGCACTTTCCGTTCATACCACATGTCCGATATAATGGTAAGACAAGCTGAGTATCTCACTGCGTACCAACGTTTGGTTGATGACTGCACGGTGTGTGGAACGAGGGAGTCATGGGTGCCTGCGAGGCCGTGATACTCGACGAGGGACTCACGTGTGCCTACGAGGCCGTGGTACTCGGCACCGTGTGGATTTTCCAACCGTGTGGGCACGAGTGTGAAAAAGGTTGACATGAGTACCCCCTTATGTAACTTTAGCGGGTTGCATGAGCCGTATGGTCTTCAGTCGTGTGGGTACAGTTGGACTCCCCTACAGGGTGTAAAATCGGTTCGAATCCGCCGCGATCTCGGTTATGATCAAGCTCAGTGTCCTTTGGATAATATCGTAGAGTTGTCACATAACATGATGGGAATTGGGATATTGTTGATGGAATTGGAATATGGGTATTGGTATCCATGGTTCGGATGGAACGTGGATGATGGTATGTACATGGTTTATGGTTACATGGTACTTAGGGATTGGGTTTATTAGATGTTCATGCCCGCAAGAATCCTTTTTACTTTATGCTTATTCACATATGCTTAGTTTCTGCTTTAAGCAATCGAGTTCATTCCTATACCTTATTTACCTTGCTACAGCCACATTGCATTATCCTTGGAGTCGGAAAATAATTCCCACAACAGGGTAAGACTTGCGAGTACCTTCGTACTCAACGTTTGTTACTTAAGTTTTTGCAGGTGAGGATGAGTTGGTCTTCGGCTACTTTGTCCCCGCCGATGCCGGCGAGGGCAAGGCGTAGTCAAGACATGCGAGTGACCGTGATTTGCGATGTTCATGGGCTGGGCGTCGCAATCTTTTACTGTTTCCTTGCTGCAACCGCTGCGACTATCGTCTTCCCTAGAATCGCTTCTGCTCTTTAATTTATTAGTTTCAAGACTTATGATGAATCTTGGTATGTAAGAATATTTTAAATTAATGTTATTAATTAATGTGACCTATGTGATGTATCACCTGTGATGTTACCGACGTGCTTGGATCTTGGGCATTGCTTGAGAAGCATGTCGGGGGACTGCCGGGTTTATATTCTCTTTTATCGGGTTGAGTTCTCACATAACATGCGTGGGCCGCGAGTCAACTTGGTAAACTTGAATGTAAATGAGTCGGGTCTCTCACACTATGCCCTCATTCCTGTGATAAATGCCTGCATGCACAATTTCTCCAGGTACATTTGGAACTACGTTATTTATAAACCTACATGGCTATATAAAATGCAATTCCTTCTTTTATTTCCGAGTAATGTTGACGGTTATTTTCGTATTTAATGACCGTCAACAAGGAGCAGCGACAGGATTGTTGGAACATCCAATGGGAGCAGTGTGACTCGCCACTTTGAGCTTGCTATGGCTAGTAGCAGTGCCGTTGGGCAAGGCACATGCTTTTGCTTAGTCTACGAGAGTCGGAATCGGTATCAACCATCTTATGTCTTATGTTTCTGCTAAACTCGCATTTGAAAACTCATGTATCTCTACTCTGATTTGTAAGGCTTAATTTTGTTATGGAACCAGTGTTGTATTAATCCTCTCATCCTGTAAATCATTCTATTTGTTGAGGGTCAATACCAGAGGTAGTTAACCTTAATGACCCTCGACCTGAACAAATGCGATCAAGGCATAAGTAATCTCCGCCTTAACCAACCTCCGCATCATACGGGCGCACAACAGACTGAGCCGACAGGCGATCTCCGCCTCGCCCGACCCCTTCACGGAGGGATCGGATCCTCCACACACGGGCGACGCGCTCGATCCCGTCTCCATAGGGGTCGAGCGAACGCGTATCCGCCTCGCCCGACCTCAGGGTCGGGCGAATCGCGCACTACCCCACGAGTAGGTTGGATGGTTACGGTTAGGAAATAAATGCCTGACACACCCACGTCCGCTGACAGGTAGAGCCTGCAGGTGGACGTTAAATGCACACGACGTGCACCGTCCATGGGATGGGCGCCGCTGCTACAGCCCCTGTCAGAGACTCGTCGCTCCCTACGACGGGACGTCCTGGGCGACGGCCACGATTACGGCGTCACAGCGCGAACCCCTACAGTGGTTTTCTCCCATACGGACAGGACACCGCCGATTGACGACACAGGCTTCTCCGTCAAGCAAGACGACGCCGCCACGCCAAAGACGTCATCCTCCGTGGCTCGGCCCAACTTGCGTACGGCCACGACTCGCTCCACAGAACCAGACCTTCCCACTTCACGGTATAAAAGGAGGAGGAGACCGAAGACGAAGGACAAGTTTCCTTCGACAAGCATTCACAAATTACAACACTCACAAGCTCGCTCTAGCATAAGAGAACACACGCACGAACGCACTTAGACACGGAGAACACTTTCCCTGTCTCGTCCTCTTGTAATCCCCACTGTAAACCCTGTCGCGAGTAACACGAGCAGCTCATAAACTGGACGTAGGGCATCGTTGCCTGAACCAGTATAAACCTTGTGTCCTCTCGCGAACCATCGAGACCTAAAAACGCACCCCCCACGATAAATTCACTAGTCGACGGTAACGAACCTCGACAGTTGGCGCGCCAGGAAGGGGTGCTGTGCTTTTTTGTCGATCATCCCTCAGGTTTCGATGGCAAACCACGTCAACGGGTGGATCCCCGGTACTGTCGTGTCCTTCGGGAGTCTCGACTTCGTTGCCACTTTTGGAGACAACCTGGTGCTGGACGACGCCTCGGCGTCGCCGGTCACCGCCCTTGTTTCCCGTTGCACGCTGGCCGTGCCGACCAACGGAAAAAAGCAACGCCCTGGCAAAGGCTCGCGCTCTCGGAAACCCTCATGCAAGGGCCCACGCGCGATCCCTACGCCCAGCCAGGGTAATTCTGGTAAAGACGTGATGACTCGTACGTCATCGTGCGAAAGCCGGTGCTCCACGGACACCGAGTTCGTGGGAATGACAGGCTATACGTCGGAATCCTTCTTCGACCTCCTCGACGAGGCGAACAGAGATTCTGGCCTGGAACGCAGCGAGGGAAGCAACAATCCCTCGCGCGAGTGCCTCATGGCACATTCTGAGGACCCGCTCGACCCGGGGAGTAATCTCCCTCTCATCCAGCTGCCACCGGCCTCCGAGACCCCCTCCCGTGACGTACTGCCCGAGCAGTTACAAGCGCGGAGGGAGGAACTCAGAGAGGCCAAACGCCAGCTGGAACAGGAGGAGGCAGAAATTGACCGAGAGCTTGCTCGCGCCGAGCCCGGTGGACGTGCCCGCTCCATGGCGCGTGACGTACGCCAGCGGATCATGGAGGAGGGCGATGGGCGCTCACACTTTGCGCGGGCGAGCCAGAACCTTGCTGCAGCGGCAGCATTGCTTCGGGAGCTCCCCGAACCCATCACGCCCGAAGCTCGACGCACTCAATGTGAAGTTGAGGTGCTGCTGCAACGTGCGGCAGCACAGCAAGCGTAGAGCTCGCGATCAAGAGCACGCAGACCGCACACCCCAAATGCATCTGTACAACAAACGCGTCTGGAAACAGAGGAGGCCTCGAAAGCCTGCATCCGCGGACGTCTCGGGCTTTCAGCTCCCACATTTCGAGCGCTCCATTCCCCCAGCGTTTCCGGCCGCCGACCAACGTGCCGAAATACGCGGGGGAGACGAATCCGAGCCTCTGGCTCGAAGACTACCGGCTCGCCTGCCAACCGGAGGAGCGGACGATGATCGTTTCATCATCCGCAACCTGCCACTCTACCTAGCCGACTCGGCCAGGATGTGGCTCGAGCACCTCCCCGCCGATCGGATCACAAGCTGGTCCGACTTGCGAGAGGTCTTCGCAGGTAACTTCCAAGGGACCTACGCATGCCCAGGAAACCCCTGGGACCTGAAGAATTGTCGGCAGAAACCAAGGGAGACCCTCCGGGAGTATGTCCGACGTTTTTCCCGACAGTGCAACGAGCAACCAGACATCGGCGACGCCGATGTCATCGGGGTTTTCTTGTCCGAAACTACTTGCCGCACCCTAGTCCACAAGCTAGGGCGCAAAAGTCCGCGAACGGCCAAGGAGCTTTTTGACATCGCGACCAGTCACGCTTCCGTCGAGGAAGCCGTTGGCGCGATCTTCAACCGCCCCGAGTCGAAGGGAAAGCAAGGCGACAACACCGGCGAAGGCCCCTCCAACCGCTCCCGTAAGAAGAAGAAGAACCGGTCACAATCGTCTAATGGACAGATGGTTGCGGCCGCCGAGCAGAAGGGCGCCAAGGCACCAGCTACGGACACCTCGGACCACTTCGAGAAGAAGTGGAACGGTCCGTGCCCCAACCACGAATACCCCGTGAAGCACCTTTTACAAGGACTCCTCACTCTTGAAGCGGTTCTTGAATCAGGGGCCTCCGAAGGGCAAGCCAAAAGGCAAGCCCCGACAAGCCCCTGAGGGTGCAGATGGCGAGGGCGATGCCAGCGAAGGCAACGACGGCTTCCCCGAGCCCGACGGTTGCCTTATGATTTTCGCAGGACCAGAGGCGCACGGAGGAAAGTGCCGTGCGAAGGTCGAGCGTCGCGAGGTGTTCGTTGCTGAGCCCGCGACACCAGCCTTCCTCCGGTGGTTGGAGGCCCCGATCATGTTTGATCGGTCCGACCATCCCAGCCATGCTCCACGACCAGGTCGATACCCTTTGGTAGTCGACCCCATCATCGGCAAGAAGCGTCTCACCAAGGTCCTCATGGACGGAGGCAGCGGCCTCAATATCCTATACACAGAGATGCTCGACGCCATGAGAGTCGATCGGTCGCTCATCCGACCAACCAGAGCTCCCCTTCCACGGCGTCGTCCCCGGGAAGCAAGCCATCCCACTCGAGCAGATCGACCTACCCGTCACATTTGGGACTCCGACCAACTTTCGGACGTAGACTCTCACGTTCGAAGTAGTCAGATTTCACGGGTCGTACCACGTCATCTTGGGGAGGCCGTGCTACGCGAAGTTCATGGCTATCCCCAACTACACCTACCTGAAGCTCAAGATGCCTGGGCCGAAGGGGGTCATCACTGTGGGCGCTTCCTTCCAACGCGTCTACCAGTGCGAGAAGGAGAGCGGCGAGCTCGCCTCCGCAACCATCGCGTCTACGGAGGAGCTTGCTGCCATCCGGCAGCAGATCACCGAAGACGCCCCCCGACTCCAACTGCAGCGCTGGGTCCTTTGAGCCCGCCGAAGGCACCAAAGAGATCCAGCTCGACCCTGTCAACGCCCCCGAGAAGGTGGCCAAGATCGGGACATCCCTCTCCGCCAAATAGGAAAGCGTGCTCCTCGACTTCCTCCGCGCGAACATCGACATCTTCGCATGGAAACCCTCGGACATGCCGGGCATTCCGAAGGAAGTCGCCGAGCACTCCTTGCATATCATACCGAATTCTCGACCGGTGAAGCAACGACTACACCGCTTCGACGAGGAGAAGCGCAGAGCCATCGGAGAGGAGATAGCTAAGCTGCTGGCAGCCAGTTTCATCAAGGAAGTGTACCACCCTGAATGGTTAACCAATCCCGTCCTTGTACGAAAAAAGAATGGGAAATGGAGAATGTGTGTCGACTATACCAGTCTCAACAAAGCGTGTCCAAAGGACCCGTTTCCTTTGCCACGCATAGACCAGATAGTTGATTCAACCTCAGGGTGCGAAGCCCTCTGCTTCCTTGATGCGTATTCCGGGTATCATCAGATTCATATAAAGGAGTCTGACCAGATCGCGACGTCCTTCATCACACCGTTCGGGTCGTACTGCTACATCACGATGCCGTTCGGCCTGAAAAATGTAGGCGCAACCTACCAGCGTTGCATGATTAGATGCTTTGACGAACTCATTGGAGATATCGTCGAAGCGTATGTTGACGACATCGTCGTCAAAACCAAGAAGACCGACCAGCTCGTCGCCGATCTGGAACGGACCTTCACCAAACTCCGAGCAAACGACATCAAACTCAACCCTGAAAACTGTGTTTTCGGGGTCCCGAGGGGAATGTTGCTCGGATTCATCGTCTCCGAACGTGGCATCGAAGCCAACCCGGAGAAGATCGAGGCCATCAACCGAATGGGCCCGATTCAGAACTTGAAGGGAGTTCAACGCGTGACCGGGATGCCTAGCGGCGCTGAGCCGCTTCATCTCGCGTCTCGGAGAACGCGTGCACTCTCTTTACCAGCTCCTGAAGAAATCCGAGCGATTTCAATGGACACCCGAGGCACAGGACGCCCTCGACAAGATAAAGGTTATCCTGACGAAGCCCCCGGTCCTGGTGCCTCCGACCCCTAAAGAGCCTCTCCTCCTCTACATCGCTGCGACGACCCAGGTCGTCAGCATCGCCCTTGTTGTAGAGCGGACGAAGGAAGGCCACGCCCTTAAGGTCCAGCAACCGGTCTACTATGTGAGCGAAGTCCTGTCGGAGACGAAGACCCGATATCTTCAAATACTGAAGATCCTCTACGGCGTCATCCTCGCTAAAAGGAAGCTCCGACACTACTTCGAGTCTCACCCGGTAACCGTCGTCAGCTCCTTCCCGCTACGCGAGGTCGTCGAGAACCACGACGCGATGAGGAAAGCCGCGAAGTGGGCGCTCGAGCTGATGGGCGACCACTAAAAGGAATATTGAGGTCGACCACCAGCTGGTCCATCAGAGCTCCCCCCGAAGGGAGCCTGGGCTTCACTCGGACTCTCCCGTTTGTAACTCGACGAGCGTCGCGCTTCGGCCTCATGGTAAAGCGTGGCCCGGCTAAACCTCCTCGTTTGGCGAACAGACGCGCTGGAGGAACGACACAAGTCGAACCGTGTCCACGATCGGACCACCGCAACGAGCGGGAGTCTCGAGAACGGAATCGTGAAAAGAGATCTATTACGGGATCGCAGAACACGTAAGCTCGACAAGGCCCAACGCGAGCCTACCATCACGAGTTTACCTCTCCCGATGTGAGTGACTCCAGACTCCCTTTCATAAGGAGACCAGGCCTCACTCGAAGGCTACTGTTGAGGGTCAATACCAGAGGTAGTTAACCTTAATAACCTCGACCTTAACAAATGCGATCAAGGCATAAGTAATCTCCGTCTTAACCAACCTCCGCATCATACGGGCGCACAATAGACTGAGCCGACAGGCGATCTCCGCCTCGCCCGACCCCTTCACGGAGGGATCGGATCCTGCACGCGCGGGCGACGCGCTCGACCCCGTCTCCGTAGGGGTCGAGCAAATGCGTCTCCGCCTTGCTCGACCTCAGGGTCGGGCGAATCGCCCACTACCCCACGAGTAGGTTGGATGGTTACGGTTGGGAAATAAATGCCTGACACACCCACGTCCGCTGACAGGTAGAGCCTGCAGGTGGCGTTAAATGCACACGACGTGCATTGTCCATGGGATGGGCGCCGCTGCTACAGCCCCTGTTAGAGACTCGTCGCTCCCTACGATGGGACGTCCTGGGCGACGGTCACGATTATGGCGTCACCGCGCCAACCCCTACAGTGGTTTTCTCCCATACGGACAGGACACCGCCGATTGACGACACAAGCTTCTCCATCAAGCACGACGACACCGCCACACCAAAGACGTCATCCGCCGTGGCTCGGCCCAACTTGCGTACGGCCATGACTCGCTCCACGGAACGAGACCTCCCCACATCACGGTATAAAAGGAGGAGGAGACCGAAGACGAAGGACAAGTTTCCTTCGACAAGCATTCACGTTTACAACACTCACAAGCTCGCTCTAGCCTAAGAGAACACACGCACGAACGCACTTAGAGACGGGGAACACTTTCCCTTTCTCGCTCTCTTGTAATCCCCACTGTAAACCTTGTCGCGAGTAACACGAGCAGCTCGTAAACTGGACGTAGGGCATCGTTGCCTGAACCAGTATAAACCTTGTGTCCTCTTGCGAACCATCGAGACCTCAAAACGCACCCCCCATGATAAATTCACTAGTCGACAGTAACGAACCTCGACATTATTTATTTGCCTGTGTTGTACCATGTGTATGCTCGCTTCGTCGAGTATCGTCCAGAATGGATCCCGGGGAGACGGGTCGTCCCTAGTTTTGGGGTGGTCCGCCATAGAACCCAAGCGGTCGGACTAGGCTGTAAATATATACACACCCTTATCGAGAGCGGTATCGTATTCTTGTACAACACTTGGACTCGTAAGTTGTTATTCAAGACATCTAACAAACTCGAGATCCTACAATATAAACCACCACAATTAGACATAAGGCTACTACTCCTCCAAGAGATCCTAAACCAGTATAAATATCTTATCATCTAAGTCGGTTGAGTGATACTTACACAAAGCCTGAATCTAAAAGTATTTGATGATCCAATCATCGACGGTTATATCATCATTATTCCACTACGGCGATTTGTAGTAGTGGATTGTCATTATCTTATTATTCCACTACGGTGGTTTGTAGGAGTGGGTTATCGTCATTGTAATTCTATTGTGGTGGTTTGTAGAAGTTGGTTATCATCATTGTCATTCCACTGCAGCGGTTTATTGTAGTGGGTTATCATCATTGTCATTCTAGTGCGTCAGTTTGTAGAAGAGGGTTATCATCATCGTCATCTCACATCTCTTTGGCTTATTGATGATGGCTCCATGTCATATTGAATTTTGTAGGAATCTTAATTTTAGATGTATTAGGTCTAGTATTTAGTATAATGAGGTCGCGTGTTTGTTAACCCTTCAAATGCAATGTTATTGCATTCGCGTTGCATTTAAGGTGGTGTTAAGGTTACAAGAGTTATTATCCTATTTTAGGGTTTTCTCATGTACTCTATATATAGTCTCTACTGAGTCTATTATTTTTATGTACTCCAATCATATTACATTCATAACAATCTTATCCATGAACGTGGATGTCCCTTCGTCCTTGGGGCTCCATTGCTTGACAGTGCGAGCACACCTTCTCACTTGGTTCCTCTGTGCCACGGCACGCACCAGAGCAATAGAAGAATGGGATCACAACAGGTGGTGGAAGTTGCCGACCATTGATGGGGTTTGTTGGCGGTAAAGAAGAGAAGGGAGGGGCGTGTTGAAAAAATAATATGGAAATCACTATGTAAGAAACATCAAAATAAGACACTCCATCTTAGAGACACTAACTTAAAACGCGTATAAATACGTATCTTCGATTACATTGGACCAACGAGACTAGTCTCTAATATTTGAAAATTGGAGACACGGTTCAACGAAATATGTCTGTAATTATATGGCCGAAGATTAGAGACTCGGGTTCAACGTTTTGGGTCTTCAATTTACTGAAAATTGAAGACTTATCGTCTAGACCCACTCTACAATTTACCCTTGTAGAGCGTTAGTGTCCCTAATTTAGTTACGATTGCAAACTCTTATCTTTGATCCGAGTCCACATTTTGCACCACGCACCCACCTTCAGTGATATGGGACCCAAAATTTTTATTTATCAAAAACCATCTAACACACATGTGGCGTACGCACCACATCTCGATGTCGCTTCGTCCTTTCCACCCTTCCTCTAGTTCTCCCAGCGCACCCTCATCCATGGCACCCGACCCCCAAGCCTCCTCCCTCCCTCTCTCCCTGACTTCTTTACCTGCTTCGGCGCCCGACGGCAGGAGGGCCATATGATTCCGCCACCACTTCTCCGATCGGCCCACGCAGCAGCAGTCTCTAGATCCATCCATGCCCGCATCCTTATCCACTCGCCTTCCCCTCCTTCTTGTTCACCTTCGCACCCAAAATCCGCATCTCGCAGAATCGTCCGTCCTCCCGGTCTCGCTCCTCCTCTGTTCGCCGTCTACCGCCATGGATATTTGTGCAACCGTGCTCGCGGGTCATCCTCCCCTCCCCCTCTTTTCTCCTGGATCTCTGCTTCGCGTTCGGTATTGAAGGATTTCGGCCTCTTTGTTTCTGTGTGCAGGTTCTCGATGCAGGGTGTGGGCATGTGGCTGCTCGCGGCTTCGGGATCAGCTGCTGGAGGGCATCGCCGGCGGCAGCACCTGCATCAGCCTGTCCCCTAGCCCGTTGTCATCTAGCGGGTGCGTAGATCCACGAGCTCCTCATCCAAAGCACCCACGCTATCCTTGCTCATCTTTATCTCCAGCTCAAGCCCCGCAGCTGCAGCTTTCTGGTGAGTTTTCCATCCTCACAGTTATAGCAACCAGATTGGGTCCAAGTTCTGGTAGGCGTATTGCCATAGCAATAATCATGGCATCGCGACCCCCTCAATACACCAAGTCGATGTTGTGCTCCATAAAGTTGCATCAAATATTTATTTATGGTGCTGCATCTTTCATGAATAAGAGTTAGGCCCTCCTATAATGTTGAGTTTACTGTTGCACGTTGTGTGACAATTATTGCCCTTCTTTCCCTTCCTATGCTCACCATGTATTTTTTTCTGTCCAGTTTAATCTACAAATTGCACGAGGGATTAATAAGCTAAATACCAAGTATGAAGATGCGCTGGCTACAGCTTGCCTGATGTAGGTACCTTGATTTCTTACTGATGTCGGGCTTCACGTTAATAATAAAAAATAACTATTGCTTCATCTATGCTGATGAGGACATCGACTCCAACACGGGTTCAACTCCACCTGCGCCTACACCAAATCAAGCCGCGCCTCTACCTCAAGCTGCGACCGAGTCGGATGCAACTCCAGCCGTGACAGCATTGGACTCTATTTCAATCCCAGCAGCGACTCCATATAAGAGGCCTCTCACTCGGGCCCGGGCAAGAGAGCTCAACTTTGTGACGCTATTAAGGAACGACGGGCCTGGAGAATAGTCGGCCCAACTAAAGGCCTACACGTGGACGCCCTAGGGTTTGCCTCCACCAGGGAGCTGCGCCTCCCCCCCCCCCCCCCACCTTACTTAGTCAAGGGCTGCGCCCCTTTTGTTCTCTGAGTTTTGTTTAATTGATAGCTTTAGCTACAGCCGTCGCACGCATTATAGCGCTGCCACGTGTATTCAGGACTCCACCTTCGAGTAATACATCAGATTGCTTGCCTCTTTTTCTTGCTCGTTCTTCGATTGCGTGCAGGAAACGATCTTCGTGATCAGGCTGATCTTGCACCCGCGAGGTCGGTAACCATCGGAAGTTGGTTCAGCCATTGCATTGGCGCTTCGGGCTTGCTCGTCGTAGTCGGATCGTGAGGGTCTACTTCCACCAGATCGAATTTATCTCCACTCACCGAAAGATCGGGCACTCCAGTTCTATCAAGTGGTATCAGATTCCAGTGTTTCTCGGTGAGTTTATCGTGTGTTCTTCGTCCATCCTAGTCCACATAAACCACAACAAACAAAAAAAAAAAATTTTTTCAGGTTAGATCTGTTATCCCAGCACCCTTTGCGCCTGCACTTTCATTCAATAATCTACATTGTTGAGTTTGTGTGCTTATGCGTTCAATTGTTGCTGGTTACTCGTGTTTTTGTTTATCTCCATCTGTTCTAGCCGCCACAAACCGTAGCCGCCACAAACCCTAGCCGCCACAAACCCTACCCTGCCCACCAACCCCTAGCCTCCCCCTCGCAAACCGTAACCGCCACAACCCCTAACCGCCACAAACCCTACCCCACCCCCCCCCCACGCGCAGGTCCCACGCGCCCACAATTTGCCGCGTCAATAGTTGAGTTTCCCACGGTTACGTTTCTGTTTTGCTGCCGTGACAGTCCAATCAAAAAAAAAAAAAAAACAACAAAAGAGAAAGGAGCACGCAAGTGTGCCATCAAAAAAAAAAAAAAAAGAAAAAGAAAACCGAATAGCAGAAGTTTGCCAACCGATCTCCAACAAAAAAGTGAATCTTGGGTCACTGCAGTTTCGTACAGTGATTAGTTTCGATCTTTTAATTACCTTTTTACCCCTGAAATCTCCAACAAAAAAAAAGTGCATATGGTGACTTGTTTCGTTTACTTTCCCTTGTTCATATAATCCGTTTTGGGCACTACGCCGCGGGTTGTTTTTTTCACCTAGCTTGCACTCGCTTCCAACAGCATATTTACCCTTTTACCCCTGTCTTCCCTACAACCCTACCTCCCTCTCGCACTTGTTTCCAGCAGCGTTCATACGTGTTTCGCACTCTTATTCAACTTTGCAATTATTGTTTGATCGTGCTAACCCTTGTCTTGAGTGCAGCCTACCCAGAACTACACATATTTCTACTACGAGCAGGTCTTGTTCCGCCTGGCAATCGCTCCTCCAATCTTTCACAGGTACTACCCGTTGGTTGTGGATCGCCACTGTGTGCTTGGTAAGAACGGGTAAGAACTTGATAAGAGCGTTGTTTTGAGCGATTTCCCCCCACCATACACCTGCTATCGTAGTGTCCTCTCCGTTGCTGTTTCGTGTTTGCACTAACAATGGCAGGAGATGACGCCAAGACGGACACTACACTGCAGGACGTGCACGCGCACGTCGAAGGCCTTGCCGGCGACATCAAGACGCTGCATGAACGGCTGGATTCCACGGTTGCTTCATCGACCGAGCGTTTCGACCAGATCGACCTCGCTCAAACGGCCGCCCACGCCACACTCGAGACGATCATGACTCTGTCTTGAGACCTTGACCACGCAGCTAACGGAGTTGCAGCAGGCGCGCGACTATGGCGGTGATACGGAACTGGACGATGGTGGTCGCCGCGGTCGTGCACGCAGGGTACGTGTCCCACCTCCTGATTCCTTTGCTAAGATCAAATTTCGCATTCCATCCTTTAATGGCAAATATGATCCTGCTGCTTATCTTGATTGGGAATTAGAGGTCGAACAGAAATTTTCATGCCATGATATTCCTGCTCATCTACAAGTTAAGGCTGCTATTAGTGAATTTACTGATTTTGCTTTAATTTGGTGGCGTGAATATAAACAAAAGTTTCCTGATAACACTCCCACCACTTGGGATGAACTAAAAACTGCCATGCGTCACAGATTTGTTCCTTCTTATTATGCCCGTGACTTGCTCAACCAAATGCAACGATTTCAGCAAGGTTCCCAAACTGTTGAGGAATATTACCAAGCGTTACAAAAGGGCATGATTCGTTGTGGTTTAGTTGAGCAGGAGGACGCTGCTATGGCACGTTTTAGGGGTGGTTTGAATCGTGAAATTCAGGACATCCTTGATTACAAGGAATATGATGATATGACCACTTTGTTTGAATTTGCTTGCAAAGCTGAACGTGAAGTGCAGGGACGGCGATCGTCGACACGCGCTAACTCTTTTGCAGGACGCGGCCAAGCTTCCACCCCAGCCCCCCGCCCGACGTCCTCCACGTCGTCCTCCACGCCGCGCGAGCGTGCGCCGTCCACTTCAAGCGCATCACCACGCGAGCAGCCGGCCAAGCCGACAGCACCTCCGGCCCACGGTGCCTCTCCTTCCACAGGGCGCACTCGGGACATTCAGTGCCATCGTTGCAAAGGTTACGGTCATGTGATTCGAGACTGCCCCAACAAGCGTACCTTGCTGATCCGTGACAATGGTGAGTACTCTTCCGCTAGTGATACTGAGGAGACTAGACATGCTATGCTTTCCTCTGACCATGCAGATCATACGGAGGTTCACGTTGATTCCAGCGCCGCCGATAGGTATGAGAGTCTTGTTGTGCAGCGTGTTCTCAGTACACAGGTTTCCCAGCACGAGCAAAATCAGCGACACACCATCTTCCATACCAAGGGCGTTGTACAAGAACGGGCGATTCGAATCATCATAGACGGTGGCAGCTGCAACAATTTGGCCAGTGCAGCCTTGGTGGAGCAATTATCATTACCCACCCGACATCACCCACATCCATATCACATTCAGTGGCTTAATGATGGCGGCAAAATTAAGGTAACACGCTCGGTACGTGTCCTCTTTTCTTTGGGCGCTTATTCTGATTATGTTGATTGTGATGTTGTCCCTATGGAAGCATGTTCGTTGTTACTTGGTCGTCCTTGGCAATATGATACTGATTGTGTGCATCATGGTCGTTCGAATCATTATTCACTCATGTTTAAGGGAAAAAAAATAATTATTCATCCCATGACCCCGGAACAAATTCTAAAAGATGACATGGCTAGGGCGGCTAAGACAGCAAAGTCTCACACACCTCCACTTGCTCCTGCTAACTCTGAAATCAAGTTGCATACCCCTGTTTTACTTGCTACACGTGCTGATTTTGCTGAGCTACATGATGATAACCTGCCTTGCTATGCACTTGTTTGCTCCCGCATGCTTGTTTCACTTCATGAGGCACCATCCTCGGATATTCCCCCTGCTGTTGCTAACCTTTTGCAGGACTATGCCGATGTTTTTCCCAAGGATTTGCCACCGGGTCTTCCTCCTATCCGTGGCATTGAACATCAGATTGATCTCATCCCCGGCGCGCAGCTTCCAAACCGCGCCCCGTACCGCACTAATCCAGATGAGACGAAGGAGATCCAGCGCCAGGTGCAAGCGCTGCTTGATAAGGGTTACATTCGTGAGTCTCTCAGTCCTTGCTCGGTTCCTGTTTTGCTTGTCCCTAAGAAAGATGGCTCCTGGCGTATGTGTGTAGATTGTCGTGCAATTAATAACATCACCATTCGTTATCGATATCCTATACCACGCCTTGATGACATGCTTGATGAGCTTAGTGGTGCCATTATATTTTCTAAAGTTGATTTGCGAAGTGGGTACCATCAGATTAGGATGAAACTGGGAGATGAATGGAAAACTGCTTTTAAAACCAAATTTGGCTTATATGAATGGTTGGTTATGCCGTTTGGTTTGTCTAATGCTCCCAGCACTTTCATGCGCTTAATGAATGAAGTTCTTAGGCCATTCATAGGACTGTTTGTTGTTGTTTACTTTGATGATATTCTTATTTACAGCAAGTCTATGGATGAGCATTTAGAACATATGCGTGCTGTTTTTGATGCTTTGCGTGCTGCTCGCTTGTTCGGTAACTTGGAAAAATGCACCTTTTGCACGCAACGCGTCTCTTTTCTTGGCTATGTTGTTACTCCACAGGGAATTGAGGTGGATAGCAGCAAGGTGGATGCCATTCAGGGCTGGCCTACACCGACGACGGTCACGCAGGTTCGGAGTTTCCTTGGCCTCGCCGGGTTCTACCGAAGGTTTGTGCGTGATTTCAGCTCCATTGCTGCCCCGTTGCATGAGCTCACAAAGAAAGGTGTTTCCTTTGCTTGGGATGCACCACAGGAAGATGCATTCAACACTTTGAAGGACAGGTTAACTCATGCTCCTCTTTTACAATTGCCTAATTTCAATAAAGTGTTTGAATTAGAATGTGATGCTAGTGGCATAGGTTTAGGTGCTGTTTTACTTCAAGATCGTAAACCTGTTGCTTACTTTAGTGAGAAATTGAGCGGTGCTGCCCTGAACTATTCAACTTATGATAAGGAGTTATATGCTTTAGTGCGCACTTTGCAAACATGGCAGCATTACTTGTGGCCTCGCGAATTTATTATTCATTCTGATCATGAGGCTTTGAAACACATTCGTACCCAAACTAATCTGAACCGTAGACATGCTAAATGGGTAGAATTTATTGAGTCCTTTCCCTACATCATTAAGCACAAGAACGGGAAGGAAAATGTCATTGCTGATGCTTTGTCTCGTCGCTATACCATGCTGTCCCAATTAGATTTTAAAATCTTTGGTTTGCAAACATTGAAAGATCAATATGTGGATGATGCTGATTTTCATGATATTATTTCACATTGTAAGGATGGCAAGCCATGGGGCAAGTTTCATATACAGGATGGGTTCCTGTTTCGTGCTAACAAGCTGTGCATTCCAGCTGGTTCGGTTCGTTTGTTATTGTTGCAGGAAGCTCATGGAGGGGGTCTCATGGGTCACTTCGGTGTTTTCAAAACACAAGAATTGCTGGCTGACCACTTCTACTGGCCTCGGATGCGTCGTGACGTCGAGCGCTTCGTTGCTCGCTGTCCTACGTGCCAAAAAGCTAAGTCTCGTTTAGGTAACCATGGTTTGTATCTGCCTCTCCCTGTTCCTTCTGCTCCTTGGCATGATATTTCGATGGATTTTGTTTTGGGATTGCCTCGCACTAAGAAGGGGAGGGACAGCATCTTTGTCGTTGTTGATAGGTTCTCTAAAATGGCTCATTTTATACCTTGTCATAAAACTGATGATGCAACCATGATTGCTGATTTGTTCTTTAGAGAGATTGTTCGCTTGCATGGAATTCCTAAAACAATTGTCTCTGATCGTGATGCTAAGTTTCTTAGTCATTTTTGGCGTTGTCTTTGGAATAAACTAGGCACTAAGTTACTTTTTAGCACCACTTGTCATCCTCAAACTGATGGGCAAACTGAGGTCGTGAATCGCACTTTGTCTACCATGCTTAGGGCTGTTTTGGATAAAAATTTGAGGCTTTGGGAAGATTGTTTACCTCATGTTGAATTTGCTTATAACCGTGCTACACATGCTTCCACTAAGATGTGTCCTTTTGAGGTTGTTTATGGGTATGTTCCTCGGGCGCCTATTGACTTGTTTTCACTGGATACTGAGGATGATCCCCATGTTGATGCGCTTGCTCATATTGATCTCATGAAACATTTGCATGACGTGACACAACAAAACATTGCTGCTGCTACTGCTAGATATCAAATTGCTGGTAGTAAAGGGCGCAAGCATGTTACTTTTGAGCCTGGTGATTTGGTTTGGTTGCACTTGCGTAAGGATAGGTTTCCTGCTTTGCGCCGCTCTAAATTGATGCCTCGTGCTGCTGGTCCTTTTAAAGTGCTAACCAAGATCAATGATAATGCTTATGTTCTTGACCTGCCTGCGGAGTTTGGTGTTTCCACTAGTTTTAATGTTGCAGATTTGAAACCGTATGCGGGCGAGGATGAGGAGCTGCCGTCGAGGACGACTTCAGTTCAAGAAGGGGAGGATGATGAGGACATCGACTCCAACACGGGTTCAACTCCACCTGCGCCTACACCAAATCAAGCCGCGCCTCTACCTCAAGCTGCGACCGAGTCGGATGCAACTCCAGCCGTGACAGCATTGGACTCTATTTCAATCCCAGCAGCGACTCCATATAAGGGGCCTCTCACTCGGGCCCGGGCAAGAGAGCTCAACTTTGTGACGCTATTAAGGAACGACGGGCCTGGAGAATAGTCGGCCCAACTAAAGGCCTACACGTGGACGCCCTAGGGTTTGCCTCCACCAGGGAGCTGCGCCTCCCCCCCCCCCCCCCCACCTTACTTAGTCAAGGGCTGCGCCCCTTTTGTTCTCTGAGTTTTGTTTAATTGATAGCTTTAGCTACAGCCGTCGCACGCATTATAGCGCTGCCACGTGTATTCAGGACTCCACCTTCGAGTAATACATCAGATTGCTTGCCTCTTTTTCTTGCTCGTTCTTCGATTGCGTGCAGGAAACGATCTTCGTGATCAGGCTGATCTTGCACCCGCGAGGTCGGTAACCATCGGAAGTTGGTTCAGCGATTGCATTGGCGCTTCGGGCTTGCTCGTCGTAGTCGGATCGTGAGGGTCTACTTCCACCAGATCGAATTTATCTCCACTCACCGAAAGATCGGGCACTCCAGTTCTATCATATGCTACTGCAGGAGCTTATGTGTTAGTTTCTGTTGTAAGGAAAATGATGAAAAACACCTATTTGCTGCGCATTTATGTAATTTTTTTTCCTGATCTTAATTATGCTGTTAAGGTGGTTGAAAGTTTATTGCTTTTGTCTAGCATGAGCAGGTACTAGTTTAGTTCCATGTAAAAAGAATGGACTTTACAATTACAAGAAAATAGTGAACTGAGGAATAGAGTGAAGTGCAAATATTTTGTTATAGTGGGCATTTGATCTTCTGATAATTCATCAATTGTGCCTTTTATGTTATGATAGTGGAGTGCCCTATATGATGTCAGTCAAGGTTCTAGTACAATTAAATTCAAGGCCTTGCTACTGTAAAATTCAAGGCCTTGCTACTGTATCCTCAATAACTGTCCTCTAGGCTTTTTTGTCAGGGTAAAATGAATTTTAAGTAGATTTTAGCTTCACACGATGGTTATTGGATCCAGCATGACTTCATCTCATGTTAGGCCCTCAATTATTTGATTCTGCATAAAATTAATGTTACATGTATTTGATTCAAAGACCAAAGTGTTCATTACTATTACGAGGATTTACTGATGCATTTGTTATTTATTATTGCTTTCAGATTTGCAGGTTTTGTAGAGGAAATAGGTTTCAAGTTTCAACATATAATAAGTTCATCACTGCAGCATGTGGTGCAGCATAGAACGTTCATGTTCTTCAGACGATATATTTATATTTATGGTTCTGTTCTTCAAGCGATGCTACAGCACAAATGAAAGTCTTACAGCCTCCAACTTCTTCTTCATAGAGCCAGTTAGGATGCAATTGTTTGAGCATATAATACAATTATTTATTAATTATTATTATCTCAGAAAATCTTACTCATTTCATTTTTACTGTGTGCCATTATACCGTGTCTAATTAGGTAGCTCTGAGATACAATAACGAGAAGGAATCTTTCCATCCTCATGGCCCTTCTTATTGGTAAGTCTAATTCTTTCCCATGTTATAAGTCCTGTTTTGAATTGTCCTTTACTGAATCTGACTAAAGTTTCACTGTTCTGGGAATAAGTCTCATCTTTACGTTGCTACGTAGCCATGTGTCTGCCAATTTAT
Source organism: Oropetium thomaeum (assembly GCA_001182835.1). NCBI lineage: Eukaryota > Viridiplantae > Streptophyta > Magnoliopsida > Poales > Poaceae > Oropetium > Oropetium thomaeum. The sequence goes on along the minus strand of LFJQ01000104.1, from coordinate 253,846 downwards.
TATTCGTGCTGGCTGAATGCTCCCCTTTTTGCATGATTTTGATTTGGAACACTTTTACAAAACGGTTTCCCCTAATCGAATAGAATAGGCACTTACATACTAGCAGCTTTAGTTAGTGTAACTTGGAGTGATTATTGTGCCAGATATCATAGCGTGTAGTACACGTTTTGAATTGACTGTTCTCATCAGAAACTTCTTCTCCCCATTTGTTTGCGTAATAAAATAGTATTTGGTCTCTGTGCAGCATATTTAATCATCACCTTCTAACCCAAGTGAAACCTGATGCATGTATACACCAACATGTCAGCAAACTATGTATGATTCAATTCTTTTTCTGGACTACAAGATGTTTTGGAACCTACCAGGTGTTTTTTTTTGGCATGTACAAGGTTTTTAATTTGTATAGTGTTCAATGAAAGACCATGTTTGTAATGTGGATAGTACTTGTGTATTTGTAATATATATGAGGGCCTGTTTTATTTTTTTTATTTTTCAAATTTGGAATTGGAGACGTTGGTTGTGGAGACGTGTCTCCAATCAACCTCAAATTGTAGACTTTGTTTCTGGAGGCACGTCTGCAATTCGCCCATTTTGGATACTATTTGCGGAGGCGCGTCTGCAATCTGCTGAAATTGCAGACTCTGTTTGTTTCAACGTGTCTCCAATTTGAGAAAATTAGAGACGCCAGAAACAGTGTCACTAATTTTTTTGAATTACAGACTCCAAATTGGAGACATTAGATATTAGTGTCTCCAAATAGTCCTGGAAAGAGTCTCTAAAAGCCTTTTCTTACATAGTGAATGGCTCATGATGAAGAAAATAAAAGAGCCGTTGGTGAATTCTGAAAGGCTCACGAATTCGGTGGCAAGAAGTCAAATGCTTACAAAACAAAATTGAATGAATCAAAACAAAACAAATGTCCCAATAGCTAAACTACACCCACTCCTACAAAAAGGCATTTAGGAATTCTGATTTCAAGCAGAAGGTAACCGATTTCAATATGAAAATGGACAAGCACCGGCCTCGTAAAGTACATTTCCAGAAGCCGGTGGGGATAACCACATTTGAAAGTGGCTTTTTTAGATTGTACCTAAGATGGTGCTACGACATAAAATGATTGCTTCTAGTAAATGGGGCATTTCCAGTAAGTGACCTGGATCTTAAATTCCCAGTGGCTAAACATTCATTTGAGTTTTTGGGTGTACTGAAGATATTCTTAATCCCGTCAATCAATTTTGACTAAAACTATAGACTCGCTACTGAAGAAAAAATTTAATTACCTTTCCATGTATTTTGGACAAATTGTCTCGTTAGTAAATCTTAGGCATGTATTAATTCTGGGATATATTCCAGGAAAAAAAACATGGGTATAAAGATAATGGTATACCGCCAAGTGTATTGCAAGAAGCACTCGGGATCAAGGAAATTCCCCGAGTAGATGCCGCCGAGTGCAGTTTCCCGAAGGCCAGAATGCATATCCCGAGTGTAACATAAATTTTCCCGAAGGTTCCTGGCACTAGGGGACTCTGGAAATTGTCGTAGTGGTAGCATATAGCTCCAATTTTAAGATATTAATGCATGCCTTTTTCTCCTACGACAATTATCAGTCAATACGACTGCTTAATTAAAAATCAAGCAGCCCATACAGCCAACAGATACAAGGACAAATGGCACCTATTGGATAAATGGACCCTCTATAAATACTTAGCTATTGCTTCCGATGAAAGGAAAACACATATCTGCTCAACTCTCCTCCCACATGATACTTCACTTTCTGTAGACAAATCAAGTTTTGGACAGATTGGATACTAGAACAAGATATTTGCTCTCTTGGAGTGCTTGGTGGTGCTTCTAGTTTTGCAGAGGTCTCTGAGACAATGGAGGGTGGTCACGAGGAACAGCAGCGACCTCATGTCTTGGGGAAGAGAGGTGGTTCCAGACTAATTCCAGTCATCATTGGTAAATGGCCTTGACCTACTAGCTTGTTATTGACTGGAAATCTGAACGGAAAGCTGTTGTTTTCATCTAACAGTTTTCATATTTCTGCAAAATAAGTATCTGGCGTACGCTACATCCATGTAGGAGTACTAGTTTGAATCTTTATTGGCTTCTTTTGAAAGATACTGACACAGAATGCAGTTTGTTACCTCTCTTTTGTTTAGTTCTGGAGCGACATGTTTGTTACAATGTTTTCTGAAGGCACTCTCCCATTAATCTATTTGCAGCCAACGAAGTATCAGAAAGGATCGTAAGCGCATCTGCTACCGCAAACCTTATCATCTACCTCACCACAAAGTACCACCTGGGTGCCGCAACCAGTGCAATCATCATCTTCGTGTACCAGGCAGCAGCAAATTTCTTGCCATTTTGTGGTGCTATTGTCTCTGATGCGCTGCTGGGACGCTGCCTCATGGTTACACTGACGCTGTTCTTCTGCACAACTGTAAGAGCATCAAACAAACAAGGGAATCACCTTGCTAAAAGTTGATATTGACATTTAATCAAAAAAATAGTTCAAAATCTATATGAGTCTGATTCTTCTTCTTTTGGCAGGGAGCTACCCTTCTGTGGCTAACTTCACTTGTTCCAAGAATGACACCCCCGGATTGTGCCCATCAAGACAAAGCCGTCTGCTCCTCATCAACTCCATTGCAGCTACTCGCACTGTGTACGTCCCTTGGTCTCATGGCTCTTGGAGCCAGCGGCGTCCGCCCTTGCAGCCTGGCCTTTGCCGAGGACCAGATCGCGCACTGGGACACAGCGAGGAAAGACCGAGCGCTCCGGAGACTGTTCAGCTGGTACTACGTCTCCGTGGGCTTCTCGCAGATGGTGGCAGTGACTGTCGTCGTGTATTTCCAGGACAAGATGGGTTGGAACATCGGGTTCATGGTCTCGGCCGCAATGATGGCGGTGGCGACGTTCCTGAACCTGGCGGTGTCCCCTCTGTACGTGAAGGTGAAACCGCAGAAGAGCATGTGGGCGAGCTTACTGCAAGTGACCATCGTGGCTGTCAAGAACCGCCGTCTTACCGTGGCAGAGGGAAATCACGGTGTTCAGTTCCACAGCATTGCAGGGTCGCAGTTGGTGCCCTCAGAGAAATTCAGGTGACTACTTCTAGTTTTTCCGTGTAATAATATTGGTATGATAACGCTGTGCTGCATGTCTTTATATCTCTTTTGTATATCTTTTACCACTGAAAAATAATATCCCTTCAGATTCCTGAACAAGGCTTGCATATTGAGGACGCAATGTGGAAGCACTAATGCAGAAGAAGCAAGCTCATGGAACATCTGCACCGTGGAGCAAGTCGAGAGCTTCAAATCCGCCCTGAGCGTCATGCCTATGTGGTCAGCCACCGTGGTAACCTTCCTGGTGCAGCAGAGCTCATCCTTTGGCGTGCTGCAGGCGTCCACCATGGACCGTCGGATCAGCGCAACGAGGTTTGAGATTCCTGCCGGGTCCATCTCCATCTTCGAGATCCTCACCTTCACCCTGTGGTCTGGGTGCTACGACCCGTACGTGGTCCCGTTCCTCAGGACGATCACCGGCCGGCAGCGTGTGCTCACCCTCAAGCAGCGCATGGGCGTTGGTGTGTTCCTGTGCATGGCATCTATGGCGGTGGCGTCGGCGGTGGAGTCTCGCCGGAGGGAGGAGGCCGCTGCTGCTCTGCGCATGCCGGCGTTATGGCTTGTGCCTCAGTACGTGCTCTCCGGGCTCTCGGGAGCCTTTGGTGCCATCGCGCAGATTGAGTTCTACTACGCGGTGCTCCCCAAATCCATGGGCAGTCTCGTGCTCGCGCTGCTGTTCTTCGGGTCTGGCATTGCCAGCATCGTGTCCACCGTGATAGTCAAGCTAGTGAACATCGTCACCAGCAAGGGTGGGGCGACGCCATGGATATCTGACGACCTGAACCGGGGTCACTATGACTACTACTACATGTTGCTCGCGATTCTCGCTGCCATTGGCCTGGTGTACCTAGTTGTTTGCGCTTACTTTTTTGATGAGACGGTGCAGAACATGTCTCTCGAAATGGTCGACAATGTGGAAACCTAGCTCCTTCATGTAGGCATGGCTACCATATCCAGCACTATGTTGTTTGCTTAATCCTTTGGTCTCCGCACCTATTGGGTGAAATTAATAAATTATGTACAACAACACTATTTGTGTTGGAAATAAAGGTAATCCTTTTGGAAACAACATCTTTTTTCTATCTTTTTTACTTAGGAAGTGACGGAGACAGGTTCCAAATCTTCCCACAGGTTTCTAATAAACAAAAATTTGGACAGAACCGTGACACAAATCAATCCAGCTTCCAAACTGTACGTTCTAAACCCTGCAATCGCAGCAACACGTCTCTTCTGGTTATCACCCGCACGAACACGGATGATCTTGTTGAGAAGGCTGATTTTGGCCTGCGAATCGAAGAACACAAGCAAGAACGAGAGAGAACGCACCCAAATCAAAGATGAAAGATTAAACTCATGAAGTTGGGATCTCACAAACCAATAAAATGATGAATCTGTTCTTGACAGGAATAATTTAAGCAAAACCTAAACCCGAATGGTGGGGTGATGGCTGAATATAAAGGGTGAGGGGCATGGGAGTCCCCAGGACGTGCCACTATTGGGCTCTGACTTTATACAAGGCCCAATGGCTCAAAGACAGTGATGCAGCACCCGGACAGAATCTGAACGTCTTATTGTTTCGACGATTCCCGTTGATTTGGAGGATTTAGGCATGCGACCAGATCCATTTGAAAGATTATCTTCTTATATTTCTAACCATAAGTAGAACGTACAGAACAGAGCCCGTATGCAACCTGGGCGTCTGTTTTAATGTAGACTGGTGTTGGACTCCGAGTTGGATTCGAAGTTGATGTTGATTTGGACTCCAACTTGGTTTGCCTGTCCTTTGCTGGCCCAGACTCCTCTCCCTGTACTCTTGGATCCTCTACTTTATTCCTAATCATAACATTTAATTATTATGTAGCACTCTATTCTCAGTGGTAACATATAAGGACATACGTAAGAATGAGATCACATGTAAATTAATTGTCATGCTTCAGCTCTAGTGATTGACCCTTGAATGTCCAGAGTAGGTGCATCTTGTGTATCTAAGGAAGTGATGTCGCACTTTATTGATCGTCAAATAAAGTGACATATAGTTCATAAGTTGGCTAAGAATAAAACTAGATAAGCTTTTTACAATCCTTCATAGGTCCTTTCTCTTGCTTGTCATTGCAGCCCTTTCAAGATCTTCTTCACAATGTTGTCAACTGTGTTCGCTAAGACTGGAGAGCTGTTGATCAAAGCAATGTGTACAACTTGATGGATCATCACATTTACACCTTTCCCATCTTTCACACCAGAAGTGGTCGGAGACCTATACGAAGCAACCTTCGGGAGCTCGCTCTTCTAGTACGATGTCCTAGCACGAGAAAGTCTGAAAGCATCGTGGCATACCCAGCTTTACCGACCAAAACTGAGTATCCCGTATGTGTGCCCAGGATCCAGATTCACACACACATGACAGTAAATAGTGGTAACAGAAGATACAATGCCATTATTACATAGTTCAAGTAGAATGTAACAATAAAGGGTCTCACAAGAGACTAAACAATAGATGATCAGAGCTAACGCGGAAGACGGCACCAACACTGTAAGAACTTCAATCAAATGAGCAGCTAGCTTAGTAGTAATCCTCGTTGACGTAGTACATCACGCCTGTTTCTTCTGAGCAACATTTCAATGTATGATGAGGACATGATCCATATGGATATAACCAGATTCACGTACGATAGTGATAAATTGAAGGTGAATATGTTTTATATTGATTCAACAATATATCTATTTGAACAAAAACACTACACCATTGTGGCCGACCCGCCCTAGGAACAGCGAATCCGGGACGGGTACCGCCTCTCGTCAGGATCCTATTGGGCAATGCTCGATGAAGCGAGCATACACATGGTACAACACAGGTAGGATAAACAGCAATCTTGTATAGAGAGGGTAGTTTAGTACAAAAGGGTTTCATAAATTGAAATTATGTCTTACATTATCAGAGTACGAATAGAGTTTTGAAAACACAATTACAGCGGAAGACTTAACGGGTTATAGACTCCGACTCTTAGAAGTAAGCAAAAGTATGGGCCTTGTCCAGTGGCACCATACTACAAGCCATACAACAATTACTGCGTCGACTTGCAACGCTCCCACTGGAGGTTCCCGAACTCTGGACGAGATTCTTCCCACTGGGTACTCTCATCCTTGGTATATACGTATGCGCCTGCAAACCACGTATTCGCAAAGCGTGAGCTTCTAAGAAGCTCAACAAGACTGACCCATCAAAAATTGGCTAACTCCAGCCGACACCTAGACATGCTGGCTGACTCACGGTGGGTTTCTTGCCAAAAAGGAGTCGCATTACCTGAAGCTATTCTTGGTCGAGTTTTAGCTCAGGTTAAGTGATTAGAATCTTAACTTTAGTTTGCACTGATCTAATCAATAATAACCAGAACAATAGATAAAATAATCATCATAACTTAATCATCAACCTCATAGCTCATCATCTTAAATAGGATGTGGTGCGTTTCACGAGCAAACTCACAACTGGGAGCGACAGCGGTTCGGAACGATTTTACACCTACAGGTTCAAACCTAATCATACAACACGTGCGTGTCCCAGACCGTACGTGGCAACCGTTCACACCAGGTCCTGCAAAGTCAATTCTCTCCTACGCCTGCCTTAGCAGTGCCGCATCCCACCATAACACACGTCCCGGACGGTTTCTGTGGAGGTCCCACGACTGCCCACCCCAGATCGCCTCCGAATCAGACACCGTAGGGCAGGCTCGACTTTGCAATCACTAGGCTATGTACGTTTACTGGGCCTTATTATACCCAGCATATGATTAGTACATTCAATTCTTGATTAGGCTCGGACCACACGGATCAGACAAGACTACGGTCCCTCTGGTCCCGGACCAGTCGCCGACCTACTTGTACACTGTCTGACCCTCCAACTTTTATCTTTCCTTAATCATCCATAGTCATGTGTCATAATTTGTCATGTGCAAGTTTCAATCAAAACCCTAGCACTTGCGAGCAGCGTCCACTCTACTTGACTTCTACCAGTAAGTACCGCTAAGCATAGCATACGACAATGGATACCTATACCAAGTACCGATAGGGTTTCCTATGGGAGACATATGCAACTAGGGTTTCAATCAACTCCTAGAAAACCTATGCACATTCACGACACATATTTGTAAAAGGAAAAACTGGTTGTGCACGGGGCTTGCCTTGGTCTCCGGGGTTGTTGTTGACTGCTTCTTGGGGGATTGACGACTCCGGGTCGACAGCTACCTCGTTCGCTTAAGAGTCTACATGATGCAACATGAATATGATGAGTTATGATTAAAGAAGGTAATATGGTGGTTTCATCATAGATAATATGGTGTTTTCATCATAGATTCAATGGTGTGTTCAACATTACCACTCAGAGGCTTAGGGTCAACCCTGCTATTTCGACTTCGGCATTTTATTAAGAGTCTTTACCCTTAATGAGTGTGAACTTAAGTGAACTTCTTGTCTTACCAGGAAACTATTTTTAGTTGACAGTGTTCTCTGAAATAGGAATTTTAAAATTTGGTTGAAGCCCCACTAAATTTCCTGGATTTCACAAGAATTCATTTAAGTTTGTTTTAATCAATTCATGGACTACAGTGGAACTTCAGATTCTACCAGTAGGTTATTTTTAGTGAATAGTGCTCTATGAAAGATGAATTTTGGAGCTTGCGTGGGATTAAGTTAAGTTTCCTAGATTTTATAAAAATTCAGCAAAGTTTTTGTTACTTAAACTTATAAAATCAGAAATAAAGACTAGACACTAGAGTAAAATCATGACATTTTATACATGTAGCAGTGAGCATCAATCCTAAAGTTTTGGTTAAGGGTTTGGACTTTTGGATGAATTTCATAATGTATTTTGGAAAATGATAGTTTAAATTGGTAGTTTGGAGTATTTTTAATGACATGCATAGACTTTGTGGAGATTAAATCCTGAAAAAATTACAGGGGATGCATACTACCATGTTGCAATCATGGTTCAAGTTTCAACTCTAGCACATCTCTGAAACTCTATTTAAAATTCAAAAACAGAAAGGACTAATCTATTTATTGAGGAAGTTCCATGAACCTTTTTGAAAAAATGTTTCACAGTAAATTAGTGCATTTGACAAGGGTTCCAACAAATTTTGGTTGGCATTTTTAGATTGTTCCTTGATTTATTGGACATTTTACAAGATGGGCTAAATAATAAGGAATTGAATTTAAATTCGAAAAATGGAGGAGTAGGGGAGAAAAACAGGGGAGGCGGGGATTTGCTCCGGCGAGCTTCGGCGGCGGCGTGATTTCGCCGGGGCTTGCCAGAATAGTGCTCAGGTGTGACACCCCACAATAAATGAACTAAATCAAATTAATAAGCAGTCCATGGTGTAAAATAACGGGTTGAAAAGTTCCATCTATTTAATGGAGTTAGGGGAGGTTAAATAAATGACACCAAATTCGTAAATTAAGATGAATTAGGTAAATTTCCCTTTAAATGCTAATTGACCCCAAATTGGCGGTTAAATCGAAAGAACACACATTAATCATTCCGTAATTAGACGAGAGAACATTAATAGTAGTTTCGGGTTTAAATTCCATAGATAACTTAATTGAAACCCTAACCGTCAAAAGGATTAAATAATGAGGTTAGCAATTAATAAAGGAATTTAAATTGCAAGTAACAATTCGAACTCAAATCTTCGTCTTTGCCATTTCAAACAATTCCATCATTTCGCGAAGGCCCTAAAACAATTGAAATTCAAATCTTTTAACTTTGCCTTGAGAAGGATAAATTTTTCCAAGTGTCAAAGTATATTTTCCTCTCTTCCCCCTCCCTTTCCTCCTTCTCTCTTTTCCCTCCTTCCTTTTCTTTCTCTCTGTTTGGCGCTGGCCGGCCGGGCACTGTGCCTCACGCACGCTCGTCCTTGCTGCCGGAGGGCGCCATGATGAAGCCTACGCCGCGGCACGTCGCCTTCCCCGACGCGCACGCAAACGGGTGAAGCAACGCAACCGGCGACGTGCGCCATTACTTCCTCCCGCGCGCAACGCTGCATTGCCGTCCGGCCGCGTACCCACAGTACGGGAACTCCGCCTATTATCATCACCATCAAACGTGCGCGCGCCAACTACTCCCGTGCACTTTCCTCACTCCTATTTCTCCTCTAGCGGGCTTCCTTCCTCTCTTCCCCTCCGTTCACTCCTATCGTGAGGGTCTACTTCCACTGAATCAAATTTATCTTCACTCACCGAAAGAACGGGCACTCCAGCTCTATCAAGTGGTATCAGATTCCAGTGTTCTCGGTGAGTTTTTCATGTGTTTTTCGTTCATCCTATACTCCACAACAACCAAAAACACAAAAAATTTTCAGGTTAGATCTGTTATCCCAGCACCCCCTTGCGCCTTGCACTTTGGAGCAATAATTTGCATTGTTGAATTTGTGTGCCTGCGCGTTTCATTGTTGCTGGATTACTTGTGTTTTTCTCCATCTGTTCTAGCCGCCACAAACTCTAACACTGCCCCCCTGCCGTACGCTCCTAGATCTGCTCCCTCCGCGCCGCGCACGAGTCCTGCTCGGTTACGATCTGCTATCTCAGCGCCGCGCGTGAGTCCTGCTCGGTTATGAGCTGCTGCTTCAGCGCCGCGCAAGAACCCAACTCGGTTACGCCCCTGCTTTGTGGTTCCGCCGCACGCGCCTCCGCCAAGTCCTACCCAGTAACGCTCTCGCTTCCTGCTGCACCGTGTGCACCACATCTGCCACGCCGAGTCCCGTTCGCTCACGGCAGCACACCTTGCCGCGCGGAGTCCAGATTGGCCGCGCCCTACCGTGCCAAATCCCGGCCAGTCACGCCGCGGAATCACACTCGTCTCCGCCTCTGTTCTGTTTTCGTGATAGTCCAATAAAAAAAAAACAACGAAAAAGAGAGAAAAGAGCACGCAAGTGTGCCCAAAAAAAAAAAACAACCGAACAGTAGAGGGTTGTTTCTCGTGATAGGTTTTGCTGGGACAATCCCAACCGATCTGGTTCGCGTGTGTCCTCGTTGGACTCGTGAGTCTGTCCATGTTCTGCAGCATCGGCTCCTTGATAAGTTCGATCTTTTAATTATCTTTTTACCCCTACCATCTCCGGAAAAAGTGCATGTGGTGACTTGTTCATTTGCTTTCCTTTGTTCATATAATCATTTTTTTGGATGCTCAGCCGCTGATTGTTTTCCACCGGACCTTCTCCTACAACTAACCCTAGCTCTTTCTCGCACTTGTTTCCAGCAGCGTCCATACATGTTTAGCACTATTATTCAACTTTGCAATTATTGTTTGATGGTGCTAATCCTTGACTTGAGTGCAGCCTACCCAGAACTACACATATTTCTACTACGAGCAGGTTTTGTTCTCCAGGCAATCGCTCCTCCAATCTTTCACCGGTTCTACCTGTTGGTTGCAGCTCACCCCTGTGTCCTTGGTAAGAACGGGTAAGAATTTGATAACAGCGTTATTTTGAGCGATTTACCTCCCACCATACACCTGCTATCGTAGTGTCCTCTCCGTTGCTGTTTCGTGTTTGCACTAACAATGGCAGGAGACGACGCCAAGATGGACGCTACACTGCAGGACGTGCACGCGCACGTCGAAGGTCTTGCCGGCGAGATCAAGACGCTGCATGAATGGCTGGATTCCACGGTTGCTTCCTTGACCGAGCGTTTCGACCAGATCGACCTCGCTTAAACGGCCGCCCACGCCACGCTCGAGGCGATCATGACTCGTCTTGAGACCTTGACCATGCAGGTAACGGAGTTGCAGCAGACGCGCGACTATGACGGTGATACGGAGCAGGACGATGGTGATCGTCGCGGTCGTGCATGCAGGGTACGTGTCCCACCTCCTGATTCCTTTGCTAAGATCAAATTTCGCATTCCATCCTTTACTGGCAAATATGATCCTGCTGCTTATCTTGATTGGGAATTAAAGGTCGACCAGAAATTTTCATGCCATGACATTCCTGCTAATATACAAGTTAAGGCTGCTATTAGTGAATTTATTGATTTTGCTTTAATTTGGTAGCGTGAATATAAACAAAAGTTTCCCAATAACACTCCCACCACTTGGGATCAACTAAAAACTACCATGCGTCACAGATTTGTTCCTTCTTATTATGCCTGTGATTTGCTCAACCAAATGCAACGATTTCAACAAGGTTCCCAAACTGTTGAGGAATATTACCAAGCATTACAAAAGTGTATGATTCGTTGTGGTTTAGTTGAGCAGGAGGACGCTGCTATGGCACGTTTTAGGGGTGGTTTGAACCGTGAAATTCAGGACATCCTTGATTACAAGGAATATGATGATATGATCACTTTGTTTGAATTTGCTTGCAAAGCTGAACGTGAAGTGCAGGGACGGCGATCGTCGACACGCGCTAACTCTTTTGCAGGACGCGGCCAAGCTCCCACCCCAGCCTCCCGCCCGGCGTCCTCCACGTCGTCCTCCACGCCGCGCGAGCGTGCGCCGTCCACTTCAAGTGCATCCCCACGTGAGCAGCCGGCCAAGCCGGCAGCACCTCCGGCCCACCTCCAAAGTCTACGAAAATAATCAAAACATTGGACAGTCTAGAATCTGTCAGGGTGCTGCGACACCGACTTTGGGCCGGTTGGTCTTGTACCGAGTTAGAGTCCATTAGGGTTGCGTCCAAGGGACTTGCATATCCCTAATTGCTTTATATCCAGTCGTCACCCCACCATTAAGGTTTGGGTTTGGCTTAGATTATTCTATCAAGAACAGTTTCGCCGTCATGGGTTTGTAGAACCCCAATTCGTGAGATTAATTCAGCATTGAGTTAGATCTTTCGTGTTCTTGCTTGTGTTCTTCGATTCGCAGGCAAAGACTAGCCTTCTCTGCGAGGTCGTCCGTGCTCACGCGGGTGATAACCAGAGGAGACGTGGTGCTGCGATTGCGGAGTTCGGAACGTGCCATTCGGAAGCCAGATCGATTTGTGTAGTGACTCTGCCCAAATTGTTGATTATCAGAACTTGTAGGAAGATCGGAACCCCATCCCCATCAATGTAGCAGGGGGAATAGCAAGTGTGAGTACATCTTGTACTCCGTAAGCGTAGGAAATATATGACATGCAAAGATTAACCAAAAGAAGGTTGATAATATGGTATGACTGCAGAAAGCATTCTATGTCTAGTTCATTTTAAATCAACCGATTCACTAGGTGATAGATCCACAGGTTACCCTGTCTGTCCAAACCAGAGGTTACCCCACCTCGTCACAACCATGAACCTGGTTACCCTACCAGATTCATCCCAAACCATTACAACCCAAGTGTGAAAGGGCCATGGTTGATGGGGACATCACCACTAGTCACATGAACCATCCAGAGCCAAGCAAATTTTCCACGAAGTCAAGCACAAAACCAGCTACGCTAACCCAAGGGCCGATTACACGAAGTCGTGTCAAGAAACTTGAGCAATAGGTGAACACGTTCCTTACTGAATTCAATTCAAGTTCAATGAGAATTTTATACTACCTATATGTTCTACATTTGTTTTTCTCTGGTTTAAACATGAGGAGGAGTCAGCTGTACCACCTGAGATGGAGTACACGGAGGAGACAACAACATACACACAATGTGAACCTGTCCATTGTCTGCTGACGCCCAGGCCAAGTTCTGTGGGTCATGCGCACCAGCATGTTGCGTTTCCATGCGCATAGGACATATGTCTGAAAGCTTGTCAAGTTATCTTTCCAACGCATCAAACGGCACGTCATTTGGACTTTCCGAGGTGGAGTTATTGCCAAAACACTGAAGACTGCCAGGAAACCAGAAGGACGCGTGGGAAACCACAAGAGTGATGTTTTCACACCTCTCAGTTGTCTTTTCCTTTAGAAAAAACTTAGTTTCGTTCTACACCTATCCAGGAGGGGTGTTCCTAGTATAAATATCTATTGTCACCAAGCCATTCTCAGACTTTTGATAATCAGAAAACAAACACCTTTGTTCAGCTATGTGCTAACAACCCCAGAGAGTGATTCTCTACCCCTTTGCTCTTGTGATTTCCCGGTGGGATTACAGAAGCGTCGGTTCGACGACAGCCAATTGGTGCTCCTAGTCCCTTCGAGGTTTTCTCCTCGATTGACCGTAGGCTATGTTGGTTGGTAACTCGTGTGGTTGGGCGAATCCTTGATTCAGGTTGCCGTACAGAGACGGCGGTTGGCTTCGAGTTGATTTCGTCAGGTTGCACTGTTATCTCGGCTGCTTGCAGCTAGTTATCTTGGTCTCTTTGAGGCTAGCTATCTTGTTCTTGATCCTATGTCATGAAGATCGGGACCCACATTCGTATCATGTTCAGCGGCTGAACAATTCTGGCGATATCAAGATTACTCATAGAGTGAAAGTGACTTTTAAAGTTTGAGAGTATGTTGACACCATCCTATGTGATGTAGTTCCAATGACAGTATGCCACTTGCTGCTGGGAAGGCCTTGGCAATATGATCGTTCATCTCTTCATTGTGGTCGCACCAACACTTACACAATCAAGTGGAAAGGCAGAGATATGGTGTTAAAACCTATGACTCCCCAGCAGATCATGGCTGAACATCTTCTGAAGAATTCTGAGGTAAAAGTTGTGAGTGAGAAAGAAAGCGAGAAGAGTAGTTCAAGTGCCACACACCAAACTGAGAGTGGGGGCCACCAGCCAAAATTGAGAGGTAAAAAGAAAGTTGAGAGCAAAATTTAGTGATGCTTGCCACAAAATCAGAGATGAGAGATGTGAGGAAAAACCCAGATCAAGTTATCTTTGTAATCGTGTACAAGGATTCATTACTTTCAACCGATGACATAACATCTCTTCCTAGTGCTGTTTCTGATCTTCTATAGGATTTTGAAGATGTGTTTCCGAAGGCGACTCCAGCTAGACTTCCTCCCTTGCACGGCATAGAGCATCAAATTGATCTCATCCCTAGAGCTGCTTTACCCAATAGACCTCCATACCGCACCAACCCTGAAGAAACTAAGGAGATACAAAGGCAGGTCCAAGAACTTTTGGATAAAGGTTATGTGCGAGAGAGCTTGAGCCCTTGTGCTGTTCCTGTGATTTTGGTGCCAAAGAAGGACGGAACCTGGAGGATGTGCATTGATTGCAGGGCCATAAACAACATCACAGTACGTTATCATCATCCCATTCCAAGGTTAGATGATATGCTTGATGAAATGAGTGGTTCTAGAATATTTTCTAAAATTGATTTGAGAAGTGGATACCATCAAATAAGAATGAAGATTGGTGATGAATGGAAAACTGCTTTCAAAACAAAGTTTGGGCTGTATGAGTGGTTAGTTATGCCTTTGGGTTGACTAATGCACCTAGCACGTTCATGAGATTGATGAACCATGTTTTAAGATCTTTTATTGGAAAATTTGTTGTTGTTTACTTTGATGACATCCTGATTTACAGCAAGACATTTGACGAACATGTTGATCACATACGACAAGTTTTGAATGTGCTTAGAGAAGAAAAGTTGTATGCTAATCTTGACAAGTGCACCTTTTGCACAGATTAGGTTGTGTTTCTTGGTTTTGTTGTTTCAGGAAAAGGAATTGAAGTGGATGAATCCAAGGTGCAGGCAATCAAGGAATGGCCAAGTCCAACAAATGTAAGTCAAGTAAGAAGCTTCCATGGTCTTGCTGGATTTTACAGAAGATTTGTGAAGGATTTCAGCACCATAGCTGCACCGTTGAATCAATTGACAAAGAAAAGTGTCTTGTTCAAGTGGGGAGACTCGCAAGAACATGCTTTTCAAGAGCTGAAGAAACGTTTGACTAAAGCACCTGTACTGATTTTACCTGACTTCACCAAAACTTTTGAGATTGAGTGTGATGCCAGTGGCATAGGCATTGGAGGAGTTCTCATGCAAGAAGGTAAGCCTGTTGCATTTTTCAGTGAGAAGTTAGGAGGTGCGCAGCTGAATTACTCGGTCTATGACAAGGAATTGTATGCTTTGGTGAGAGTCCTTGAAACTTGGCAGCATTACTTATGGCCAAAAGAGTGTGTAATTCATTCTGATCATGAGGCATTGAAATACTTGAGGGGACAAGCCAATCTGAACCGAAGACATGCTAAGTGGGTGGAATTTATTGAAACATTTCCTTATGTTGTGAAGTACAAGAAAGGTAAGGACAATGTTGTGGCTGATGCATTATCTCGCAAGAATGTTTTGTTGAATCAGCTAGAGATACAGGTTCCTGGTTTGGAAAGCATAAAAGATTTGTATGAATCTGATCCTGAATTTTTAGTGCCATATTTGAATTGTAAGGATGGAAAAGGATGGGAAAAGTATCATACCCATGATGGTTTCTTGTTTTACACTAACAAACTATGTGTGCCCAGTTCCTCTGTTCGACTTTTTCTATTGCAGGAAACACATGGAGGTGGATTAATGGGACACTTTGGAAGAGACAAGACCTATCAGATGCTAGCTGATCACTTTTACTGGTCAAAGATGAGGAGAGACGTGGAGAGATTTGTTCAACGCTGCGTCACATGTCACAAAGTTAAGTCAAAACTGAACCCCCATGGTTTATACACTCCATTATCTGTCCCTAGTGTTCCTTGGGAAGACATTAGCATGGATTTTTTTCTAGGGTTACCAAGGACTAAGAGGGGGAGGGACTCAGTTTTTGTTGTTGTCGATAGATTCTCAAAAATGGCACATTTCATACCCTGTCATAAAAGCGATGATGCGTCCCACGTAGCTACTTTATTTTTCAGGGAGATGGGGTGCGTTTGACGGACCACCGCTGACCCGCTTTTTCTCTCGTTGTTCCTTCTCCAGATATTTTTCAGCGATGAGGGAATTGCTCTAAAATTCACTGAAGGAGCCTTCTTGATCCAGGGCTAGGCGGCCTTGGAGTGGAATGTTCAACCCCTCCATGAAGCGATTTTTTCGCTTCGCATCCGTATTCGTGCACAGAATGATTTTCCTGAGTTAAGGCCATGAACTCTTTGGCCTTCCTCTGCATTAGGTCCGCGGGGATGTGATAGGCACGGAACGCTTCCCTGAACTGTGTCCAAGGAACTTGGGTGTTTGGCGGGAAGGTGGCAAGGTAGTTGGCCCATCAAGCACCTGCGTGCCCTTGAAGCATCTGGGCGGCGAACAAAGTCTTCTGTTGTTCCGTGCAATGGAGCAGCCCAAATTTGGCCTTGATCGTGCGAAGCCAATGATCCGCTTCCATCGGTTCCCGGACATCTTTGAATTCCGAAGGATGCGTTGCTAGAAAACTATCATAAGTGCTGTCCTGGTTTTGGTTCCTGGGGCCTCGGTTTGGGCCAGCATTCTCCATTATAGCTCGCAGCATCTCGTTGGTTTGCTGGCTGCTTTGCAACATGGCCGCCATAGCCGCGGCCAAGGTCGGCTCAACAGGCGGGGGTGGTGGGTTGGAGCTCTCAGCGTCCTGACGTCCACCTCTCGTGTTCACCATGCTGAAAAAGCGAAAAGGTCCCCATGGTGTAGTTCATTCCATGATTCTGTCTTGACATGAAAAAGAAATATCATAAAGCAATGCACTGAGAACTCACTGAAATCAACTTCATTCATTCCAAAATGATGATAGTACATCAGTTTCACAGACTTTCTAGACTGTCAAACAATCCATCCTTACATCATGACGGTGACACTATTGCTACGGTAGACTTACGAGAAACACAACACTGAACATCACAACAAGTACAAACAGTCCTTAAGCGAACAACTAAATGAACTCAATTTGCGAGAAGCCTCCGAGCTACTCCTTGGGTTCTGGGTCTGAAGCATCGGGGTCCGACACTTCCGACTCAAGTGCATCGTCGTTCGCGGGAGCCGATTGCTGTGCCTCTAAGAGTCCCTCAACCTGATGCTGCAGGTGATGGTTCTTGTGAACGAGGTTCTCGGCAATCTGCACGGCCTCACTCCAAGGAATCTCCAGCTGGTGAATGTGCTGCAACATAATGTTACAGTCATTATCCCGAGCATGTATTTGAGCAGTCTTGATTTCAGAGACTGCCTCCAACTCGGCAATTTGCATAGCTCGGGCGTCGCAACGAGCACGCAGCCCATTGTTCCTGATCTTCAAGCTCTTAATCCTCTCCTGGAGTCGGGCTATCTCCCTATGAGCACGTCCCAAAGCTTGGCGGTCGAACTCGGCAGTGAGAACGGTGTCCTCATGCAATTGAGCATCGCCAAGCTCAGCGTGAAAAGTGGAGTCACATGGTCTTTTTCTCCCTTGAGAGTCTTGGCAATAGCGTTCTTGACAATGCGATACCAGGTACCATCGATCTGGTCCCCTATCGAAAACAGTGCTACTAGCTGCTCCGTCAAATCCTCCAGGTGTTCCTCGCAGAGCCTCAATAGAGCTCTGTGGGCAATGGCCTCGATAGCCTCAGACTTGTCCGAGCCAAGCGAGGTGACAGTCCAAGTCTCCCAATCGGCTCGGTGAGGGTGAGCGGGTAAAGTGAATATGGCTGAGCAGCGATGTTGGCCATGCTGTTTGAACTCCCAGATCTGAAACCAAGGAGTCTCTATACAGCCTAGCGAATGCATCGTCTGCCGGAGCAGCTCAACAAATCCCCTACGTCCCGATTCTTAGGTGACGCGAGTGGAAGTGGAGTTCTCAACTCCAAATTCCTCTGGTCCCTGCTCGATCATGTTGCCCGACATCTGCATCACAGAGATGAATAATATTAAAATTAATTAGAAGCCACATGTTGACACATAGTTCAAGGCATGCAAATATCTTCCGATACGTAAAATATTCTCATCTCTACGTAAAAGAGTAATTCATGATCGACACGAACATTGCTTGACACGGGCCCGCCCCAGAAAACTCAATCCGGGTCGGATCCCGCATCTCGTCAGGATCCTGTTGGGCGATGCTCAGCGAAGCGAGCTTACACATGGTTCAACACAGACAGGATAAACAGCAATCTTTTACAAGATGAGGGAATTTAATACATCATTGTTTCATAAGTTAAAAATTAAAGTCTTACAACAATATTAGAATACGAAAGAGTTTTCGAAATCACAGACAAACAGCGGAAAACTAAAACAAGTACAGACTCCAACTCTCATGGTAAAGCAAAGCATGAACCGTGCCCAGTGGCATCATGCTACTAGCCACTTTAAGATTCACTGCAGCGAACCACAACGCTCCCACTGGAGGTTCCCAAACTCTGGAAGCTGCTCTTCCCGCTGGCTATCATTGTGAGCGAACACGTCAGTGCCTGAAAATCACGTATTCGCAAAGCATGAGCTTCTAAGAAGCTCAACAAGGCTGACCCGTCAAATTAGCTAGCTACAGCCGACACCTAGACATGCTGGCTGACTCAGGGTGGGTTTACCTTGTAAAAAGGACTCGCACTACTTGAACTAATCTTGGTCGAGTTTTAGCTCAGGTTAAGTGTTTAGAATGATAACTTTAGTTTGCACTGTTCTAGGCAATCACAATGGAACAAAAGATAATAATCAGCAAATGTCAGTCATCACCCTTAGAACTCATCCTCTTATTGTATGTTACAGAGAGTTCAAGCAAACTCATAGCTGAGAGCGACAGCGATTCGAACCGATTTTTATACCTCTGCAGGGTTAATCTAATCATACGACACGTGCCCGTCCCAGACCGTACGTGGCAACCGTTCACACCAGGTCCTGCAAAGTCAATTCTCTCCTACGCCTGCCTTAGCAGTGCCGCATCCCACCATAACACACGTCCCGGACGGTTTCTGTGGAGGTCCCACGACTGCCCACCCCAGATCGCCTCCGAATCAGACACCGTAGGGCAGGCTCGACTTTGCAATCACTAGGCTATGTACGTTTACTGGGCCTTATTATACCCAGCATATGATTAGTACATTCAATTCTTGATTAGGCTCGGACCACACGGATCAGACAAGACTACGGTCCCTCTGGTCCCGGACCAGTCGCCGACCTACTTGTACACTGTCTGACCCTCCAACTTTTATCTTTCCTTAATCATCCATAGTCATGTGTCATAATTTGTCATGTGCAAGTTTCAATCAAAACCCTAGCACTTGCGAGCAGCGTCCACTCTACTTGACTTCTACCAGTAAGTACCGCTAAGCATAGCATACGACAATGGATACCAATACCAAGTACCGATAGGGTTTCCTATGGGAGACATATGCAACTAGGGTTTCAATCAACTCCTAGAAAACCTATGCACATTCACGACACATATTTGTAAAAGGAAAAACTGGTTGTGCACGGGGCTTGCCTTGGTCTCCGGGGTTGTTGTTGACTGCTTCTTGGGGGATTGACGACTCCGGGTCGACAGCTACCTCGTTCGCTTAAGAGTCTACATGATGCAACATGAATATGATGAGTTATGATTAAAGAAGGTAATATGGTGGTTTCATCATAGATAATATGGTGTTTTCATCATAGATTCAATGGTGTGTTCAACATTACCACTCAGAGGCTTAGGGTCAACCCTGCTATTTCGACTTCGGCATTTTATTAAGAGTCTTTACCCTTAATGAGTGTGAACTTAAGTGAACTTCTTGTCTTACCAGGAAACTATTTTTAGTTGACAGTGTTCTCTGAAATAGGAATTTTAAAATTTGGTTGAAGCCCCACTAAATTTCCTGGATTTCACAAGAATTCATTTAAGTTTGTTTTAATCAATTCATGGACTACAGTGGAACTTCAGATTCTACCAGTAGGTTATTTTTAGTGAATAGTGCTCTATGAAAGATGAATTTTGGAGCTTGCGTGGGATTAAGTTAAGTTTCCTAGATTTTATAAAAATTCAGCAAAGTTTTTGTTACTTAAACTTATAAAATCAGAAATAAAGACTAGACACTAGAGTAAAATCATGACATTTTATACATGTAGCAGTGAGCATCAATCCTAAAGTTTTGGTTAAGGGTTTGGACTTTTGGATGAATTTCATAATGTATTTTGGAAAATGATAGTTTAAATTGGTAGTTTGGAGTATTTTTAATGACATGCATAGACTTTGTGGAGATTAAATCCTGAAAAAATTACAGGGGATGCATACTACCATGTTGCAATCATGGTTCAAGTTTCAACTCTAGCACATCTCTGAAACTCTATTTAAAATTCAAAAACAGAAAGGACTAATCTATTTATTGAGGAAGTTCCATGAACCTTTTTGAAATTAAGATTAAGTTGAGATTAAGTTGAATTTATTGAGATTAAGTTCCATGATACTAATCTATTTATTGAGATTAAGTTGAATTTCCTAGATTTTATAAAAATTCAGCAAAGTTTCTATTATGTAAACTCACAAAATCAGAAATAAATACTAAACCCTAGAGTAAAATCATGAAACTTTATGTAGACACCAGTAAGTACAAAATCTAAAGTTTTGCTCTAGGGCTTCGATTTTTGGATGACTTTCATAATGTATTTTAGAAAATAACAAATTAAATAGGCAGTTTAGAGTGTTTTTAATGAATATCATACAATTTTATGGTTGTAAAATCCTGAGAAAAGTTCAGGAGATGCATACTGCCATGTTGCAAACAGGGTTCAAGTTTCAGCCCTAGCACTGTTGTGGAACTCTAGTTAAAATTCAAAAACAGAAAAGGTTCACCTAATTATTTAGGAAGTTCCATGAACATTTTTGAAGAAGTGTTTCAGCAGAAAATTAGTGCTTTTTATATGGATTCCAATAAATTTTTGTTTGGTATTTTTAGATTTTTCCTCTATTTACTAGATCTTTTACAAGATTGGCTAATTAATAGGAAAATCAAAAATTAAAATGAAGAAGGAGCAAAACAGAGGAGGCTGCTGGCGGTGCTCCGGCGAGCAATTGACGGCGGGGAAGGGCTCGCCGTGAGGGGAAAGGCGGGAAAAGGTTCCCTAGGCTTGCGCGCGGGGAGGGTGTGCTCCGGAGGTCGACGGCGGCCGGCAGCGACTATCGGAGCACAGCGCGCGGCGGGCAGGGTTCAAAATACCGTTCAAAATCGCTCGGTTTTCGCGGTTTCCGTCCAAACCGCTCCGGCTCGATTTTTACGGTTAGCGGTTTTTCGAATTTAAATTTGATGGATTTTGAAAAATTTGAAAAAATTTGTAAAAAAAATATGTAAAAAAACTAGATGAAAAATGAGGAATTATGATGGAGGAAGAAGTTAAAAAAAACTTGTTTAGTGTGATTTTTAGTTAAAACGGTAACTCGTACCCTGGCGGTGGGCGGCGGCGTCGAGGGGGTCTCCGGCGAGCAAATTGCGGCACGGTGGAGCACCAATTCGCTTGGGGTTTGGTGCTAGAGCTTCTACGCATCATGGAGAGGGCCGGCAACACCACAACGGAGACCGAAGCATACCGAAGAGTCGTCGGCAACGGTGAGCGTTCCTGTCGAACGGGTGGACCGGAGACGGGCTTGATGGACCGGAAGCTGCTTGAGGATTAGGGAAAGACATTAGACACGGTGTGACATGGGGATATCCACCGGGAGAAGGAACTCACCGTGCGACGGGTGCGGCGGTAATGGTGGACGGTGCTCGGGCAGGGGAGGAAAAAGAAGGAGAAGAAAGGGTGAACTGAGGAGGACGAAGGGGAGTGGGGAAATGCAAAGGGCTCGTGCATGACTTAAAGTGCCACGGTAGGGGAGAAGGAAGGGGAGGGAGTGGAGCAGCGCGTCGGGGAATGGAGGAGCGGGGGCGGTGGCGTACCACGCGCCAGGCGATGGCGTGGCGCAGAGGGGAAAGAGGGCAGCGAGGGAGAGAGAGGAGGAGAAGAGCAAGGAGGCGGGATTCGCGCAGGGCCCCGATAGCTCGGCGTGAAAAGGAGCGCGGGCCAGTGCTCGGCCTGCCACGCCGCTACGGATTGGCCGCCGTGGCGGCCGACGGTTTTAATTTGATTTGATTATTTTTTTGATTAAATTCAAAATTCCAATATAGATTCAAGTGAAATTCATACTTCCCTAACTTGAAAAATTTTGAAACTTTTTGTGTGTGTTCAATGTTTTAATTGGAACAACTTTCATTTAAGGGCCGAGTCCTGTTTCGTTTTCTAAAATTCATGAATTTCCATTTAACTTCAAGTTTGTTTGAATTTTTGAGGGGCTTTAATCTTTTCCAAAAATTCTGATTAAATCCCCAAAATTCTATTTTGAAGTGAACTTAATTTTCATGTAAAAATATTGCTAGGGTTACATAAGATTTTTGACGGATTTTGAATTGGGGTTTGAATTCTTTCCTCTTAACCCCCTTAAAAACTAAAACAAACTTAAATTTAGTTGGACATTCACAAATTTTTTAGAGGCAGAACGAGGACTTCATCCTTTAATGAAAGTTATTCCAAATAATGCACTGAGTGCCGACAAAAATTTTCAAATTTATCTGAGCTCGGGAAGTACAAATTTCATTTGAATTTGAAGAGGGATTTTGTATTAATTGAAAAATTTAGAAAAAAAGGGAGAAAGGCTGAGCACGCCGCGCCGCCGACCAACAGCGGCGCAGCTGCGCCACCTTCTCCGCTGTCCGCGCCTGCACTGCTGGCCAAGCCGTCCCTCAGTGAGACAATCCCGTGAATCCCTCCTCCTCCCTCTCTGCCGCTTTCCCCGCGCCGCATTTCCTCCTTTGGCGCACCACCTCCCGCCGCCCCAATCCGCGGCTGCCGCTCGTCCTTCTCCCTCTCTGCTCCTCCGTCGACGACACGCTCACGACGAAAGCAACGTGCCAAAACTCCTCTCTCCTGCTTCTCTCTCTCGTGCCCTCCCTTTTTCTCCTCCCGAGCACACCAAGTGGCCTCGCGCGCCAATCACCATGCCTCGCCATTAAAACGCCCCCCTGCTCTCCCGTGGACAGCCCAATACAACGCGAACCGAGCCGCACCACCTTGTGATTCATACTCTCCATAGCTCCTTCTTGCTCAATGCAAGAGGAATCACATTCTCTCGCCACCATTTCATCGGAACGCCACTCGGGCCGACAGCGCCGCCGCCGGCATTAGAACTTCAAGTTCGTCGTCGTGGTACCCTCTCGCTTCAATTCATCTCTCCGGCTACTCCCTCTGGTCCGTGCGCACCTCCTTGACATGGTTTCATCCATAGGTTGTCGCCGGTGAGGACGAACGTCGCGCCGCAGCCGGACCACCATTGCCGCTGGCGTGACCTCACCGTCAAACCTCCATCTCTGGTCATACCCGAAGACTTTAGCACCCTCCACTAGGTTCGTTTTGGCCTGATGAAGCTCTTCACCCCTTCCTCTGTACCTTAAACCCCGCCCCTCCTCCTCTGCACAGCTCGCCGGAGCTCGGCCCTCGCCGCCCCTGCTCTGCTCTCCTCTTCTTCGCCATTTTTATTTTTTTTATTCAATGTCCTATTATTTAGCTAGTTTTGTAAAATGCCTAGTAAATCAAGGAATAGTCCAAAAATGGTAAACCAAATTTTCATGGAATCCCTATAAAATACACTAATTAACTACTGATACACTTTTTCAAAAAGGTTCATGGAACTTCCTCAATAAATAATTAATCCTTTCTGTTGTTGAATTTTAACTGGAGTTCCAGAGATGTTCTAGGGTTGAAACTTGAACCATTAGTGTATCTTGGTAGCGTGCACATCCTGTAATTGTATCAGGATTTTACAACAACAAAGGTATATGCATGTCATTATATTTACTCCAAACTACCATTATAATTTGTCATTTTCTAAAATATATTATGAAAGTCATCCAAAAATCCAAACCCTTAACCAAAACTTTATTTTAGGTATTTAATGGTGCCTAAATCAAGTTTCATGATTTTACACTAAGGTTTAGTATTTAATTCTGATTTTCTAAATTTAAGTAACAGAAATTTGCTGAATTTTTATAAAATCTAGAAAATTCCACTTGACCTCAACCAAACTCCAAAATTCATATTCCAGAGAGTACTATCAAGTAAAATTAACCTCCTCGTAGAATTGGAAGTCCACTATAGTCCATAATTCGATTAACAGAAAATTTTACTGAATTTTTATAAAATATGGACAATTTAGTTTGACTTCAACCAAATTCTAAATTCATATTTCAGAGAGCACTGTCAACTAAAAATAGTCTCCTGGTCAAATATGAAGTTTCACTTCAGTCCACACTCATTAAGGGTAAATGCTTTAATAAAATGCTGAAGTCGAAATATTAGGGTTAACCCTAAACCTTTAAGTCATAATGATGAAAACACCATAGTATCTATGATGAAAACATAATATTATATTATTTAATCATAACTCACCTTATTCATGTTGCATCATAGACACCGAGCGAACGAGATAGCTGTCGATCCGGAGTCTTCGATCCCTGAAAAAGTCGTCATCACCAACCCTGGAGACCAAGGCAAGCCCCAGAGCAGTTTTAATTTTTTCCTTTATCACTATGTGGCGTGAATGTGCATTAGGTTTTTAGGAGTTGAATGAAACCCTAGTTGCATCTGTTTTCCATAGAAAACCCTATCGGTACTTGGTATAGGTAACCAATGTAGTATGTTATGCTTAGCGATACTTACCGATAGAAGTCGAGCAGAGTGGACGCTGCTCATGATTGCTAGGGTTTGATTGAAACTTTCACATGAACATGACACATGGCTAAGGATGATTAAGGAAAGATGAAACTGGAGGGTCAGATAGGGTACAAGTAGGTCGACGACTGGACGGGGTCCAGGGTGACCGTAGTCTTGTCTGATCCGTGTGGCACAGTTGGTCAAGTATTGAATGTACTGATCATATGCTAGGTATGATGGGACCTAGTAAACCTACGTAACCTGGTGATTGCAAAGTGAACCTACCTTACCGTGTCTGATTCGGAGGCGGTCTAGAGCGGGCAGTTGTGGGAACTCCATAGAAATCGTCCGGGACGTGTGTTCTGGAGGGATGCGGCACTGCTAAGGTAGCCTAGGAGGGAATTGACTTTGCAGGATCTGGTGTGAACGGTTGTCACGTGCGGTTTGGGACGCACACTTGTCGTATGATTAGGTTATCCCTGCAGGTGTAAATCGTTTCGAACTGCTGTCGCTCTCAGTCTATGAGTTTGCTTGACCTCTCTGTCGCATACATTAAGGTGATGAGCTATGAGGATGATGATTAATTTATGATGAATATACCTTACTCTTTTATTTCTGATTGATTGGATCAGTGCAAACTAAAGTTACGATTCTAATCACTTAACCTGGGCTAAAACTTGACCAGAGTAGCTTCAGGTAATGCGAGTCCTTTTTGCAAGGTAAACCCTCCCCGAGTCAGCCAGCATGTCTAGGTGTCGGCTGTAGATAGCGAATTTAACATAATCGTCGGAGTTCCAGAGGTTGGAAGTCGCCGCTGCCGTTTGCGCCGAAGCCGAGAGAGATTCCGGAGAGCACCCAGCCGATTTCGTGCTCGGGCTTGGATTCTGGTCCTTAGTGTCCTGGATTTGCTCGCAGCTCGTCAAGCTCACTTTTCTTCGCCGTGCAGCGTCAGTTGCGAGGACTGCACCGCCCTCGCAGGAACGCGCTGACGCGAGAACGCCGCACGGTGAGGACCACCCTCCGCTTCCAGTTTTAAACTTCTACCGTCCCTGTTCTGGGATGTTAGAGGATTGTGGTCGTCTTCTAGCCGATTTGGTAAACTTCATACTAAATCGTTGCAAGGTCTAGAAAGGAGGAACCCAAGCATTCTCTGAAATCCTTGGGAAAGGTTCCAAACATCTGTCGAAACACCTTATCCTATAAACCCATGGAACTTCCTAAGTAAATAGGTAGAGATCTTCTGTTTTTGATTTACTTCTGGAGTTTCAAAACTCATCTGGAGCTGGAACTTCTGCCAGAAGTGTGCCATGGTGATCAGAACTCAAAGGTTCTGCCTTTGATTTACTTCTGGAGTTCCAGAACTCATCTGGAGCTGGGACTTCTACCAGAAGCGTGTCCTGACCACAGAACCCCAGAATTGTAACATTGTTTAAGCCGGACGTCTAATGGGTAGTAGCTGTTTAAGTATCACTTAGTGGTGTAGCTTGGTGTTAGATTAAATTGTTTATTAATCAATTTAGTTCTTTAAGTGTCTGGCCACTTAAATTCTTTGAGAAATTGTTAATTAATGATTCCCCTCTCTACTTGCATCATGTAGACGCCAACGTGAACGAGATAGCCATCGAGGTTGGAGCCCGAGTTCTCTGGAGAGCCCGCTCCTGCAGATCAGGAGGGAGCAATCATGTCGCTACCCTGCCCGATAAAATCGTACGGTTGCTCATCCAGGATCATTTGGGATATCACTTGCAAGCAAGCGACCATACAGTACAATGATTAACGAAAACACGCAAAACATGATTAAAAGGTGCATTAATTCTTAACATTACATCATTGGTTCAGAAATTTAAAGTGCGGAAGCGTAGTTTGAAAACAAGCGCGAGAGAGCGGAAACTAAATATTTACAACTTGACGATACAATTAAGCACCTCAGCCCTATGATGCTTAATCTTCATGGGCCGGAGAAGCGGGAACCCACTCGAAGGTCCACTCAGTGGGTGCTTCCCCTTCCCAACCACCAAAGCCATAAGAGCTAGAGTTAGTGGAATCACCTACAAAAATAATTAATCCATAAACCTTGAGCAACTAATACTCAGCAAGACTTACCCATCAATATGGTCATCTAATGGCCGACTCCTAAAATGCAGAAAATATTTGGGGAAGTTAACCTGAGATTTGCAAAAACAGCCTACTAGTTGTCTTTCAAATTTTCAGCCAAGTTAACAGGGTTCATTATTAATAAGCTAAGTGTGCCACTACACTAAACAAGCACGATTTCAGCACAACAATTCAGGGTTAAACCAGCCATTTTCTTCACACTTCTACTTAATACATATCGCTGCGGCAGAAAGGAGCAAGTGGTACTCTTAACCATAAGGGACAGCAATTATAATTGATTTACATCCTGCAGGAGAAACCCTAATAGCACGACACGTGCACACTCAAATGAGTCACACGTGGCTACCTTTTGTAATATCGTGACAGAGTTGGCCCAACATCCATCTTTCCAAGGACATGGTCCTCCAGGCGATGCCCTGCATCCCTGTACGGCCCCAAGTCTTTCCCACTAGCACAAGCCCAAGAAACAAAAAGGCGAATCATCCACCATGACGGTCCAATCACCCGGAAAAAGAGATGGCCAATTGTCCAACAAAGCACAATGAGCTACATCGGTTTCCTGAGTCCCATTTACCAGTATGTATTCGGTACACAACTCAAACTTGATCAATCCAACTGCACCCGATAAAGTTCTCAGGCTTTAATCACAAGTTAATTCACATTCCTCAAATTTCCTTCTTTGATTAAACAACATGAGTAGCCTTCATACTACTCACATTCTACTGTTTCCTATCCTTAATGCATGGCATTCTATCGTATGGCTCTATCAAAACAACCCATAGGAAAATTCTATCGAGTCATGCAACTAGGTTTCACGGCAATTTCCTCGAAACTTAATGCACAAGCAAATCCTACATGCACAGTGATAAACATAAACTTTATAAAACATAGGTGTGCACCGGGGCTTGCCTTAGTCTGTAGAGTGGTCAGCACACTCAAGAGAAAAGTTAGTTCCTGTGGGTGCCTCCTCCGAAGTCACTTTCTCCGCCGGAATTTCGGGATCGGTCCCTATATGAGGAAAATGGTGCCTGTCAAGACTTAGCAAAATGAATGATCATTCTTACATTAGCATGATGTGGGTGAAAAAGAAGAATGCTCAGGACATTATTAGTGTTGATAATTTTTTTACTAGCTTAGTTTGAAGTGTTCTCCTCATAAAATTAATGGGTGATTTAATCATTAGTTAAAGTCGATGCAAGCAAAAATATAGTTTTCTCAATTTCAGGAGGTTTCTGTACAATGGAATTTTTCTGCACAGGGAACATGAGCTCAGGAACATTTGTGCCAAGTTTGGTGATTTTACCCTTAAGGATTAAAAAGTATTAATAATGGAATTTATATGTAGACTTTAAGCATAATCTAATGAAACATAGAGTTAGACATGTCAAAATAATTTGTAAATTTTTGTGGTGTCAAGTTGTGCTAAAAGAGGCCTACTGACCAAAAATCAAGATTTTAGGTGATTAGATTAGCCATAAAAATTTTTATGACAGTTTTACTTATAAAATTATTGTGCCCAAACATTTTGTTAACATAAAGAGATGAGTGCTCCAGGTGATAGTTCTGACTAAAAGGTATCCAACAATTTTTAGTTTGCATTTTTCTGAGCAATATTCAATTTTTGGTGGATTTACAACTTCTTTAGGAATTTTCTAGTAAATGAATAAGATTGGAAAACCGAGCCGGGGTCCAAATGGCAGCGACTCAGGACAGGGGAGACGGCGCACAGGCGGTCCTTGACGGCGATTCTCACCGGAGAGACGTCGGCGGCGGCAACCAAGGGGCGCATCACGCTTAGCGTGACATGGGAAGCAAGATTGGTCAGGGGGGGGGGGGGGCCGAGGCGGAGCTTACCGGAGTTTGCCCGGCAGCGGTCGGTGGTGAAGACGACGGTGGTGGGCGGTGTGTGGCTTGTCCGGTGTGTAAGGAGGTCGATGGAGAGTGGCGCGAGCTCCGGTGAAGAATGGAGGAGTTGCCTGGCAAGGTCCGGAGTCGGAGAAACGGCCGGAGATGGGTCGGCGTCAGCGAGGTGGCGGCACGGAGGAGCTCCGGCGATGGCACGCCCGTTCCGACGATTCTGCTCCACGACGCACGACGAGGTTACGTAAAATAGAGAGAGAATGACGAGAGAACTTCGCCGGCACGAGGAATCGAACTGAGACGCACCGGCGGCGAACTTCCGGTCGTCGACAGCGATGGAGACCACGGCGGCGCTCCAAGGAGAAATTCACTGGTGTTTTCGGCAGTTGCGAGCTCGGGAAGAAGAAAACAGCTCGGGAAGGAGTAGAGGAGTGTTGCGCACGCTCTGGAGGTGTTCAGTTAAGGTTGAGATGCGGCTGAGCGCGAGCTCGAGCGGCGGCCACGGTGGCGGTGCGGAGAGGAAGACGGAGAGGAATGGGCGGGAGAAAGAGAAAATAGAACCAGTGGGGGAAAAGATAAGGCGCGCGCAAGTTGACTTGGCGTGCGCGGCGCTCGGCGATGATGGCCGGCAGGCGGCTCTGGAGCGGACGGCAATGAGTCGGACGAGTGGCAGCAGTGGCGCGCGCGGAGCAAATTCATGTCGTGCGTCGTTTTGCTGCTGTCTTGCGTGGCTAGGGCGCGTAGGCGACGATGTGGGGCGGCTGCGTTGTAGGCGGCAGCGGCAGCAGCAGCTCGTCGGTCGGGCGGGCGCAGACGGCAGTGGGGGCAGCAGGGAAGGAAAAGGAAAAGAATGAGAGAAAAGGGATAGGGAGAGAAAGAGAAAAGTTTTGGTAATTTGAAAAAAATGTGTTCCAAGGACACAAGGATAAGAAACGAATTTCCAAATGTTTGAGGGATTCTACTAGACAAGATGGAATTCTTTGAGTGGCAAAAGGATTAAGATTTGAATTTGGACTGTTATTTGCAAATTTGAATTCTTTATCAATCACTAAGTCTCATTATCCATTTATTTAATTCCCTCGATATAATTAGGTTTTCGAATCGGTTAAACTTTGGAATTTTAGACCTTATACCAACCATTAATCTTCTATCATTAGATTATATGAAAGATTAACGTGCTCCTTTTCAATTTAACTTCCAAATTTAATCAATTAGCATTGGAATAGGAAATTTTTCTAATTCATCTTAATTTGTGAATTGGATGTCATTTATTTAGTTTCCACTAACTCAATTAGATAGATGGGAATTTCTAACTCTTTATTTGAGCATCATTAGCCTTGTTAAATTATTTGGTTAACTAGGAGTTATCTTGAGATGTCACAGCCCTTCCACCTTAAGAAAATCTCGTCTCGAGATTTTGAAAAGAGTGATGCGATGAAGGAATCGAGGATTACCTCAGGATAGATGCCATAAACTCAGAAAATTTAGATTGTAGGAATTCCTCACTTTCCCATGTGGCTTCATCTTCGGAATAATTTGTCCATTGCACCTTGTAGAATGTTATGGTTTTTCGACGAATTACACGATCCTTCCAATCGAGTAGTTTCAGCGGCATTTCCGGATAGGAGAGATCATCTCGAATTATTTCAACATCCTGGATAACCACTTCTTGAGGGAGTTTTAGGCACTTCCGGAGTTGAGATACATGGAATATGTCATGAATTCCCGACATATGGGAAGGTAGCTCCAGACGATAGGCCACGGGGCCACATCGCGCGACGACTTTGAAAGGTCCAATAAATCTTGGAGCTAGCTTACCATTAATGCCAAAACGTTGGACACCCTTCGTCGATGATACCCGGAGATAGACGTGATCATCCACTTCAAAAGTTAACGGTCGACGCCTTTTGCCTGCATAGCTCCTTTGCTGTGACACCCCCGGTGTCACCAGGGTTTAAATCGACACACTAAAACCTTAATCGGCAATTGACGCATTTAAAAGCAAAATCAACAGTAGAAATAGAAAGAAATAATGTTTGAAATACTCTAAAGAATCACTATGAAAACTTTGGCACACAACACAACACTATAGTTAAGTTCGGAAAAATCTCAACTAACAGTGTCGAAACCTCGTTTACAGGAAGAAAATCCAAACCCTAACTCGAGACTATCCAAATTTCCACAAAACCCTAGACATATTTTTGCATAACAATGAAGTACACTTAAAAATGGAATTTTTGGAATTTATTCAAAATTTTTGGAAAGGATTTAGACCTCTTAAAAATTCACCCAAGCAGAAATCACCTTAGAAATTCAAGAATTTTTAGAAGTCAAATCATGACTTGAACCCTAAATGAAAAATGCTCCAAATAGATTCTTGAACTTGCACAAAATTTTCCAAAAATTTTTGAGCTCGGGAAGTGTACCATTTCACTGAGTTGTGTTCCAGCTTGTTGTTAACAAATGAATTAAAAAAAATGGAAGGCGACTATTGCCGGGCGGGCTACAGTGCCCGCCGCCCGCCCGACAGAGTGGCGGGCGGCAGGGCACCGCGCCCCGGCCGACACGGCCTTTGGCACGTCGCGCTTTAAGTCCCGACCGGTGCTCTCTCTTCCGCGCTCCCCCCCCTCTCTCTCTCTCTCTCCCCCTCGCTCTCTCTCTCTCACTCACTCTCTCACTGCCCCGCCGCCCACGCGCGCCGCCCGGGCGGCATGCACCGCCATGCCCCTGCCCTTGCTCCCCACTCCCCTACCCGAGGACCCCTTTAATTGGCGCGTCTCCTCCCCACTCCCCCCCCCCTTTTCTTCCATTCTCCTTCCCGCGCGCGCAGTCCTCCTCTCTTCCCCTGCCCCGGCCGGCCGCCGCCGCCCTAGCCGCCTCCCACGCCCCTTTGCCGACCGCAGCCTCCTCTGCTCCTTTCTCTCCCTTCCTAAAGCTCTCCTTCGAGCATAAAGTCGAGCGCTGCCAGTCCTTCTCCCCCTCCCCCCGTTTTTCCTCTTCGCGCGAGCTCTGCCGACACACAGCACGCCGCCGCCATTGCCGCCCCATGTCGACAGGTCACTCCGGCGAGTTCCAAGCCGCACCACTGTGCCTCCTAGGTTCCCCTCCATCCCCTGAAACTCTCCAACCACCAAGAGCCCCAGCCATACTGCCGTTTCTCCGGAACGCCGCCGACCTATTTTTCGGCCGAACATCTCACCAGCGGCCACCATTCCCCAAAATTCGTCGCCACGGTAGCTCGATTCTTCCATTCCTTTCTCCAGCTATTTCTCCTAGTCCTTGTGCACCCAATTGACAAGTTTGTGGCCACAGTTCATCGCCGTGGACGAAGAACGTCGTGCGCCACCCCGTCAGCCGCCATTAACGCCGTCGCCTAGCTCACGTCGCCGGCCACCTTTCCTTTTTTTCCGTGGCCTTCAACCTCTTCAAATCAGTGCGTTGTCACAAGGTGAAGCTCCATGACCCTCAAATCCCCGCCCTAGCCCTCTCCTCCGGCGAGGATTCCACCGGAGAGCCGCCCCTGCCGTGCCGCCCCTGTTCTGCCACTGTTCTATTAATTTCCCTAATTTCCTTTAATTAGCCAGAGATTGTTAGGCATGTAACAAATCATGGAAAAATCTAAAAATGCCCAACCTAATTTTATTTGAATCCTTGAGCACTGAACTAATTTTCTGTTAAAGCACTTTTTAGCAAATGACAAAAATTTGCAGAATTAATTAGAACACTCTTTTCTATTGTTGAATTTTAATTTGAATTCTAGAGCAATCTTGGGCTGATCTTTGATCCACAAATACATCATGATATTACACACCTTCTGGAATTTTAGGAGGATTTAAGGACCACGAAGTTGCATGTAACCCTATTAAATTACTTCAATCTGCCTAGTTAAAGTACCTTTTTCTAAAACACATTGTAAAAGTCATTCAAAAGATTAGACCCAAAAGAAAAGTTTTAGATTTGATGCTCAAGAATGTCCACATAAAACTTCATAATTTTAATCTAAGGTTTACTATTTCTTTCTGATTTTATAAGATTCAATAATAGGAACTTTGATGAATTTTTACAAAATCTAGAGAATTCATCTAGGCCTCACCCAAAGCTCAAAATGATTATTTCAGAAAGTGCTATCAACTAAAAATAATCTTGAGATGAATTGAAATTTTCATTTTAACCCTAGTTTAATAGTCGAAGAAATTAAATAATGTTTAACCGATGAAAAATGTCGAATTAACCTTAACTAAAGTTGAAGTTGTTGAACATGCCAATTAAAAGTCTCCTCATGGGAAATCTGAATAGATTTCTTTGAACATCATTCACAGATTAAGAATTGAAACAAATCGACGGCGTCGAGTAATTAGGGTTCACCCTAATTCTAGGCGTCGCCGATCGAAACCCTAAATTGCTAATGATAAAAGCAACGACTCTTTTTATTAAACTTATCATAATCATACTGCATCATGTAGATTCTGAAGCGCACGAGGTAGCTGTAGATCCGGGTTCGTCGATTTCCACAGCAGAGATCAACAACAACGTCGGAGAACCAGGTAAGCCCCGGTGCACAACCGTTGTTTAAAGTTTTTCCTTTTATAACTCAGTGTGTCTTGGTGCATTAAGTGCTAGGAGTTGATTGAAACCATAGTTGCATTTGTTTCCCATAGGAAACCCTATCGGTATCCGGTATAGATACCCCTCCATATGCTATGCTTAGCAGGTATTGCCGGTAGAAGTCGAGCAGAGTGGACGCTGCTCGCGAAAGGTAGGTTGTTGGATGAAACTATTATTTGATACATTATGACACAAGATGATGAGTTAATTAAGAAAAGATAAAAGTTTGAGGGTCAGACAGGATACCAATTAGGTCGGCGACTGGACTGGGTCCAGGGTGACCGTAGACTTGTCTGATCCGTGTGGTCCGAGTCTGATCGAGCCTTGAATGTACTGGTCGTATGCTGGGTGTTATGGGCCCCAGTAAACCTATGTAGCCTAGTGATTGCAACGTCGAACCTGCCCTACGGTGTCTGACTAGTAGGAGCTCTGGGGTGGGCAGCGTGGGAACTCCACAGAAACCGTCTGGGACGTGTTTTCTGGTGGGATGCGGCGCTGCTAAGGCAGGCGTAGGAGGGAATTGACGTTGCAGGAGCTGGTGTGAACGGTTGCCACGGCGAGTCTGGGACACGCACGTGTCATACGATCAGGTTTCCCCCTGCAGGGTATAAAATCGTTTCGAACCGCTGTCGCTCCCAGTTAGTGAGCATGCTCGTGAAACATACCACATTTTAGTAAATAGGTTGAGATACAATGAGAATGAATTATGATTATTACTATTGCTATTGTTGCTTCTGTTATGTTTGATTAGTTCAGGGCAAACTAAATTTATATTCTAATCACTTAATCTGTTGCTAAAATTTGACCAAGATTAGTACAGGCTTGCGAGTCCGTTTGTGCAAGTAAACCCACCCGAGTTAGCCAGCATGGCTAGGAGTCGGCTGTAGTCAGCCACGTTGACGGGTAAGTCTTGTTGAGCTTCTTAGAAGCTCACGCGTTAGCGATATGTGGTTTTCAGGCGCCGACATGCAGGACCAAGTGATGAGAACATGACACACATGCATACGACCATGATTGGGTCATGCATTAGTGAAAGAGGAGTCCAACAAGGTTGTCCAAGTCATGAAGGAGGCCCAAGGCTAATCCAATTCGAGTCACCAAGGTGGAGGCCCAAAACAACACAAGTTCGAGCCCATCTCGGAATTCAGGAGCAGCTTACGATGTTTTGGTCGCCCTGGCCACATACGGAGTCCGTTTTGGACATTCTACATATGGATGGAAAGCTAAGAAGACAAACTTTCCAATGGCACCGGTTTCATGCCCAAATTCCATCTGAGTCAACGGGAATCTTTGAAACAAGTGGACGTACAGAATCTGCCAGGACGCTGCGCCGCCGCCTTTTGGGCCGTTGGCCCATGTATCGTGTTGGAGCCCATAGGGGCGTGACCAGGGGGGTAGGCCACAACCTAAACCCTATATATTCAGTAGCCGCCGCCACATTAGGGTTGGGTTTTGTTTAATTGATAGCTTTAGCTACAGCCGTCATACGACGTGTATTCAGAACCCCACCTTCGAGTAATAGATTAGATTGCTCGCCTCTTTTTCTTGCTCGTTCTTCGATTGCGTGCAGGAAACGATCTTCGTGATCAGGCTGATCTTGCACCCGCGAGGTCGGTAACCATCGGAAGTTGGTTCAGCGATTGCATTGGCCCTTCGGGCTTGCTCGTCGTAGTCGGATCGTGAGGGTTAGCTTCCACAGATCGAAATTATCTCCACTCACCGAAAGATCGGGCACTCCAGTTCTATCTAGCATCCATTGGGAGGAGTCTCACCCCGAGATCGGGAACCTCCAGTGGGAGTTGTGCGAGTCGCCGTAGTGAACATTGAAGTGGCTAGTAGCATGACGCCCGTGGGTACGGTGCATGCTTTTGCTTAAGTCTGAGCGTCGGAGTCTGTATCGATGAAGTCTTCCGCTGTTACATTTTGAAAACTCTTTTACGTACTCTAAATCAATGTAAGACCTAACTTCAAAGCTATGAACCAATGATGTATTAAGTTCTCTCTCCTTGTAAATCATTGTTGTTTATTCCTGCCTGTGTTGTATCGTATGTACGCTCGCTTCGCCGAGCGTTGCCCAACAGGATCCTGGCTCAATGACCTACCGGATCCGTCCCGAGACGAGGTTTTCTAGGCGGGTCCCCGTCAGCTTTGGTATCAGAGCTGTATTGGGAAACGGTGTAACGTTTAAGGCATATTTTTAAAAATTACGTGCGAGTGAAGTACGAGCCCTATTAGTTAATAGGTTATCAGGTGGCAAACTAACCTAGATCAGGAGCTAACTAAACCCAGTCTAGATTTACTTTTCTGTAACGACGCACCTATACTCAGGTAAGCAAGGTAAGGTACGCCGCTCGACTGCGGTGCAAAGTCGAGAAATCCCTGTTGCGTCAGCAACAGTAGCGTTCTATACCATGATGGTATGGAAGGAGGTATTATGTTCGCTGTAACATAGTACGCTCCCTTGCCGTTTAGGGAGAAAAGCGGACCTCTACCGTACGAGGTGTGGGTGACGGACTTATTGCGAATGCAGACCTTCGCAATAGTGGAGTCTTGTGTCTTTGGCACACAAGAGATGAGTTTGTTCCTCACGACTTCGGTTTTGCGGAACACTCTCATACCTCCGCTGCCTGAGGTAAAGTGCAGTCTGTCGCCACGCAGGGAAGGTCGGACACGTGATCCCCGTACGTGGCCCACTCGGGGCGACCCATATGGCAATGATATGAGTTGTTGTCTTTACTTTCGATATATTACTGCCTGTGATGCCATTTTCTGCAGGTACACTAACCTCGGTACCGTAAGAAACGTGTAGTAACGTCTAACTTGAGTGCGGATCTGCCACCGCCTAAGCGTATATCCTTTTTATTTTTGTGAGGACGTATAGGCCGATGTAGGATTGCATTGCATACTAAAATTAAAAACCAAATAAAATCACCCAATAAAAAGGAAATCAATTGC
The DNA here is from genome assembly GCA_001182835.1 of Oropetium thomaeum. Lineage (NCBI taxonomy): Eukaryota > Viridiplantae > Streptophyta > Magnoliopsida > Poales > Poaceae > Oropetium > Oropetium thomaeum. The sequence goes on along the minus strand of LFJQ01000104.1, from coordinate 217,711 downwards.
TGGTTAACAGAAAAAGGCTAACTATAACGATTAACTTGTTGAATTTAAGTGATAACTGGAACATAAGTTAACTCAACAGTTAATAAGAGGGGTAACTAAATAAAGGGTGTCAAGAAGTCATTTCAAAATTGTGGATATTATTTATATAATCATGTTAGGGTCAGACCCAAAGCCTTTAGAATCAAAAGAAAAACCAACTTTAAATGTTTTCAAACCATTTCACTTTAAGGGGGAAGGTTCACCTCAACCTAGAAATTCTTTCATATCTTAGTGCTCTTTTCTAGACTGGCCTCCGTTCACTCGTCATGAGGATGTGAATGAGTGCAATATGGAGAAGTCGAGAAATCCTCTACGACTTGAATTATTTGCACCTATCAATCTTTATTGCCAAGTGAATCACTTTGACCAAACCGTGAAACCGTGTCTGGAAGCAAAGCCTTGTCACCTCCCACGAAGGTTATCAGCCTTGGCTTTCTCATTCAAACGACATGAGGTTGCATCCTAGTAAAAACTAAATTCTTCAATAACACCTCCTAAGGCCTGAGAAAATGTTCGGTTTTCAAGATTCCTTGTAGGCGTGAAACTCTTGTATTTCAGAGCCATTCTTGTACACTTTATCAATCATCTTTGTCTCCTTCATGAGATCGATAGATTTGTGGTCAATCCTCTGATATCATCTTACTATTCGACAAATCGAGTCTTCACACATCTCAATTTTTCCAAAACCTAGGAACGATGAAATCCTTCAAACTTATACTAAAACCATCCAAGAGCAAAAATTTCGTCAATAATGGCTGTAGCACTTTCAGGGATAGAAGAGCCCCTCTCTTGGACCCCTCTCATAGAGAAGGCATGACACCAAATTGAACAAGTGATTCCTAATAGAACTCTGTGTCAAAAATTGAGCCTTTTTGCAGTACTGTCCTAGATGAGAAGATTGTCTCCTTGACAGGTCAACTTAGATGGTAAAGCACCTTAGACTACCTGTGTGACTGTCGATGAGAAAAGGGGTCAATAGTGGAGCAGGAAGTGGACCTAATTATGGAACAAACATGGCCATTTGGTTAACATCAAAAACCTTTAGAAGGAATAGTTGATAAATTACCAAACTGTCATTACCTAGCTCCAGATTCACCTTTCCACATCAGACAACTTTGGTGAATCAGAAACCTTAACCCCCTCGCCATTAGTATGTGACTGAGTACCAGGAAACACTCAGTGAAGAATATGAGGGATATCTATAAACGTTGGTCCAGTAGGACAAATCTTGTGGTTACTGATTTGACATTCATATGTAAACCCTCTAAACTGTTGAAGTGAAGCTTTTTCTTTTGTTTGTTCCGAAGCCACATCACATCTAAAATCAATTACTTCGGAAAATCCCTCCAATCACTTGAAATTTTATCTCCTTTGAACAAGCGAGAGTCCCTATAAACTTTTAGCCATCATCCGCAAAACCATCCTTTTACATTTTCATAGACTCTGATGATTCGTTATCCCCTAACTCATCCTTACTGAGAGGTTTTATTCCCAGAAAATCACAATTTTGCCTTTGAATTGTGCCGGTTCACCCAGGCGCTTCTCAAAGTCGAAATGGTGATATGATGAGGGCATTGTCCTGTAATCATGAGGGGAAATCCTAATCCTAACATTCTTTTGAACGGATGGCGTGTTATCCGGAGTACGTAACCGGGATGACTAATGTTGTGATTGAAGATTCCTTATCTTGACCAATAACCAGATCCTTACAGAAATACTATAGTTCATTCCTAGCCATATTGCGCTTGACTTCTCTCCTTTGCACGACCAACCATGTCCTTGGTCCCGCCTACAATTGACCCTTAGGGAGGCCAAGGAAAGCCAATATCTGGGCCACCCTAGTTTGGAGTCAAAGACGCGATGGCACGCTCTATCACCAGACCATGCCATATTGCGGCAACACTAAGAACACCCCCCCCTCCTACCACACCCTAACCATAATTTAACATGAGATTCTGAGCAACAAGCACTACCATCACCAGAAAACCCCAGAGGAGCCAGACATTGAATCTGCTGGGCGCAAGGTCATATTTGTGCCATCTCACTTCCATATCATGGTACCAACCCATTTTGACCCGTTTAAATCACACAGCATAATTCCAACCGAGATCGACGTTACCCTATTCCTCCCTATCCGTATTGAACTTTTCACCTATCTAAATATTTCCTTGTGATCTAATTTTAGAACCATAACTTGATCTCTAGTTTTTCTCCTCCTCCTTCCTGCTAATAAATCTCGGGACGAGATTTCTTTAAGAGGGGACGGCTGTGACACCCCCAGTGTCACCAGGGTTTAAATCGACACACTAAAACCTTAATCGGCAATTGATGCATTTAAAAGTAAAATCAACACTGGAAATGGAAAGAAATAATGTTTTAAATACTCTAAAGAATCACTATAAAAACTTTGGCACACAACACAACACTATAGCTAAGTTCGGAAAAATCTCAACTAACAATGTCGAAACCTCGTTTACAGGGAGAAAATCCAAACCCTAACTCGAGGCTATCCAAATTTCCACAAAACCCTAGCCATATTTTTGCATAACAATTAAGTACACTTAAAAATAGAATTTTTGGAATTTATTCAAAATTTTTGGAAAGGATTTAGACCTCTTAAAAATTCACCCAAGCAGAAATCACCTTGGAAATTCAAGAATTTTTAGAAGCCAAATCATGACTTGAACCCTAAATAAAAAATGCTCCAAATAAATTTCGGAACTTGCACAAAAGTTTCTAAAAATTTTTGAGCTCGGGAAGTGTGCCATTTCATTGAGTTGCGTTCCAACTTGTTGTGAACAAATGAATTAAAAAAAAATGGAAGGCGACTGTTAATGGGCGGGCTACAGTGCCCGCCGCCCGCCCGACAGAGTGGCGGGCGGTAGGGCACCGCGCCCCGGCCGACACGGCCTTTGGCACGTCGCGCTTTAAGTCCCGGCCGGTGCTCTCTCTCCCGCGCTCCCTCTCTCTCTCTCCCTCACTCCGTCTCTCTCACTCTCTTTCTCACTGCCCCGCCGCCCACGCGCGCCGCCCGGGCGGCATGCACCGCCATGCCCCTGCCCTTGCTCCCCACTCCCCTACCCGAGGACCCCTTTAAGTGGCGCATCTCCTCCCCACTCCCCCCCCCCTTTTCTTCCATTCTCCTTCCCGCGCGCAGTCCTCCTCTCTTCCCCTGCCCCGGCCAGCCGCCGCCGCCCTAGCCGCCTCCCACGCCCCTTTGCCAACCGCAGCCTCCTTTGCTCCTTTCTCTCCCTTCCTCACGCTCTCCGTCGAGCATAAAGCCGAGCGCTGCCATTCCTTCTCCCCCCCCCTGTTTTTCCTCTTCGCGCGAGCTCTGCTGACACACAGCACGCCGCCGCCATTGCCACCCCACGTCGACAGGTCACTCGGGCGAGTTCCAAGCCGCACCACCGTGCCTCCTAGGTTCCCCTCCATCCCCTGAAGCTCTCCAACCACCAAGAGCCCCAGCCATACTGCCGTTTCTCCGGAACGCCGCCGCCCTGTTTTTCGGCCGAACATCTCACCAGCGGCCACCATTCCCCAAAATTCGTCGCCACGGTAGCTCGATTCTTCAATTCCTTTCTCCGGCTATTTCTCCTAGTCCTTGAGCACCCAATTGACGTGGCCGCAGTTCATCGCCGTGGACGAAGAACGCCATGCGCCACCCCGTCGGCCGCCATTAACGCCGTCGCCTAGCTCACGTCGCCGGCCACCTTTCCTTTTTTCCCGTGGCCTTCAACCTCTTCAAATCAGTGCGTTGTCACAAGGTGAAGCTCCACGACCCTCAAATCCCCGCCCTAGCCCTCTCCGCCGACGAGGATTCCACCGAAGAGCCGTCCCTGCCGTGCCGCCCCTGTTCTGCCACTGTTCTATTAATTTCCCTAATTTCTTTTAATTAGCCAGAGATTGTTAGGCACATAACAAATCATGAAAAAAATCTAAAAATGCCCAACCTAATTTTATTTGAATCCTTGAGCACTGAACTAATTTTCTGTTAAAGCACTTTTTAGCAAATGACCAAAAATTTGCAGAATTAATTAGAACACTCTTTTCTGTTGTTGAATTTTAATTTGAATTCTAGAGCAATCTAGGGCTGATCTTTGATCCACAAATACATCATGATATTACACACCTTCTGGAATGTTAGGAGGATTTTAGGACCACAAAGTTGCATGTAACCCTATTAAATTACTTCAATCTGCCTAGTAAAAGTCATTCAAAAGATTAGACCCAAAAGAAAAGTTTTAGGTTTGATGCTCAAGAATGCCCACATAGAACTTCATAATTTTAATCTAAGGTTTACTATTTCTTTCTGATTTTATAAGATTCAATAACAGGAACTTTGATGAATTTTTACAAAATCTAGAGAATTCATCTAGGCCTCACCCAAAGCTCAAAATGCTTATTTCAGAAAGTGTTATCAACTAAAAATAATCTTGAGATGGAATTAAAATTTTTATTTTAACCCTAGTTTAATAGTCGAAGAAATTAAATAATGTTTAACCGATGAAAAATGTCGAATTAACCTTAACTAAAGTTGAAGTTGTTGAACATGCCAATTAAAAGTCTCCTCATGGGAAATCTGAATAGATTTCTTTGAACATCATTCACAGGTTAAGAATTGAAACAAATCGACGGCGTCGAGTAATTAGGGTTAATCCTAATTCTAGATGTCGCCGATCAAAACCAATTGATGAGGACATCGACTCCAACACGGGAACGGCCACACCAGCAGCACCTGCGGACGCGCCTCTACTTCCAGTCACGGCTCCACCAGATGCGCCTCTACCTCAAGCGACGCTTCCTTCATCAGTGGGGCCAATCACGAGGGCCCGTGCAAGAGAGCTGAACTATGTCATGGTGTTGAAGAACGAAGGTCCAGAAGATTAGCCAGTCGGCCCAGTTGAAGACCCCCCTAATGGGCCAACCTAGGGTTGCACGCAACCCTAGGATGCGCGCCACCCAGGGACTGCGCCCCCACCTCTGGCCGCCACCCAGGTGCTGCGGCCCTCCCCTCGTGTATTTAGCCAAGGGCTACGCCCCTTGTTTATTTTTGAGTTTTGTTTAATTGTTAGCTTTAGCTACAGCCGTCGCACGCATTACAGCGCTGCCACGCGTATTCAGAACTCCACCTTCAAGTAATACATCAGATTGCTTGCATCTCTTTCTTGCTCGTTCTTCGATTGCGCGCAGGAAACGATCTTCGTGATCAGGCTGATCTTGCACCAGCAAGGTTGGTAACCATCGGGAGTTCGTTCAGCGATTGCATTGGCGCCTCGGGCTTGCTCGTTGTAGTCGGATCGTGAGGGTCTACTTCCACCAAATCAAGTTATCTTCACTCACCGAAAGATCGGGCACCCCAGCTCTATCAAGTGGTGTCAGATTCCAGTGTTTCTCGGTGAGTTTTTCATGTGTTTTTCATTCATCCTATAGTCCACAAAAAAAACCAAAAACAAAAAATTTTCAGGTTAGATCTGTTATCCCAGCACCCCCTTGCGCCTTGCACTTTCGATCAGTAATTTGCATTGTTGAATTTGTGTGCTTGCGCGTTTCGTTGTTGCTGGATTACTTGTGTTTTTATCCATCTGTTCTAGCCGCCACAAACCCTAACACTGCTCCCCTGCCGTACGCGCCTAGATCTGTTCCCTCCACGCCGCGCACGAGTCCTGCTCGGTTCCGATCTGCTCTCTCAGTGCCGCGCGCGAGTCCTGCTCGATTACGAGCTGCTATCTCAGCGCCGCATACGAGTCCTACTCGGTTGCGATCTGCTATCTCAGCGCCGCGCCAGAACCCAAATCCGACCAGTCACGCCGCCGAATTCCACTCGTCTCCGTCTCTGTTTTGTTTTCATGACAGTCCACTCAAAAAAAAAAGAAAAAGAAAAAGAGAGAAAAGAGCACGCAAGTGTGCCACAACCAAAAAAAAAAACCGACCAGGAGACGTTTGTTGCTCGTGATCGATTTGTTGGGAAAATCCCAACCGACCTGGATCACCGTGTGTCCTCGTTGGACTCGTGAGTCTGTCCGTGTTCTGCAGCATCGGCTCCGTGATACATTCAACCTTACTCTAGAGAGAGAGAGAGAGAGAGCTCATCTTTTAATTACTTTTTTACCCCTACCATCTCCGGAAAAAGTGCATGTGGTGACTTGTTCATTCGCTTTTCCTTGTTCATATAATCAGTTTTGGGCGCTCAGCCGCGGGTTGTTTTCCGTCGTACCTTCCCCTACACCCAACCCTAGCTCGTTCTCGCACTTGTTTCCAGCAGCGTCCATACGTGTTTAGCACTATTATTCAACTTTGCAATTATTGTTTGATTGTGCTAATCCTTGTCTTGAGTGCAGCCTGCCCAGAACTACACATATTTCTACTATGAGCAGGTTTTGTTCTCCAGGCAATCGCTCCTCCAATCTTTCACCGGTTCTACCTGTTGGTTGCAGCTCACCCCTGTGTGCTTGGTAAGAACGGGTAAGAATTTGATAACAGCGTTGTTTTGAGCGATTTCCCCCCACCATACACCTGCTATCGTAGTGTCCTCTCCGTTGCTGTTTCGTGTTTGCACTAACAATGGCAGGAGACGACGCCAAGACCGACACTACACTGCAGGACGTGCACGCGCACGTCGAAGGCCTTGCCGGCGACATCAAGACGCTGCATGAACGGCTGGATTCCACGGTTGCTTCATCAACCGAGCGTTTCGACCAGATCGACCTCGCTCAAACGGCCGCCCACGCCACGCTCGAGACGATCATGACTCGTCTTGAGACCTTGACCACGCAGCTAACGGAGTTGCAGCAGGCGCGCGACTATGGCGGTGATACAGAACTAGACGATGGTGGTCGCCGCGGTCGTGCACGCAGGGTACGTGTCCCACCTCCTGATTCCTTTGCTAAGATCAAATTTCGCATTCCATCCTTTAATGGCAAATATGATCCTGCTGCTTATCTTGTTTGGGAATTAGAGGTCGAACAGAAATTTTCATGCCATGATATTCCTGCTCATCTACAAGTTAAGGCTGCTATTAGTGAATTTACTGATTTTGTTTTAATTTGGTGGCGTGAATATAAACAAAAGTTTCCCGATAACACTCCCACCACTTGGGATGAACTAAAAACTGCCATGCGTCACAGATTTGTTCCTTCTTATTATGCCCGTGACTTGCTCAACCAAATGCAACGATTTCAGCAAGGTTCCCAAACTGTTGAGGAATATTACCAAGCATTACAAAAGTGTATGATTCGTTGTGGTTTAGTTGAGCAGGAGGATGCTGCTATGGCACGTTTTAGGGGTGGTTTGAATCATGAAATTCAGGACATCCTTGATTACAAGGAATATGATGATATGACCACTTTGTTTGAATTTGCTTGCAAAGCTGAACGTGAAGTGCAGGGACGGCGATCGTCGACACGCGCTAACTCTTTTGCAGGACGCGGCCAAGCTTCCGCCCCAGCCCCCCGCCCGACGTCCTCCATGTCGTCCTCCACGCCGCGCGAGCGTGCGCCGTCCACTTCAAGCGCATCACCACACGAGCAACTGGCCAAGCCGGCAGCACCTCTGGCCCACGGTGCCTCTCCTTCCATAGGGCGCACTCGGGACATTCAGTGCCATCGTTGCAAAGGTTACGGTCATGTGATTTGGGACTGCCCCAACAAGCATACCTTGCTGATCCGTGATAATGGTGAGTACTCTTCAGCTAGTGATACTAAGGAGACTAGACATGCTATGCTTTCCACTGACCATGCAGATCATACGGAGGTTCACGTTGATTCCAGCGCCGCCGATAGGTATGAGAGTCTTGTTGTGCAGCGTGTCCTCAGTACACAGGTTGTCACGACCGAGCACAATCAGCGACACACGATTTTTCACACTAAGGGCGTCGTACAGGAACGGGCGATCCGGATCATCATCGACAGTGGCAGCTGCAACAATTTGGCGAGTACGATGCTGGTCGTATGCTGGGTGTTATGGGCCCCAGTAAACCTATGTAGCCTAGTGATTGCAACGTCGAACCTGCCCTACGGTGTCTGACTAGGAGGAGATCTGTGGTGGGCAGCGTGGGAACTCCACAGAAACCGTCTGGGACGTGTTGTCTGTACGTTTTAGTAAATAGGTTGAGATACAATAAGAATGAATTATGATTATTACTATTGCATTGTTGCTTTTGTTATGTTTGATTAGTTCAGGGCGAACTAAATTTATATTCTAATCACTTAATCTGTTGCTAAAATTTGACCAAGATTAGTACAGGCTTGCGAGTCCGTTTGTGCAAGTAAACCCACCCGAGTCAGCCAGCATGTCTAGGAGTCGGCTGTAGTCAGCCACGTTGACGGGTAAGTCTTGTTGAGCTTCTTAGAAGCTCACGCGTTAGCGATATGTGGTTTTCAGGCGCCGACATGTAGGACCAAGCTGGTAGCATCCATTAGGAGGAGTCTCACCCCGAGATCGGGAACCTCCAGTGGGAGTTGTGCGAGTCGCCGCAGTGAACATTGAAGTGGCTAGTAGCATGATGCCCGTGGGCACGATGCATGCTTTTGCTTAAGTCTGAGCGTTGGAGTCTGTATCGATTAAGTCTTCCGCTGTTACATTTTGAAAACTCTTTTGCGTACTCTGAATCAATGTAAGACCTAACTTCAAAGCTATGAACCAATGATGTATTAAGTTCTCTCTTCTTGTAAATCATTGCTGTTTATTCCTGCCTGTGTTGTATCGTGTGTACGCTCGCTTCGCCGAGCGTTGCCTAACAGGATCCTGGCTCAACGACCGACCGGATCCGTCCCGAGACCAGGTTTTCTGGGCAGGTCCGCGTCATTTGCCGTGATTTTGCCGCACGTAAATTAGTTTGGATGACCCTCACTTTTTATTCAGCTTGAGTCACCAAATCTGGTCCAAAAATTACCCCTTCGCCTGCCTCGGACCAGTTTAGGAGAGTGCGACACGGTTGGCCATACAATGCCTCAAACGGAGACATTTTTATGCTCTCTTGATAGCTATTGTTGTTTGAAAATTCGGCCAATGGCAGACAATCTTCCCAATTTTTCCCACTAGTCAGCACGGATGCACGAAGCATGTCTTCTAGAATTTGATTCACGCGCTCAGTTTGTCCATCGGTTTGCGGATGATAAGCTGAGCCGCGAATTGATTGGGTACCAAGGGCTTTATGAAATTGTTCCCAAAAACGGTTCACAAATTGTGTACCCCGACCAGAGATGATGGTTTTTGGAACACCATGGAGACACATAATGCGGGAGATATACAGTTCCGCATATTTCCTTGCATTATAATGGGTGTACACCAGAATGAAATGAGACGATTTAGTTAGTCGATTGACTATGACCCAAATAGAGTCATGTTTCTGAGCGGAGAGAGGAAGACCAACAATGAAATCCATACTAATGTCCTCCCATTTCCATGAGGGTATACTGAGAGGTTGCAATGGACCGGCACTTTTCAAGTGATCAGCTTTGACTTGCCGACATGTATTGCACTCGGAGACATACCGAGCGACTTCACGCTTCATCCGAGTCCACCAAAATTTCCTCCGCAAATCTTGGTACATTTTGTTGCTACCCGGATGGTAGAATACTTGGAGAGATGTGCTTCATCCATGATTTTCTTTCGCAGCTCAAAATTCTTCGTTACGACGATACGGTCGTTGAACCAAAGAACACCTTCTTCATTAAGGCAGAAACATTTCATTTTGTTGCTGCCTATTCGAGCGCGGATATTTTCCATGCCTTTATCAACCTTTTGTGCAGCCACAACTTCCTCACGGAGAGTAGGAATAAGAGCCAAATTATACAAAGCTCTGTGGGGAATGACACGAAGACTTGGCTCATCTGGGCTGCAACAGGGGGCTGTGACAGTAGTTTGGAGTGTGCTGAAATTGCAGCAAGCCTTGCGACTGAGGGCATCGGCAACAACATTTGCCTTGCCCGGATGGTAATGAATCTCCAATTCATAATCTTTGATCAATTCTAACCACCTTCTTTGCCTCATATTCAGATCACTTTGAGTAAAAATATACTTCAAACTTTTGTGATCAGTGTATAGACGCACGAGATTTCCCAGAAGATAATGTCTCCAAATTTTCAAGGCATGAACTACTGCGGCGAGCTCTAAATCATGAGTAGGATAATTTAGCTCGTGACGTTGCAGCTGTCTTGACCCGTAGGCAATGACACAGCCATCTTGCATCAATACACATCCTAGGCCCGTGCCAGAAGCATCGCAATAGACATCGAATGGTTTTGTGATGTCCGGTTGAGCTAATACTGGAGCAGCGGTTAAATGCTTCTAGAGAGTTTGAAAAGCCTCATCACAAGCATCACTCCAATAGAATGTGACTCCTTTATGCAGCAGCTCGGTCATAGGTTTGGAGATTTTTGAAAAGTTTGGAATGAACCCGTCGATAATACCCAGCAAGTCCAAGGAAACTGCGGATATCTTTGACGCATTTTGGAGGCTCCCAATCAAGCACATCTTTCACCTTGCCCGGATCAACAGAGATGCCTTCAGCGGAGATCACGTGACCAAGGAATTGGACTTCTTTTAGCCAAAATTCACACTTGCTAAATTTGGCATACAGTTTATGTTCCCTCAGCCTCTAAAGAACAATGCGAAGATGTTCGTCATGCTCTTCCTCTGACTTGGAGTAAATGAGGATGTCGTCGATGAAGACCACGATGAATTTATCCAGCTCGGGCATGAAAACGACGAGCTGAGAATCGTCCCGAATTTCGAGTCGTCGAATTCCCAACTCGTCGGCGATCTTGAGGCCTGTGACACCCCAGGTGTCACTTAAAAAGTCATCGACAAAACGAAAACCCTAAAGAGGACTTTTTACACTTTTGAGAAAAACTAGCACTTGAGCTAATGAACAATGTTGCTTAAAACACTTCCATTAACCTACATAAAAAATTTGGTAAATTAATTTTTGAACACTTTCACCAAACAGGGGCCTCAGTCCATGGTACATAGTCATTTCCTACCGGATAAGAATTCACACTCCAATTCAAAACCCTAATCGGTAAATTACATACTTAAAAGCAAAATCAACACTCGAAGTAAAAGGAAATGTTGTTTGAAATGTTTTAAAGGAACACTACAAGAATTTTAACAAACAACAGAACACTATAGCTAGGTTCGCAAAATTTCAACTAACAGTGTCGAAATCTTGTTATAGGAGATAAATTCAAACACTAACCCGAGACTAACTAATATTCCACAAAACCCTAGCCATATTTTTACATAACAATTAAGTACACTTCAAAATAGAATTTTGGAAATTTATTCAGAATTTTGGGACAAGATTCAGACCTCTTAACAATTCACACAAACAAAAAATCATCTTAGAAATTCAAGAATTTTTAGAAGCCAAAATCATGACTTGAACCCTAAATGAAACGTTCTCCAAATAAATCACTGAGCCTACACAAAAATTTTCAAAAATTTTTGAACTCGGCAAGCATATTTTTCAATTGAAATAGAGATTCAAGGTTTGAATTTATAGCAAAAGAATAATTCAAAAAAAAAGAAGAGAAATAGCAGCGCGGGCTACAGAGCCCCGCCGCCCGCCCGAGCGGCGAGCGGCAGGGCGACCGTGCCCGGCCGACACGCCCTTAACAGCGCACGTCGCCTTCATTGCCGCGCGCGCCGCCATCAATTCCTTCTCCTCCCCTCTCTCTCCCTCTCTCTTCCGCCTTTTTCTCTGCCGCACGCGCCCGAGCACAGTTCCGCCGCCGCCGGCCCATACCCGGGGCAACGCCGTGCTGCTCCCCCATCCTCCTTGCTCCGGAGCCCTTTAAAATGGCGCGCACTCCTCCTTTTCCCCCTCTTCTTCTTTCCCTGCAGCCCCCCAACACCAAATTCCCCTTTTCTCCTCCTACCCCACGGCTGCCGCAGCCATTGCCGAGCCGCTCGCGGTGAGCTCCGTGCTCCGGTCCTCCCCTACCCCAATTTCCTCGTCTAACCTCTTTCTCTCCCTCCCGTGCAGCTCACCGCACTCTCCAATCCTCGGAATCGAGCTCCAATCGCCGAGAAAGTCACATCGCCGCCGCCGCCATCACCCTCCTCCGGTAAGGACCTTCCTGTGTGAAAACCTAGCCTTCGTCGTGTTACCGAGCTTTGTCGTGATGCGTAGGTGGTGTAGGACCAAGGTTCGGGTACCAGCGACCACTCTTCCGCCGGGAAAACGCCGCCGGAGACCTCGCCGGAGAATCCCCTATTCTGCCCTGGCCGGCGATCATTTTTCTATTTTACCTATTAATTGCTCTGTCTTGTAAAATCCCTGGAAATTCACAGACAAATCCAAAAATAGCAAACCAAAATTTTTTAGAAACCTCATGGAAGGGCCCAAATTTCTGTTACAGCACTTTTTCCGGAAAACGGCCAAGAAGTTTCATAAATAATTAGAATACTTGTCTGTTTCTGAATTTTAGTTTAAATTCTAGAACAGTTCAAGGGCTAAGTTTTGACCTACAAATAAATCGTGGCTGTAGACACCATCTGGAATTTTATGGGGATTTTAAGACCACAAAGTTGCATATAACACTTTAACAATACTCCAATCTGCCTAGTTAAAGCATCATTTTCTAAAATACATTGTAAAAGTCATCCAAAAGGTTAGACCCAAAAGCAAAGTTTTAGCCTTGGCGCTCATGAGTGGCAGTATAAAATTTCATAATTTTATTCCAAGGTTTATTATTTATTTCTGATTTTACAAGATCTAATAATAAAAACTTTGATGAATGTTTATAAAATCTAGAAACTTCATCTAGGTCTCAACCAAAGTTCAAAATGCATATTTCAGAGAGTACTATCAATTAAAAATAATTTTGAGGGATAAAAAAAGTTTTATTTTTAACCCTAGGTTAATAGTCGAAGTTATTAAATAATTATTAATTCAGGAAAAATGTCGAATTAACATTACCCAAAGTTGAAATTCTTAATTTTAAGAACATGCCAACTAAAAGTCATCTCCTGGAAAGAAAATGAGAAGTTTGATTTTAACCACAAATCATAAAAATCAACACTTAACCCTAATTCTAAACATTGCCATTCGAAACCCTAATTCTTTAATAAAGGCATTGTGACTCTTTCATTGATCTTTTCTTAATCATACTGCATCATGTAGATTCTGAAGCGCGCGAAGTAGCTACAGATCTAGTTGCCTCGGCCTCCGCAGAAGAAGTCTTCAGCAACGCCGGAGAACCAGGCAAGCCCCGTGCACAACCGTTGTTTAAAGTTTTTTATTTTATAACTCAGTGTGTCTTGTTTGTGCATTAAGTGCTAGGAGTTGATTGAAACCATAGTTGCATTTGTTTCCTTAGGAAAACCTAACGGTAGCTGGTACAGATATCCCTTAGTATGCTATGCTTAACAGATATTTGTCGGTAGAAGTCGAGCAGAGTGGACGCTGCTCGCGATTGGTAGGATATTGAATGAAACTATTACATGAGACATGACACATGGTTGTGAATAAATAAGGAAAGATAAAAGATTGAGTGTCAGACCGGGTACAAGTAGGTCGGCGACTGGTCCGGGACCAGGGTGACCGTAGTCTGGTCTGAACCGTGTGGTATAGCTGGGCAAGTATTGAATGTACTGGTCGTATGCTGGGTGTTATGGGCCCTAGTAAACCTACGTAGCCTAGTAAATGCAATGTCGAACCTACCCTACGGTATCTGAATCGGAGGCGATCTGGGGCGGGCAGCGTGGGAACTCCGCAGAAATCGTCTGAGACGTGTTGTCTGGTGGGATGCGGTGCTGCTAAGGTAGGCGTAGGACGGAATTGATGTTGCAGGAGCTGGTGCGAACGGTTGCTGTGACACCCCAGGTGTCACCAGGATTTAAATCGACACACTAAAATCCTAATCGGCAATTTACTAACCTAAGAGCAAAAAAAAATCAACACTGGAAATAAAAAGAAATGATGTTTGAAATGCTCTAAAGGTTCACCATGACAACCTTGGCACACAACAGAACACAATAACTAGTTCGGAGAAATTTCAACCAACAGTGTCGAAATCCTATTAACGGGAATTAAATCCAAAACCCTAACTCATGGCTATACAAATTTCCACAAAACCCTAGCCATATTTTTACATAACAATTAACTACACATTAAAATAGAATTTTGTAAATTTTATCCAAATTTTTGGAAGAAGTGTAAACCCTTTTAAAATTCCGACAAATTTGAACCAAGTTGAAAATTCACAGACTTTTAGGAGCTGAACCAGGAAAAGTACTTATAAGAAAAGTTGTTCCAAATAATTCACTTATCTTACACAAAAAGTTTCAAAAATGTTTGAACTCGGGAGCTAGATTTTTCAATTGACTAATACAAATTGAAAACTGCTGTACGGTGAACAGTGACGCGCCGCCACTGTTCACCGCCAGACACGGCACCGCCGGACAGTCCCGCACACGCCGCACGGAAGCTTTCGCCATGCGTTTCCCTCCCCTACTGTGCTTGCTCTCCCTCCCTCCGTACCTTCTCGGCGTGCCACCCTAGCGACGTGCGCCTTGAATGCTTCCCGCGCACGCCGCTGCCTCGTCGTCCGGTTGCCTACCACCGTACGGGAACCGCCGGCCATCATCATCATCTTCGCCGCGTGCGCACGTCAACCTCCTCACCCTCCCTTACTTGCTTCTCCTTTGAGCATAAAACCGAGCCTCTCCTCTCTTTTCCTTCCCTGGTCTTTCTCCCCCCCGCGCGCTCCAGAGAACGCCGCCGCCATAGCCGCCGCCGCCACCTCCACGACGCCAGCGAGCTCCAGCCATCCCCCAGCCCCGCCACCTTGCCGGCTAGACTCCTCTCCTCCTCCTGTTGCTCTCCAACCACCAAGGGCCCCGACCATGCCGCCGTTTTCCCGGAACGCCGCCGCCCTGTTTTTCGGCCACCTTTTTCCGAATTTCGGAGAAAGGTGGCCGCCGCCCTGTTTTTCTGAAATTCGTCGTCGTGGTACGATGATTTTCCAATTCCTTTCACCAGCTAATTACTCTAGTCCTTGCACACCCAATTGACCAGGTTATGACCTCAGTCCATCGCTGACGAAGAACACCCCGCGCCATCACTGCGGCCGCCATTGACGCCGCCTCAAGCTTCACGTCGCCGACCACCTTGCACTCTTCCCCGTGGACACAATCCTCTTCAAATCAGTGCATTGGCTCACGGTGATGCTCCACGACACTTCCATTTCCCCTCTAACCTTCTTCTCCGGCAAGGATCTCACCGGAGAGCCGCCGTGCCCTAACTCTGCCCTGCTCTGCAACTGTTCCATCGATTGCTCAAATTTCTAGTAATTTGCCAGTAGTTGTTAAGTGTGTAGAAAATCATGGAAAAATCTAAAAATGCCAAACCTAATTTTATTTGAATCCTTGAACCATGAACTAAATTTCTATTAGAGCACTTTTGATAAAACGACTAAAAATTTGTAGAAATAATTAGAACACTCTGTTCTGTTTTTGAATTTTAATTTAAATTCTAGAGCATTGCCAGGGCTAATATTTGATCCACAAGTACAACCTGGCATTACACACCTACTGGAATTTTATGAGGATTTTAGGACCACAAAATTGTATACAATACTTTAACAATGCTCCAATCTGCCTTGTAAAGTAACATCGTCTAAAATGCATTGTAAAAGTCATTAAAAAGATTAGACCCCAAAAACAAAGTTTTAGATTTTATTCCAAGATTTACATATGGTTTCTAATTTTATAAGACCTAATAACAGGAACTTTGATGAATTTTTGTAAAATCTAGAAAATTCACCTAGGCCTCAACCAAAGCTCAAAATGCATCTTTCAGAGAGTATCATCAATTAAAAATAATATAATTAAAAGTTTCATTTTTAACCCTAGGTTAATGGTCGCAATTGTAAAATAGTTAATACTTGAAGAAAAGTGTCGATCTAACCCTAATCCCTACACGCTGAAACCATAGTTAACCTTTAATAAAGGCATTTTGACTCTTCTCATTTAACCTATCATAATTTTTACTGCATTTCACCATATAGGAACCGACCCAGAATTTCCACTGGCGAGCGAGAATCCAAAGGAGGCACCCGCAGGAACTAACTTCTCGCTTGAGTCTGCTGACATTTCTGCAGATCAAGGCAAGCCCCGGTGCACACCTATGTTTTATAAATTTTCTGTTTACCACTATGTGTGTAGGAATTGCTTGTGCATTAAGTTTCGAGGAAATTGCCGTGAAAGCCTAGATGCATGGCTGGTAGGTTTCCTATGGATTATTTTGCGTAGAGCCATCGATAGAATGCGATGCTTAAAGGACAGGAATCTGGTAGCATCCGAGTAGTATGGAGACTACTCGTGTTTAATCAAGAAGGAAAAGTCGAGAAATATGTTTGATCTTAAATGTGATTACAATTTGAGAACCTTATCGGGTGCGGTTGAATTGGTCAAGTTTGAGTTGTGTACCGAGTGCATACTGGTATATGAGACCAGAAAACCGATGTAGCTCACCGTGCTTTGTTGGACAATTGGCCATCCCTTTTTCTGGGTGAACGGACCAGCAAGGTGGATGAATTCGATTTTGTTTTTCTTGGGCTCGTGCTAGTGGGAAAGGCTTGGGGCCGTACAGGGATGCAGGGCATCGCCTGGAGGACCATGTCCTTGGAGGGATGAATGTTGAGCCAACACTGTCACGATGTTGCGAAAGGTATCCACGTGTGACTCAGTTGAGTGTGCACGTGTCGTGTCATTCGGGTTTCTCCTGCAGGATGTAAATCAATTATAATTGCCACTCCTCGTGGTTAAGAGTAGTACTTGCTCCTTTCCACCGCAACGATATTGTAAATAATGGATTTATGATGACAAATAGTTGCTGCAAACTCTGGATTGTTGTACTGAATTCTTGTTTGTTAGAATAGTGACACATCTAGTATGTTAATAACGACTCCTGTTAACTTGGCTAAAAATGGAATAGACTGTTAGCGCTGTGTTTCGCAAATGCCCGATCAACTTCCACCAATACTCCCTACATTTTAGGAGTCGGTCATTAGATGGCCACGTTAACGGGTAAGTCTTGCTGAGTATTAGTTGCTCAGGCTTTGTGCCCTTGTTGTTTTGCTTGCAGGATCTTTCTTGGTCTTGAAGAATGAGCATGTCCTGGGCTGACATGCTTGTTATAGGATTGCCGATCGACGAGTGGTAACAAACGCTTCCGCAGTATCAAACACGAGCTTTCCAAAACTACGCTTCCGCACTTAAATTATTTGAACCAATGATGTAATATTAAGAATTTATATACCCTTTAAATCATGTTTTGCGTGTTCTTGTTAATATTGTACTGTATGGTCGCTTGCTCCGTCAAGTGGCACCCCAAATGATCCTGGATGAGCAACCGTACGATTTTATCGGATGGGGTTGCGACAGTTGCCACGTGCGAGTCTGGGACATGCACGTGTCGTATGATTAGGTTTCCCCCTGCAGGGTATAAAATCGATTCGAACCGCTGTCGGTCTCAGCTATGAGCTTGCTTGAACTCTCTGTCACATCTTAGTAAATAAGTTGAGATACAATGAGGATGATGCTATGATGATTACTATTACTTTCATTACTTCTGTTATGTTTGATTAGTTCAGTGCTAACTAAATTTATATTCTAATCACTTAACCTGTGCTAAAATTTGATAAGAGTAGTACAGGCTTACGAGTCCTTTTTTGCAAGTAAACCTACCCTAGTCAGCCATCATGTCTAGGAGTCGGCTGTAGTCAGCCATGTTGACGGGTAAGCCTTGTTGAGCTTCTTAGAAGCTCACGCGTTAGCGATACGTGGCTTTTAGGCGCCGACACGCAGGACCAGGATGGTAGCATCCATTGGGAGGAGTCTTTCCCCGGGATCGGGAATCTCCAGTGGGAGCTGTGTGAGTCGCCGCAGTAACACTTTGAAGTGGCCAGTAGCATGACGCCCTTGGGCACGGTACATGCTTTTGCTTAAGTTTGAGCATCGGAGTCTATAATCGTTGTTCTAGTTTTAAAAAAAAAACTTTTGTGTACTCTGAATCAATGTAAGACCTAACTTCAAATTTATGAATTAATGTTGTATTAAATTCTCTCTCCCAAGAGACTCCTCCTGCAACAATCCCGGGGGAACCTCCAGTGGGAGCGGTGCGAGTCGCCGCAGTGAACATTGAAGTGGCTAGAAGCATGACGCCCGTGGGCACGGTGCATGTTTTTGCTTAAGTCTGAGTGTCGGAGTCTGTAACCGATGAAGTCTTCCACTGTTATGTTTTGAAAACTCTTTTGCGTACTCTGAATAAATGTAAGACCTAACTTTAAATTTATTAATTAATGTTGTATTAAACTCTCTCCCCTTGTAAATTACTGCTGTTTATTCCTACCTATGTTGTATCGTGTGTACGCTCGCTTCGCCGAGCGTTGCCCAACAGGATCCTGGCTAATCCACGACCGGATCCGTCCCGGAACGTGGGCGGGTCCGCGTCAAGCCCGTTGTCGACCGCCTCGTACTCGGCCACGTTATTGGAAGTAGGGAACAGAAGGCGGATTGCGTACTTCATATGCACCCCTAGGGGGAGAGACGAAGATGAGACCGACCCCTGCTTCCTTGTGATAGAGCTGCAGTGCCCGATCTTTCGGTGAGTGTAGGTAAATTTGATTTGGTGGAAGTAGACCCATCCGACTACGACGAGCAAGCCCGAGGCGCCAACCACTGAACCAACTCCCGATGGTTACCAACCTTGCTGGTGCAAGATCAGCCTGATCACGAAGATCGTTTCCTGCACGCAATCGAAGAACCGAGCAAGAAAGAGATGCAAGCAATCTGATGTATTACTTGAAGGTGGAGTTCTGAATACACGTGGCAGCGCTGTAATGCGTGCGACGGCTGTAGCTAAAGCTAACAATTAAACAAAATCGAAGACTAACAGGGGCGCAGCCTTGGACTAACTACACAAGAAAGGGGGCGCAACCCTAAGATGGGAGTGCGGCCAAGGAGGGCGCGCATCCCTAGGTGAGGGCCCACATGGCGCACGCGCGACAACGCTGAACACACGTGTGGCTCTAGCTGGTCTGATCGCCTGTCGATGCTTCTGGGCCTTGGTTCCGTAGCCGGAGTCATTGGGCCTTGATATGGCGCCACAGCTAAAGTCGAAGTAGAGTCTGAATAGGTCATGGCATCAGGCGCAGCCTGAGGAAGTGGAGGCGCAGGTGCTGCTGTCGGAGAGTCGATGTCCTCATCATCCTCCCCTTCTTGAGCTGAAGTCGTCCTCGACGGCAGCTCCTCATCCTTGCCCGCATACGGTTTCAAATCTGCAACATTAAAAGTAGTGGAAACACCAAACTCCGCAGGCAGGTCAAGAACATAAGCATTATCATTGATTTTAGTTAACACTTTAAATGGACCAGCAGCACGAGGCATTAATTTAAAGCGGCGCAAAACAGGAAACCTATCCTTACGCAAGTGCAACCAAACCAAATCACCAGGCTCAAAAGTAACATGCTTGCGCCCTTTACTACCAGCAATTTGATATCTAGCATTAGTAGCAGCAATGTTTTGTTGTGTCACCTCATGCAAATGTTTCATGTGATCAATATGAGCAAGCGCATCAACATGGGGATCATCCTCAGTACCCAGCGAAAACAAGTCAATAGGCGCCCGAGGAACATACCCATAAACAACCTCAAAAGGACACATCTTAGTGGAAGCATGTGTAGAACGGTTATAAGCAAATTCAACATGAGATAAACAATCTTCCCAAAGCCTCAAATTTTTATCCAAAATAGCCCGAAGCATGATAGACAAAGTGCGATTCACGACCTCAGTTTGCCCATCAGTTTGAGGATGACAAGTGGTGCTAAAAAGTAACTTAGTGCCTAGTTTATTCCAAAGACAACGCTAAAAATGACTAAGAAACTTAGCATCACGATCAGAGACGATTGTTTTAGGAATTCCATGCAAACGAACAATCTCTCTAAAGAACAAGTCAGCAATCATGGATGCATCATCAGTTTTATGACAGGTTATAAAATGAGCCATTTTAGAGAACCTATTAACAACGACAAATATGCTGTCCCTCCCCTTCTTAGTGCGAGGCAATCCCAAAACAAAATCCATCGAAATATCATGCCAAGGAGCAGAAGGAACAGGGAGAGGCATATACAAACCATGGTTACCCAAATGAGACTTAACTTTTTGGCACGTAGGACAACGAGCAACGAAGCGCTCGACGTCACGACGCAGCCGAGGCCAGTAGAAGTGGTCGGTCAGCACTTCTTGTGTTTTGAAAACACCAAAGTGACCCATGAGGACCCCTCCATGAGCTTCCTGCAACAATAACAAACGAACCGAACCAGCTGGAATGCACAGCTTGTTAGCACGAAACAGGAACCCATCCTGTATATGAAACTTGCCCCATGGTTTGCCATCCTTATAATGTGAAATAATATCCTGAAAATCAGCATCATTCACATAGTGATCTTTCAAAGTTTGTAAACCAAAGATTTTAAAATCTAATTGGGACAGCATGATATAGCGACGAGACAAAACATCAGCAATGACATTTTTCTTTCCGTTCTTGTGTTTAATGATGTAGGGAAAGGACTCAATAATTTCTACCCATTTAGCATGTCTACGGTTCAGATTAGTTTGCGTACGAATGTGTTTCAAAGCCTCATGATCAGAATGAATAATAAATTCGCGAGGCCACAAGTAATGCTGCCATGTTTGTAAAGTGCGCACTAAAGCATATAACTCCTTATCATAAGTTGAATATTTCAGGGCAGCACCGCTCAATTTCTCAGTAAAGTAAGCAACAGGTTTACGGTCTTGTAGCAAAATAGCACCTAAACCTATGCCACTAGCATCACATTGTAATTCAAACACTTTATTGAAATCAGGCAATTGTAAAAGAGGATCATGAGTTAACCTGTCCTTCAAAGTGTTGAATGCATCTTCCTGTGGTGCGCCCCAAGCAAAGGAAACACCTTTCTTTATGAGCTCATGCAACGGGGCAGCAATGGAGCTGAAATCACACACGAACCTTCGGTAGAATCCGGCAAGGCAAGGGAAACTCCGAACCTACGTGACCTCGTCGGTGTAGGCCAGCTCTGAATGGCCTCCACCTTGCTGCTATCCACCTCAATTCCCTGTGAAGTAACAATATAGACAAGAAAAGAGACGCGTTGCGTGCAAAAGGTGCATTTTCCAAGTTACCGAACAAGCGAGCAGCACGCAAAGCATCAAAAACAGCACGCATATGTTCTAAATGCTCATCCACAGACTTGCTGTAAATAAGAATATCCTCAAAGTAAACAACAACAAACAGTCCTATGAATGGCCTAAGAACTTCATTCATTAAGCGCATGAAAGTGCTGGGAGCATTAGACAAACCAAATGGCATAACCAACCATTCATATAGGCCAAATTTGGTTTTAAAAGCAGTTTTCCATCCATCCCCTAATTTCATCCTAATCTGATGGTACCTGCTATGTAAATCAACCTTAGAAAAAAGAACAGCGCCACTAAGCTCATCAAGCATATCATCAAGGGGTGGTATGGGATATCGATAACGGATTGTGATGTTATTAATATCACGACAATCGACACACATACGCCATGAACCATCTTTCTTAGCAACAAGTAAAACAGGAACCGAGCAAGGACTGAGTGACTCACGGATGTAGCCCTTGTCCAGTAGTGCTTGCACCTGGCGCTGGATCTCCTTCGTCTCATCGGGATTAGTGCGGTACGGGGCACGATATGGAATATGGGTGCCGGGGATGAGATCGATCTGATGGTCGATGCCACGGATAGGAGGAAGACCCGTTGGCAAGTCCTTGGAAAGACATCAGCATAGTCCTGCAAAAGGTTAGCAACAGCAGGGAGAATATCCAAGAACGGTGCCTCACGAAGTGAAACAAGCATGTTGGAGCAAACAAGTGCATAGCAAGGTAAATTATCATCACGCAGCTCAGCAAAATCAGCACGTGTAACAAGCAAAACAGGGGTATGCAACTTCATTTCAGATCTAGCAGGGGCGGCTGGAGGTGATTTGTGAGACTTTGCTGTCTTGGCCGCCCGAGCCATGTCATCTTTCAGAATTTATTCCGGGGTCATGGGATGAATGATTATTTTTTGACCTTTAAACATGTGTGAATAGTGATTTGAGCGACCATGATGTACACTATCAGTATCATATTGCCAAGATCGACCAAGCAACAAAGAGCATGCTTCTATAGGGACAACATCACAATCAGCATAATCAGAATAGGCGCCCAGAGAAAAGGGAACACGTACCGAGCGCGTTACCTTTATTTTGCCACGATCATCGAGCCATTGGATGCGGTACGGGTGTGGATGTTGCCGAGTCGGTAAAGATAATTGCTCTACCAATACCGTACTAGCCAAATTGTTGTAGCTGCCACTGTCGATGATGATCCGGATCGCCCGTTCCTATACCACGCCCTTAGTGTGGAAAATCGTGTGTCGCTGATTGTGCTCGCCCTTAGTGTACTGAGGACACGCTGCACAACAAGACTCTCATACCTATCCACGGCGCTGGAATCAAAGTGAACCTCCGTATGATCTGCATGGTCAGTGGAAAGCATAGCATGTCTAGTCTCCTCAGTATCACTACCGTAGAGTACTCACCATTGTCACGGATCAGCAAGGTACGCTTGTTGGGGCAGTCCCGAATCACATGACCGTAACCTTTGCAACGATGACACTGAATGTTCCGAGTGCGCCCTGTGGAAGGAGAGGCGCCGTGGGCTGGAGGTGCTGCCGGCTTGGCCGGCTGCTCGCATGGTGATGCGCTTGAAGTGAACGGCGCACGCTCGCGTGGCATGGAGGACGACGTGGAGGACGCCGGGCGGGGGGCTGGGGTGGGAGCTTGCCCGCGTCCTGCAAAAGAGTTAGCGCGTGTCGACAATCGTCGTCCCTGCACTTCACGTTCAGCTTTGTGAGCAAATTCAAACAAAGTGGTCATATCATCATATTCCTTGTAATCAAGGATGTCCTGAATTTCACGGTTCAAACACCCCTAAAATGTGCCATAGCAGCATCATCTTGCTCAACTAAACCACAAGGAATCATACCATTTTGGAATGCTTGGTAATATTCCTCAACAGCTTGGGAACCTTGCTGAAATCGTTGCATTTGGTTGAGCAAATCACGGGCATAATAAGAAGGAACAAATCTGTGACGCATGGCAGTTTTTAGTTGAGCCCAAGTGGTGGGAGTGTTATTGGGAAACTTTTGTTTATATTGTCGCCACCAAATTAAAGCAGAATCAGTAAATTCACTAGTAGCAGCCTTAACTTGTATATTAGCAGGAATATCATGGCATGAAAATTTTTGTTCGACCTCTAATTCCCAATCAAGATAAGCAGCAGAATCACATTTGCCAGTAAAGGATGGAATGCGAAATTTGATCTTAGCAAAGGAATCAGGAGGTGGGACACGTACCCTGCATGCACGACCGCGGCGATCACCATCGTCCTGCTCTGTATCACCGCCATAGTCGCGCGCCTGCTGCAACTCCGTTAGCTGCGTGGTCAAGGTCTCAAGACGAGTCATGATCGTCTCGAGCGTGGCGTGGGCGGCCGTTTGAGCGAGGTCGATCTGGTTGAAACGCTCGGTCAATGAAGCAACCGTGGAATATAGCCGTTCATGCAGCGTCTTGATGTCGCCGGCAAGGCCTTCGACGTGCGCGTGCACATCCTGTAGTGTCCGTCTTGGCGTCATCTCCTGCCATTGTTAGTGCAAACACGAAACAGCAACGGAGAGGACACTACGATAGCAGGTGTATGGTGGGAGGTAAGCGCTCAAAATAACGCTGTTATCAAATTCTTACCCGTTCTTACCAAGCACACAGGGGTGAGCTGCAACCAATAGGTAGAACCGGTGAAAGATTGGAGGAGCGATTGCCTGGAGAAACAAAACCTGCTCGGAGTAGAAATATGTGTAGTTCTGGGTAGGCTGCACTCAAGACAAGGATTAGCACGATCAAATAATAATTGCAAAGCTGAATAATAGTGCTAAACACGTATGGACGCTGCTGGAAACAAGTGCGAGAAAGAGCTAGGGTTGGTTGTAGGAGAAGGTCCGTGGAAAACAATCCGCGGCTGAGCGCCCAAAAACTAATTATATGAACAAAGGAAAGCAAATGAACAAGTCACCACATGCACTTTTGCCGGAGCTGGCAGGAGTAAGGTCGAACTTATCAATGAGCCGATGCTGT
Source organism: Oropetium thomaeum (assembly GCA_001182835.1). Classification (NCBI taxonomy): domain Eukaryota; kingdom Viridiplantae; phylum Streptophyta; class Magnoliopsida; order Poales; family Poaceae; genus Oropetium; species Oropetium thomaeum. The sequence goes on along the minus strand of LFJQ01000104.1, from coordinate 193,452 downwards.
AGAACACGGACAAACTCACGAGTCCAACGAGGACACACGGCGAACCAGATCGGTTGGGATTGTCCCAGCAAAACCGATCACGAGAAACAAACCTCTGCTGTTCGTTTTTTTTTTATGGCACACTTGCGTGCTCTTTTCTCTCTTTTTTCTTTGTTTTTTTTATTGGACTGTCACGAAAACAAACCAGAGACGGAGACGAGTGGAATTCGGCGGTGTGACTGGCCGGGATTTGGCACGGCAGGGCGTGGCCGATCTGGACTCCGCGCGGCAAGGTGTGTTGCCGTGAGCGAACGGGACTCGGCGTGGCAGATGTGGTGCACACGGTGCAGAAGGAAGCGAGAGCGTTACCGGGTAGGACTTGGCGGAGGCGCAGGTGGCGGAACCACAAAGCAGGGGCGTAACCGAGTTAGGTTCTGGCGCGGCGTTGAAGCAGCAGCTCGTAACCGAGCAGGACTCGCGCACGGCGCTGAGATAACAGATCGTAACCGAGCCGGACTCGTGCGCGGCGCGGAGGGAGCAGATCTAGGCGCGTACGGCAGGGGGGCCAGTGTTAGGGTTTGTGGCGGCTAGAACAGATGGATAAAAAACAAGTAATCCAGCAACAATGAAACGCGCAGTCACACAAATTCAACAATGCAAATTACTGATTGAAGGTGCAAGGCACAAGGGAGTGCTGGGATAACAGATCTAACCTGAAAATTTTTTTGTTTTTGGTTTTTGTGGACTATAGGATGAACGAAAAACACACGAAAAACTCATCGAGAAATACTAGAATCTGATACCACTTGATAGAGCTTGAATGCCCGATCTTTCGGTGAGTGTAGATAAATTTGATTTGGTGTAAGTAGACCCTCATGATCCGACTACGACGAGCAAGCCCGAGGCGCCAATGCAATCGCTGACCAACTCCCGATGGTTATCAACCTTGCTGGTGTAAGATCAGCCTAATCATGAAGATCGTTTCCTGCGCACAATCGAAAACGAGGAAGAAAGAGATGTGTGACACCCCAGGTGTCACCAGGGCAAAAATCGACAACTGTAAACCCTAACCCATAATTTCACTCACCTTAAAGCAGATTCAATCATGAAAATACTAAGAAATATTGTTTAAAATGCTTTAAAGGAACACTATGAAAAGTTTGACAAACAACAGAGCACTTTAGCAGAATCCGGAGAAATCTCACGTAGCAGTGTCGAAATCTCGTTAATAGGACAAAATTCAAACCCTAACTCTTGACCATCAAAGTTTCCACAGAACCCTAGCCATATTTTTATATAACAATTAAGTACACTTCAAAATAGAATTTTGGGAAATTATTCAAGATTTTTGGAAAGGATTTAGACCTCTTAAAAATTCACACAAGCTATAATAAACTTAGAAATTCAAGAATTTTTAGAGACCATATCATGACTTGAACCTTAAACGAAAAGTGTTCCAAATAAATTCCTGAGCTTGTACAAAAATTCTCAAAATTTTTCGAGCTCGGGAAGTGTGCAGATTCTTTGAATTGTCTTTCAGCATTAATGAAAAAGAAAATATATATATATATATAACTGTTGCCGGGCGGGCTACAGTGCCCATCCGCCCGACAACAGGTCGCCATACTGCGCCGGCCACGCCCGCCCGACACGGGCCCCTGCGGCACGTCGCTCTTAGGGTTTTGCCGCGCCGGCTCCCTACTCCCCCTACCTCCTCACTCTCTCCCTCCTCTCTCTCTCTAGCTCCCTCTCTCTTTTCTCTCTTCTCTGCCCCGCCGCCCGAGCTGCCAGGGCGCCGCCCGCCTCACTGCCGCCCGAGCCGCCCACACCGCCGTGCTCTCCCCTTTCTCCCCCAAACCCCAGGCTATAAGTAACGCATTCTCCTCCCCAACCCCCCCTCCTCCATTTTCCTCCCTCCCACGCACGAAGACCCCTTCCATTCTCCTGCCCCGGCCGCCGCCAACGCCATAGCCGCCGCCTCCACGGTGAAACGGCACCTCCGAACCATTTCAATCAAATTCCTTCATCAATTCACCCCCTCTCCGCCCCGTGAAGCTCACAGAACCCTCAAATCCTCCGAAGTCGAGCCACCTCGCCGGAATTTCATCGATCACCGCCGCCCCGAGGCACCCCCACGGTGAGACCCCCCATGCTTAATAACTACCATGTTGCCGAGCTTCGTCATGTCGTGTGGATCATGAAAAGCCAAGGTTCGACGGCCGGCGACCACCCCATCGTCGGGAATTGGCCGCCGGAGCTCGTCGGAGCAACCTCCCCTGTTTTTCTTTTTCTTTTTATTTTTCCAGATTATTTCTTTGTCCTCTAAAATCCCTAGCAATTCACAGGAAGATCCAAAAATGCCAAACCAAAATTTGTTAGAAACCTCATGAAAAGTACTAAGTTTCTGTTACAGCACTTGTTAACAAATGACCAAACATTTGCAGAATTAATTAGAAACACTCCTTTCTGTTTTTGAATTTTAAATTGCATTGTAGAGCAATGCTAGGGCTGACCATTGATCCACAAGTGCACCATGGTACTACACACCCTCTGGAATTTTATGAAGATTTTAGGAAGACGAAATGACATCTAACCCTATTAAATAACTTCAATCTGCCTAGTTTAAATACCATTTTCTAAAGTACATTGTAAAAGTCATTTATAAGGTTAGACCCAATATCAAAGTTTCAGATCTGGTGCTCAGAAATGCTCACATAAAGTTTCATAATTTTATTCAAAGGTTTACTAGTGCTTTCTGATTTTACAAGATCTAAAAATAGGAAATTTGATGAATTTTTATAAAATATAGAAAATTCATCTAGGCCCCACCTAAAGCCCAAAATGCTTATTCCCGGGAGTACTACCAACTAAAAATAATCTTGAGGAAGAATTAAAATCTTCATTTTTAACTCTAGTTTAATAGCCGAAGGAATTAAATAATATTAATCGATGAAAAGTGTCGTATTAACTTAACTAAAGTGGAAGTTATGAAAACATGCCAACTAAAAGTCATCTCATGAGAGTTGAATGGATTCTTTAAACATCATTCACAGATTAAGAATTTAATTTAATCGACGGCGTCGAGTAATTAGGTTAACCCTAATTCTGGGCGTCGCCAATCTAAACCCTAGATTACTATTGATAATAACAATAGTTTCTTTTTCATTGAACTTATCATAATCCTACTGCATCATGTAGAGTCTGACGCTCACGAAGTAGCTGCGGATCCAGTTGCCTCGACCGCCGTCGAAGAAGTCAACAACGCCGAAGAACCAGGCAAGCCCCGGTGCACAACCGAATTTTAAAGTTTTACTTTTGCACTAAGTGTGTCTTGTTTATGCATTAAGTACTAGGAGTTGATTGAAACCATAGTTGCATTGTTTCCATAGGAAAACCCTAACGGTAGTTGATATAGACACCCCCTTAGTTTGCTATGCTTAGTAGGTATTGCCGGTAGAAGTCGAGCAGAGTGGACGCTGCTCGAGAAAGGATAGGTTGTTGATTGAAACTATTTTATGAAATGGACCACACGAATGTGAATCAGTAAGAAAGATAAAAGTTTGAGGGTAAGACAGGATACAAAGTAGGTCGGCGACTGGACCGGGTCCAGGGTGACCGTAGACTTGTCTGATCCGTGTGGTCCGAGACTGATCGAGTGTTGAACGTACTGGTCCTATGCTGGGTGTTATGGGCCCCAGTAAACCTATGTAGCCTAGTGATTGCAACGTCGAACCTGCCCTACGGTGTCTGACTAGGAGGAGATTTGGGGTGGGCAGCGTGGGAACTCCACAGAAACCGTCTGGGACGTGTTGTCTGGTGGGATGCGGCGCTGCTAAGGCAGGCGTAGGAGGGAATTGACGTTGCAGGAGCTGGTGTGAACGGTTGCCACGTGCGAGTCTGGGACACGCACGTGTCGTACGGTCAGGTTTCCCCCTGCAGGGTATAAAATCGTTTCGAACCACTGTCGCTCCCAGTTAGTGAGCATGCTCGTGAAACGCACCACATTCTAGTAAAAGAGGTTGAAACACAATGAGAAGGAATTATGATTATTACTAATGCTGTTTTTACTCTTGTTTTGTTTGTTTAGCTGAGTGCTAACTAAATTTATTCTTCTAACCACTTAACCTGAGGCTAAAATTTGACAAGAGTAGTATAGGCTTGCGAGTCCTTTTTTGCAAGTAAACCCTCCCGAGTCAGCCTTCATGTCTAGGAGTCGGCTGTAGCCAGCCATTTGTCGGGTAAGTCTTGCTGAGCTTCTTAGAAGCTCACGCGTTAGCGTTTTGTGGTTTTCAGGCGCCGTCATGCAGGAACCAGCAGGTAGCTTCCATTGGGAGGAGCCTCTCCCCAAGTTCGGGAACCTCCAGTGGGAGTTGTGCGAGTCGCCGCAATGAATGTTGAAGTGGCTAGTAGCATGACGCCCGTGGGCACGGCGCGTGTTTTTGCTTAAGTCCGAGTGTCGGAGTTGAAATCGTTCATGTCTTCTGCTATTATCGTTTTCGAAACTTTTGCGTACTCTGAAACAATGTAATATTCAACTTCAAATTGATGAACCAGTGATGTATTAAGTTCTCTCTTCTTGTAAATTATTGCTGTTTATCCATGCCTGTGTTGTATCGTGTGTACGCTCGCTTCGCCGAGCGTTGCCCAACAGGATCCTGGCTTAACGACTGACCAGATCCGTCCCGAGACGAGGTTTTCTGGGCGGGTCGTGTCAGCTTTGGTATCAGAGCCGTGTTGGGAAACGGTACAACGTTTAAGGCATATTTTCGAAAATTACGTGCGAGTGAGGTACGCGCCCTATTAGTTAATAGGTTATCAGGTGGCAAGCTAACCTAGTGTAGGAGCTAACAAAACCCAGTCTAGATTTACTTTTCTGTAACGACGCACCTACGCTCAGGTAAGCAAGGTAAGGTACGCCTCTCGACTGCGGTGAAAGATCGAGAAATCCCTGTTGCATCCGCAACAGTAGCGTTCTATACCATGATGGTATGGAAGGAGGTATTATGTTCGCTGTAACATAGTACGCCCCCTTACCATTTAGGGAGAGAAGCGGCCCTCTACAGTACGAGGTGTGGGTTACGGACCTGTTGCGAATGCAGACCTTCGCAACAGTGGAGTCTTGTGTCTTTGGCACACAAGAGATGAGTATGTTCCTCACAACTTCGGTTTTGCGGAACACTCTCATACCTCCGCTGCCTGAGGTAAAGTGCAGTCTATCGCCGCGCAGGGAAGGTCGGACACGTGATCCCCGTACGTGACCTACTCGGGGCGACCCATATGGCAATGATATGGGTTGTTGTATTTACTTTTGATATATATTATATTGAACTGCCTGTGATGCCATCTTCTGCAGGTACGCTAACCACGATATCGTAAGAAACGTGTAGTAACGACTAACTTGAGTGCGATTCTGCCACCGTCTAAGCGTATTTTCTTTTTCCTTTGTGAGGACGTATAGGCCGATGTAGGATTGCATTGCATAAAGAAATGTTAAAATCCTTCAAACTTATACTAAAACCATCCAGGAGTAAAAATTCCATCAATAATGGCTGTAACACCATCAGAAAAGTTAAGAAGTCAACCTGGATACCTTCCTCCCTTAGGGATTGCGTGGAATCAACCGAGTTGGAGTGAAACCCTTGCACACCATTGAGCCTTTTTCCAATACCTTCCTCGATGAGAAGATTGTCTCCTTGACAGAACAACTTAGATGGTAAAGCACCTTGGACAAAACGGCTGTCGCTAGTTAGCATCCTTAGTGACAGATTTGGATCACCTTTTACGCAGGGATGAAAAATATTTTATGTATCGGAAGGTTTAGCATGCTTTGAACTATGTGTCAACATGTGGCTTCTGATTGATAAAATATTATTCATCTCGGTGATGCAGATGGACGCCAACACGATCGAGCAAGGGATCGCGGAGATAGGCATTGAGGACTCCACCCCCACCTATGTCACCAAGAAGTCCGGACGCAGAGGATTCGTGGAGATACTTGAGCAGACCCTACAGTCATTGGGATATACAGAGACTCCTTGGTTTCAGATCCGGGAGTATCGGCAGTACGACCTACCGCGCTGCTCGGCCACCGTGACATTACCCACGCACCCTCAGCATGCCAACGAAGAGATTTATACCACCACCACATTCGGTTCAGATAAGACGGAGGCCATCGAGTCAGCCGCTCATCAGGCTTTATTGAGGATTTGCGAGCGACACCTCGAGGACCTGGCAGACAAACCAGCAGCGATGTTTCCAATACGGGACCAGGTCGACCGTACCTGGCACCGCAATGTCAAGAATGCGCAGAAGAGGACTTTCAGGGGAGAGATGGACCATGTTACTCCTTTGTTCACATGGAGCCTAGCGCTACTCAACTTGCATGAAGATATTGTTCTCACAGCTCAGATGGATCGCCAGGCCTTGCGACAGGCTCATGTAGAGGTAGCTCAACTCAAGAAGAAGGTCCAGGACTTGGAGAGCAGAAACAGTGCACTGCGTGCTCGCTGCGACGCGCGCGCTACGCGCATCTCTGAGTTGGAGGCGGTCTCCGAGATTAAGACTGCCCAGATCCATGCTAGAGAGAATGATTGCAATATCATGTTACAACACATTCACCAGCTGGAGATACTCAGGGATAACGCAGTTCAGATGGCGGAGAACCTCGCCCATGAGAACCATCATTTGCAGCATCAGTTAGCGGGACTTTTGGAGGCACAGCAGCCGCCTCCCGCTAATGATGATGCGCCGGAGTCAGAAGTATCGGATCCCGGAGCTTCAGACCCAGAGCCAGATGAGGAGTAGATTGGAGGTGGTTCCGAAGTGATGGTTTAGTTAGAAGCTCCGCTTAAAGAGTGCGTTGTCCTTGTCTTGGTGTTAGTATGTGTTCTTAGAAGTTTATCTTAGTGGCGTTGTAGTCTTGTGGATGTAAGAGTGGTGGTTTGACAGTTGAAGGAATTGGACAATGGATGTACTGTCATCTTTTGGGGAATGAATGGAGCTTGTTTTCATTGAGATATCCGTGCCGTGCATTTTGATGTGCTCGTACTTATGTTGAGAAATGGACATAGGTTGAATTGCTCTAATAAGGGTCCTTTTTACTTTTTCAGCATGGTGAACACCAGAGCAGGATGTCAGGAGGCGGAAAGCTCCAACCCGCCGCCCCCGCCAGCTGAGCCAACCTTGGCCACAGCTATGGCGGCCCTGATTCAAAGCAGCCAGCAAACGCAAGAGATGTTGCGGGCTATCCTGGAGAATAGCGGCACGAATCGAGGCGCTCGGAACCGCGACCAGGACAGCACCTATGCGGAGTTCCTAGCCACTCATCCCCCGGAGTTCAGAGATGCCCGGGAACCAATGGAGCCAGACCACTGGCTTCGTACAATCGAGGCCAAGTTTGGACTACTCCGTTGTTCGGAGACTCAGAAGACACTCTTTGCGGCCCAGATGCTCCATGGGCACGCCGGAGCTTGGTGGGCCAACCACTTGGCCACTCTCCCGACCGACACCCAGGTGCCATGGGCACAGTTCCGGGAGGCGTTCCGCGCTCACCACATTCCTGCGGGACTCATGCAACGGAAGGCCAAGGAGTTCATGGCCTTAACACAAGGGAACCGCACGGTGCACGAGTATTCCCGTGTGTTCAACCAACTTGCTCTATATCCTCCGGAGCAGGCTGACACGGATGCTAAGCGGAAGCACCGCTTCATGGAAGGGCTGAACATCACACTCCAGGGTCGCTTGGCCCTGAACCAAGGCGGCTCATTCAACGAGCTCGTCAGCAACGCCCTGATCGCCGAGGAGTACCTCGAGAAGGAGCAGCGGGAGAAAAGGCGAGCCAGCGGTGGGCCATCGAATGCCCCGCCACCCAAGTACCGTCTGGTGTACACTGCACCCGATGGTAGGAGGTACAAGGCAACCCCGCCGCAGGCACCGTCGTTCCGTCCGCCACAGCAGCCGTACCGGCCCCCACAGAATCAGCAACAAGCCGGCTACTGCGCACCTCCCCCGCCACAGAGGAACCAAGGTGTCCGCCCACCTCAACAGGACGCCCGCCCTGGACCAGGCACGCCTTGCTTCAACTGCAGGCAGCCCGGACACTTCGCCCGCGAATGCCCCTCCAACCAGCAGTCCGGAGGCAACCGGCAGTCAAACCAAGGACAGGGCCAGCAAAAGGGCCAGAAGAACACCAGGACCGGTCGGGTAAACTACACCACGACCGAGGAAATTGCTGAGGGCGAACAAGTACTGGCGGGTACGTTTTCGCTTTCTAACCACTCAGCTTTTGTTCTATTCGATTCCGGTGCAAGCCACAACTTTATCAGTAAGAATTTTGTCAAAGGCAAAAACCTAGCCACAGTTCTCCTAGAACCACCTTTCGTAATAAAATCGCCTGGAGGCAACATATTATCAAACCATGGCCTAAGTGAAGCTCCCCTCGATCTGGGAGGTCACATCTATCCTATTTCCTTCATCATCCTAGATGGGCAGGGTATCGATATAATCATCGGCATGAAATGGATGAAACACCATAATGCCATCCTTGATATTGCTAACCGTGTAGTCCACTTAACCTCCCCACTTCACGGTTCCATGTCCATAAACCTAGATCACCCTAAAGCCACCCTCAAACAAGTCTGCAATGTTGTCGGGAAAAGTCTGGACGAGATACCAGTGGTTAAGGAGTTTCCTGACGTATTCCCAGAAGACTTACCTGGTTTACCGCCGGACAGAGATGTGGAATTTCAGATTGAGCTGTTGCCAGGCACAGCCCCGATCTCCCGCAGACCGTACAAGATGGCACCCAAGGAGCTAACAGAGTTGAAGAACAGCTGCAGGAGTTGTTAGACAAAGGCTTCATACGGCCCAGTACCTCGCCTTGGGGTTGTCCAGCATTGTTCGTGAAGAAGAAGGACCAGTCCTTGAGGCTATGCGTGGATTACCGTCCCTTGAATGCGATAACTATCAAGAACAAGTATCCTTTGCCACGCATAGACACTCTGTTTGATCAGTTGGCTGGAGCAAAGGTCTTCTCAAAAGTTGATCTTCGGTCTGGATATCATCAGATCAAGATCCGTCCTAGTGACGTTCCAAAGACGGCTTTCTCCATCAGATACGGGCTGTATGAGTATTTGGTGATGTCGTTCGGACTCACAAACGCACCAGCGTACTTTATGTACCTCATGAACTCAGTCTTCATGCCAGAGCTGGATAAGTTTGTAGTGGTGTTCATCGACGACATCCTAATATACTCCAAGTCAACCGATGAGCATGCAGAGCACCTTCGGACAGTTCTCCAAAGACTCAGAGATCATAAGCTTTATGCCAAGTTCAGCAAGTGCGAGTTTTGGATTGAGCGTGTTCAGTTTCTGGGTCATGTTGTGTCCGCGGAAGGTATTTCTGTTGATCCGGGAAAGGTGCAAGATGTTGTTAATTGGAAAGCACCCACAACAGTTCACAAGGTGCGAAGTTTCTTGGGATTAGCGGGATATTATCATCGCTTCATTCCCAACTTCTCCAAGATTGCCAGGCCTATTACAGACCTACTCAAGAAGGATCAGAAATTCAAGTGGACAGAAAAGTGCGAAGAAGTCTTTCAGACTTTGAAGAAGCACTTGACCACGGCACCAATACTCGCCCAACCGGATTTGAGTAAGCCCTTTGACGTGTATTGTGATGCGTCGGGCACTGGACTTGGTTGTGTATTAATGCAAGAAGGACGGGTAATTGCTTATGCTTCCAGACAACTCCGTAAGCATGAGTTGAATTACCCCACACACGACTTGGAATTGGCAGCCGTGGTATTAGCTCTGAAGGTGTGGAGGCATTAATTATTGGGAAACCTAGTACACCTCTACACCGACCACAAGAGTCTCAAGTACATCTTCACCCAGAACGAGTTGAACATGAGGCAACGAAGATGGCTAGAATTAATCAAGGACTACGAGATAGAGATCCACTACCATCCGGGCAAGGCTAATGTGGTTGCAGACGCATTGAGCAGAAACGCCCATTGCCACTACTTGGATCAGGGAGTTGCAACTGAAGAATTAGAGCCAGCCGTAAGGATTCTACCCCACGGAGCACTCTACAACCTCGCCCTAGTGCCCACACTTAGAGATGAGGTAGCCAAGGCCCAGAAGCTTGATAAGGGCATGGAGAAGATCAGATTGAGACTGCAAGAAAAGAAGATGCAGTGTTTCCGTGAGAACGAAGAAGGAGTTTTGTGGTTCAAGAACAGACTGGTAGTGCCAAAGGACCACGAGCTCCGAAGGAAGATTATGGATGAAGCTCATTTGTCCAAGTACTCAATTCACCCTGGCAGTAACAAGATGTATCAGGATCTGCGGAAGAAATTTTGGTGGACAAGGATGAAGAAGGAAATCGCTCGGTATGTGGCGGAATGTGACACCTGCCGCAGAATAAAGGCCGACCACCTGAAGGGCGCAGGGTTGTCGCAACCTTTGAGCGTTCCGTCATGGAAGTGGGAAGACATAAGTATGGATTTCATTGTTGGACTGCCCATGACAGCTCAAAAGTTGGATTCAATTTGGGTTATAGTAGATCGTTTGACGAAGACAGCCCACTTCATTCCTATCTCGACCAGATATACCATGAAGAAGTATGCACAGCTGTACATTGATCGGATAGTCTGTCTACATGGAGTACCCAAGATGATCATCTCCGACCGAGACACCCAATTCGTCGGTCGATTTTGGAAACAACTCCACGAGTCACTAGGAACCAGGCTAATCCACAGCTCAGCCTACCACCCGCAGACTGACGGTCAGACGGAAAGAGTGAACCAAATACTTGAAGACATGCTTCGAGCTTGTGTTTTGGAGTACGGATAAGGATGGGACACTTACCTGTCATTGGCGGAGTTCTCATACAACAACAGTTACCAAGCCAGCATCCAGATGTCCCCTTTTGAAGCACTTTACGGCCGTAGTTGCAGAACCCCACTCAACTGGTCAGAAGCAAGCAAAAGAATCATATTGGGCCCAGACCTAGTACAGCAGGCTGAAGAGAAGGTACGGGTTATACAAGCAAATCTGAAGGCCGCCAAGTCAAGACAGAAGAGCTATGCAGATAAGAGGCGTAGACCATTGACCTTCGAGGTAGGAGACTACGTCTACCTACGAGTCTCGCCAATGAAGGGAGTTCAACGGTTCGGGATCAGAGGAAAGTTAGCACCCCGGTACATAGGTCTATACCCTATCACAGCCAAGTGCGGACCAGTGGCGTATCAAGTGGAGTTGCCAGAGAGATTATCAGGAGTGCATAACGTATTCCATGTCTCCCAGTTGAAGAAATGTCTGAAGGCACCCGTAGACCAAGTGGTTCAAGAAGTAGAAGAATTGCAACCAGACTTGACCTACCCAGAGCGTCCAATCCGGATACTGGATGAGAAAGAACGAGTTGCAAGAAGACGGACACTCAAGTTCTACAAAGTTCTGTGGAGCAACCACACGGAGGACGAAGCCACGTGGGAATCTGCAGAATTTCTTCAGTCACACTACCCCGAGCTACTCCCAAAACCCTAGGTACCTATGCCTATCCTAACCCTCTCCTTAAATCTCGGGACGCGATTTCTTTTAGGAGGGAGGGCTGTGACACCCCAGATGTCACCAGGGCAAAAATCGACAACTGTAAACCCTAACCCATAATTTCACTCACCTTAAAGCAGATTCAATCATGGAAATACTAAGAAATATTGTTTAAAATCCTTTAAAGGAACACTATGAAAAGTTTGACAAACAACAGAGCACTTTAGCAGAATCCGGAGAAATCTCACGTAGCAGTGTCGAAATCTCGTTAATAGGACAAAATTCAAACCCTAACTCTTGACCATCAAAGTTTCCACAGAACCCTAGCCATATTTTTACATAACAATTAAGTACACTTCAAAATAGAATTTTGGGAAATTATTCAAGATTTTTGGAAAGGATTTAGACCTCTTAAAAATTCACACAAGCTATAATAAACTTAGAAATTCAAGAATTTTTAGAGACCAAATCATGACTTGAACCTTAAACGAAAAGTATTCCAAATAAATTCCTGAGCTTGTACAAAAATTCTCAAAATTTTTTGAGCTAGGGAAGTGTGCGGATTCTTTGAATTATCTTCCAGCATTAATGAAAAAGAAAAAAAATATATATATAACTCTTGCCGGGCGGGCTACAGTGCCCGCCCGCCCGACAACAGGGCGCCATGCTGCGCGGCCACGCCCGCCCGACATGGGCCCCTGCGGCACGTCGCCCTTAGGGTTTTGCCGCGCCGGCTCCCTACTCCCCCTACCTCCTCACTCTCTCACTCCTCTCTCTCTCTAGCTCCCTCTCTCTTTTCTCTCTTCTCTGCCCCGCCGCCCGAGCTGCCAGGGCGCCGCCCGCCTCACTGCCGCCCGAGCCGCCCACGCCACCGTGCTCTCCCCTTTCTCCCCCAAACCCCAGGCTATAAGTAACGCATTCTCCTCCCCAACCCCCCTCCTCCATTTTCCTCCCTCCCACGCGCGAAGACCCCTTCCATTCTCCTGCCCCGGCCGCCGCCAACGCCATAGCCGCCGCCTCCACGGTGAAACGGCACCTCCGAACCATTTCAATCAAATTCCTTCATCAATTCACCCCCTCTCCGCCCCGTGAAGCTCACAGAACCCTCAAATCCTCCGAAGTCGAGCCACCTCGCCGGAATTTCATCGATCACCGCCGCCCCGAGGCACCCCCACGGTGAGACCCCCTCTGCCGTGCCCAAGCTTGATAACTACCATGTTGCCGAGCTTCGTCATGTTGTGTGGATCATGAAAAGCCAAGGTTCGACGGCCGGCGACCACCCCATCGTCGGGAATTGGCCGCCGGAGCTCGTCGGAGCAACCCCCCTGTTTTTCTTTTTCTTTTTATTTTTCCAGATTATTTCTCTGTCCTCTAAAATCCCTAGAAATTCACAGGAAGATCAAAAAATGCCAAACCAAAATTTGTTAGAAACCTCATGAAAAGTACTAATTTTCTGTTAAAGCACTTTTTAACAAATGACCAAACATTTGCAGAATTAATTAGAAACACTCCTTTCTGTTTCTGAATTTTAAATTGCATTGTAGAGCAATTCTAGGGCTGACCTTTGATCCACAAGTGCTCCATGGTACTACGCACCCTCTGGAATTTTATGAAGATTTTAGGAACACGAAATGACATCTAACCCTATTAAATAACTTCAATCTACCTAGTTAAAATACCATTTTCTAAAGTACATTGTAAAAGTCATTTACAAGGTTAGACCCAAAAGAAAAGTTTCAGATCTGGTGCTCAAGAATGCGCACATAAAGTTTCATAATTTTATTCAAAGGTTTACTAGTGCTTTCTGATTTTACAAAATCTAAAAACAGGAACTTTGATGAATTTTTATAAAATATAGAAAATTCATCTAGGCCCCACCCAAAGCCCAAAATGCTTATCCCAGGGAGTACTACCAACTAAAAATAATCTTGAGGAAGAATTAAAATATTCATTTTTAACCCTAGTTTAATAGCCGAAGGAATTAAATAATATTAACCGATGAAAAGTGTCGCATTAACTTAACTAAAGTGGAAGTTATGAAAACATGCCAACTAAAAGTCATCTCATGAGAGTTGAATGGATTCTTTAAACATCATTCACAGATTAAGAATTTAATTTAATCGACGGCGTCGAGTAATTAGGTTAACCCTAATTCTGGGCGTCGCCAATCTAAACCCTAGATTACTATTGATAATAACAATAAGTTTCTTTTTCATTGAACTTATCATAATCCTACTGCATCATGTAGAGTCTGACGCTCACGAAGTAGCTGCGGATCCAGTTGCCTCGATCGCCGTCAAAGAAGTCAACAACCCCGAAGAATCAGGCAAGCCCCGGTGCACAACCGAATTTTAAAGTTTTACTTTTGCACTAAGTGTGTCTTGTTTGTGCATTAAGTACTAGGAGTTGATTGAAACCATAGTTGCATTGTTTTCATAGGAAAACCCTAACGGTAGTTGGTATAGACACCCCCTTAGTTTGCTATGCTTAGTAGGTATTGCCGGTAGAAGTCGAGCAGAGTGTACGCTGCTCGCGAAAGGATAGGTTGTTGATTGAAACTGTTTCATGAAATGGACCACACGAATGTGAATCAGCAAGAAAGATAAAAGTTTGAGGGTCAGACAGGATACAAAGTAGGTGGCGACTGGACCGGGTCCAGGGTGACCGTAGACTTGTCTGATCCGTGTGGTCCGAGACTGATCGAGTGTTGAACGTACTGGTCGTATGGTGAGTGTTATGGGCCTCAGTAAACCTATGTAGCCTAGTGATTGCAACGTCGAACCTGCCCTACGGTGTCTGACTAGGAGGAGATTTGGGGTGGGCAGTGTGGGAACTCCACAGAAACCGTCTGGGACGTGTTGTCTGGTGGGATGTGGCGCTGCTAAGGCAGGCGTAGGAGGGAATTGACGTTGCAGGAGCTGGTGTGAACGGTTGCCACGTGCGAGTCTGGGACACGCACGTGTCGTACGGCCAGGTTTCCCCCTGCAGGGTATAAAATCGTTTCGAACCGCTGTCGCTCCCAGTTAGTGAGCATGCTCGTGAAACGCACCACATTCTAGTAAAATAGGTTGAAACACAATGAGAAGGAATTATGATTATTACTAATGCTGTTGTTACTCTTGTTTTGTTTGTTTAGCTCAGTGCTAACTAAATTTATTCTTCTAACCACTTAACCTGAGGCTAAAATTTGACAAGGGTAGTATAGGCTTGCGAGTCCTTTTTTGCAAGTAAACCCTCCCGAGTCAGCCTTCATGTCTAGGAGTCGGCTGTAGCCAGCCATTTGTCGGGTAAGTCTTGCTGAGCTTCTTAGAAGCTCACGCGTTAGCGTTTTGTGGTTTTCAGGCGCCGTCATGCAGGAACCAGCAGGTAGCTTCCATTGGGAGGAGCCTCTCCCCGAGTTCGGGAACCTCAAGTGGGAGTTGTGCGAGTCGCCGCAATGAATGTTGAAGTGGCTAGTAGCATGACGCCCGTGGGCACGGCGCGTGCTTTTGCTTAAGTCCGAGTGTCGGAGTTGAAATCGTTCAAGTCTTCCACTGTTATCGTTTTTGAAACTTTTGCGTACTCTGAAACAATGTAATATTCAACTTCAAATTGATGAACCAGTGAGGTATTAAGTTCTCTCTTCTTGTAAATTATTGCGTGTTAATCCCTGCCTGTGTTGTATCGTGTGTACGCTCGCTTCGCCGAGCGTTGCCCAACAGGATCTTGGCTTAACGACTGACCAGATCCGTCCCGAGACGAGGTTTTCTGGGCGGGTCGTGTCAAGATGCAAGCAATCTGATGTATTACTTGAAGGTGGAGTTCTAAATACACGTGGCAGCGCTGTAATGCGTGCGATGGCTGTAGCTAAAGCTAACAATTAAACAAAACTCAAAGACTAACAAGGGCGCAGCCCCGGACTAAATACACAAGAAAGGGGGCGCAACCCTAAGGTGGGGGTGCGGCCAAGGAGGGCGTGCGTCCCTAGGTGGGGGCCCACATGGCGCACGCGCGACAAGGCTGAACACACGTGCGGCTCTAGCTGGTCTGATCGCCTGTCGATGCTTCTGGGCCTTGGTTCCGTAGCAGCGTGACATAGTTGAGTTCCCGAGCACGGGCCCGAGTCATTGGGCCTTGATATGGCGCCACAGCTGAAGTCGAAGTAGAGTGTGACTCGGTCATGGCATCAGGCGCAGCCTGAGGAAGTGGAGGCGCAGGTGCTGCTGTTGGAGAGTCGATGTCCTCATCACCTTGCGCATCAGCGAACCGTCGAAGTACATCACCTAGTACTCCTGGTCGACAGGAGCTGCGGGTACTTGTACTTCGGTCCACTCGGCTACGAAGTCGGCCAAGGTCTGGGACTTGATTGCCGTTCGAGGAGCGTACGTGATCCCTTCGCCCATCAATTCGAGTGCCCACTTTGCGGCCTTCCCTATTGCGTCGCGGTTCTCCACGACCTCTCGTACGGGGAAAGAGCTGACCATGGTCACTGGGTGTGATTCGAAGTAGTATCGAAGCTTCCTTTTGGCGAGGATGACATCGTAAAGGATCTTCAATATCTGAAGATATCGGGTCTTTATGTCCGACAAGACTTCGCTCACGTAGTAGACCGGGCGTTGGACCTTGAGGGCGTGGCCTTCCTCCGTCCGCTCTACAACCAAGGAGGAGCGCCTCTTTAGGGGTCGAGGCACCAGGATCAGAGGCTTCGTCAGAATAAGTTTTACCCTGTCGAGGGCGTCCTGTGCCTCGGGCATCCATTAAAATCGCTCGGATTTCTTCAGGAGCTGGTAGAGGGGATGCACGCGTTCTCCGAGGCGTGAGATGAAGCGGCTCAGCGCCGCTAAGCAACCGGTCACACGTTGCACTCCCTTCAGGTTTTGGATCGGGCCCAACCGACTGATGGCCGCGATCTGCTCCGGGTTGCCTTCGATGTCACGCTCGGAGACGACGAATCCGAGCAACATCCCCCTCGGAACCTCGAAAATGCATTTTTCAGGGTTGAGCTTGATGTCGTTTGCTTGGAGCTTGGCGAAGGTCCGCTCCAGGTCGACTACGAGCTGTTCGGTCTTCTTGGATTTGACGACGATGTCGTCCACGTATGCTTCGACGATATCTCTGATGAGCTCGTTGAAACACCTGATCATGCAGCGCTGGTACGTTGCGCCTGCATCTTCAGCCCGAACAGCATCGTGACGTAGCAGTACGATCCGAACGGCGTGATGAAGAATGTCGCGGGTTGGTCGGACTCCTTCATGCGGATCTGATGGTATCCGGAATACGCATCAAGGAAACAGAAGGCTTCGTACCCCGAGGTCGAGTCGACGATTTGGTCTATACGCGTCAAAGGAAACGGATCCTTTGGGCACGCTTTGTTTAGACTAGTGTAGTCAACACACATTCTCCATTTCCCATTCTTTTTTCGTACAAGAATGGGATTGGCTAACCATTCGGGGTGATACACCTCTTTGATGAAACCGGCTGCTAGCAGCTTGGCTATCTCCTCCCCGATTGCTCTGCGCTTCTCCTCGTCAAAGCGGCCCAGTCGTTGCTTCACCGGTCGAGATCTCGGCTTGATATGCAAGGACTGCTCAATGACTTCTCTCGGGATGCCGGGCATGTTCGAGGTTTTCCACGCGAAGATGTCGATGTTACCACGGAGGAAGTCAACGAGCGCGCTTTCCTATTTGGGGGAGAGGGAAGTCCCGATCTTTGCCACCTTCTCAGGGGCGTTGTCGGGGTCGAGTTGGATCTTTTTGGCGCCCTCAGCGGGCTCAAAAGACCCTGTGCTACGGTTGGAGTCGGGCGCGTCTTCAGTGGCTCGCTGCCGGATGGTAGCAAGCTCTTCTGTAGACGCGATGGTTGCGGAGGCGAGCTCGCCGCTCTCCGTCTCACTGATAGGCGCGCTGGAAGGAGGCGCCAACAGTGATGACCCCCTTCGGCCCTAGCATTTTGAGCTTTAGGTAGGTGTAGTTGGGCACGGCCATGAACTTCATATAGCATGGCCGTCCCAAAATGGCGTGGTAAGACCCGTGGAAGCCGACCACTTCGAACATGAGGGTTTCCGTTCAAAAGTTGGTCGGGATCCACGGACGGCTTGCTTCCTGGGGATGACGTCATGGAAGGGTGCTCCGGTCAGTCGGAAGAGCGACCAATCGATGCCCGTGGCGTCGAGTGTCTTCACGTAGAGGATGTTGAGGCCGCTGCCTCCATCCATAAGCACCTTGGAGAGGCGCTTCTTGCCGACGATAGGGTCGACTACTAGAGGGTATCAACCCGACTGTGGGACATGGCTGGGGTGGTCGGACCGATCGAACGTGATCGGTTGTGACATCCCAGGTGTCACTTGAGAAGTCAACCACGAATTGTAAACCCTAAAAGTAAATTCTTACACTTTGAAGCAAGATTTACCCTTGAGTTAATAGAAATATTGTTTTAAACACTTCCATTAGCCTCCACAAAAATTTCGGTGAATTCTTGAACACCTTCACCAGATCAGGAGTCCTTGAACCACGGTACCAAAATCATTATATAGCGGGTACAAATTTCATCAAAACTTTTAAAATCCATCACCAATCCCATATAATCCTAGTAGTATTTTTACATGGCACTTAAGTTCACTTCAAAAATGGAATTTTGGAGATTTATTCAGAATTTTTGGTAAAGGTTTAAACCCTTTTAATATTCCAACAGACTTGAACTAGGTTAAAAATCTACAAATCTTTAGAGGCTGAATCAGGGCCTCTTCCTTACATCAAAGTTGTTCCAAATAATTCCTTTAGTATGCACAAAAAGTTTCAAAAATTTCTGATCTAGGGAGGTTTGGTTTTCATTTGACCCAAGCGAGAATAATTAAAACAATTCAAATCCAAATTGGAAAAAAAATGATGATGAACAGTGCCGCCTCTCCGTCGCCAGAGCACTCCGGCGACTCCCGAGCCTCGCCACCGTGCCAAGCAAGCTGCTCTCGACTCACTGCAAGTCACCGACCATCAAGGCCCCCGGCTGTGCCGCCGTTTCACTGGAACGCCGCCGTCTTCCTTTCGGCCAAGGGTCTCGCCGGTGGTCGCCATTTCTCGGAATTCGCCGCCACGGTACCATTCCTCTCCGGTTCCTTTTGCCGGCTAGATCATCTCGCACTTGTGCACCGGTTTGACAAGTTAATGGCCACAGATCATCGCCGGTGAGGAAGTTTCTCCCGCGCCACCATCGGCCATCACTGAAACCGCCGCAAGCCTCGTCGTCGCGACCCCTTTCCCCTCTCTCCCGTGGCCTTCATCCTCTTCAAATCAGTGCTTTGAATCAAGGTGATGCTCCAAAACATTTCAATCCCCCTCCTAGCCCCCTCCTCCAGCGAGGAACTCACCGGAGCGCCGTCCTCTGCCCTATTCCCTTGTTCTGCCCTGCTCCTTATTATTTTTCCATTTCCCACTAATGAGCCAGTGTTGTAAAATGTGCTATAAATCATGGAAAAATCTAAAAATGCTAAACCTAATTTTATTTTGATCCTTGAAGAATGAACTAATTTCTGTTAAAGCACTTTTTCAAAAATGTTCCTGGAATTTCCTCATTAATTCAATGAATTCTTTCTGTTTTTGAATTTTATTTGAAGTTCCAGAAGCTTGCTAGGGTTGATTTTTGAACCTTGAGTGTATCTTAGCATGATGCATCTCCTGCATTTGTATCAAGATTTTACAGCAACATTTGTGCATGCATGTCTTTGGAAATACTCCAAAATGTCTAGTTAAATTGTATTTTTCTAAAATGCATTAGGAAAGTCTCCCAAAAGCCCAAACCCTTAACCAAGACTTTAGTTTAGATGATCAATGGTACTTTTACAAAGTTTCATAATTTTTTCATACGTTTTCGTACATGTTTCTGATTTTATAAGTTTGAAAAACAGAACCTTGTTTGATTTTTAATAAATTCTTGGAAGGTCAACTTGACCCCAAATCAGTGCGAAAAGTTTGAGTTTGGAGTCTACTTTGAACCGAAAATGGTCTCATGCCTATAACTTAACTTTGATTTTAATCGGAAAAGTCGTTACGACTTTTACGGTATCGTTACGGTATTCCCCGATGTCGTAAACGGCAACGACAGTCGGAGGGCTCGTGTTCCTGCTAACGCGAGTGAAAAATCATTCAAACTTAGTATCATAGTAACCCTAGCCACCTGGTAAAGCCAGTGCATGAGACGTGGTTTGGGACTTTTCCCGAAAACGACGTCCGTGTACCACCCGATATCGGAACGAGAACCCGAGAACCGGGAACCCGTATCCGGAATCGGTAAAACTGTTTTCAGCATAACTTGAGCTGTAGACCTCCGTTTGACATGGTTCTTTTTGCATTGTGTTCGTAGTCTCAGTAGCTACCTAATGTCAATACTAATAATTACCTTTATGATTATTATTTTACAATAATAAAACATTGAAAAAAATCAAACAAAAAGTATAAAATAATCATCTAACTCTAGTAAGTAAATATTATCAAACTCAAAGCTAATAACAACCCTGCCCCAACCCATCCGCTTAGAGCTACTAATTAAATATAAGTAATTTTAAAGCTAATGGTGACCTTAATCCTAATAGTCACCCTAATTAGAGATCTAGTGCTAGTGGCGATTCAAATGGTTAAACAACAATTAACAATAAGCATCTTAAACCTGCCCCTTTAAGAATAATTAGGATTTCGATCATGAGCTAGACTCTTGATTATCATTAATTATCTCTAAATAGTATAAGTAGTCTAAGTAAATTAGTTCCCTAAAGTGTATTACAATGATAGTGACCCTAACTTAATAAAAATTTTCATTTCATCATTTCTAGTCTATCTTGTAAAATGCCTAGTAAATCGAGGAAAAATCTAAAAATGGTGAACCCAAGTTTATTGGAATCCTTGTAAAATACACGAAACATCTGTTGGAACTCTTTTTCACCAAACTCCTTGAAACTGCCTAAATAGATAGGTAGAGACCTTCTGTTTTTACCTTACACCTATAGAACCAGGACTTCTGGTGGATGTGCGTCATGGCAAGCAGAACGCTAATGTTCTGATTTCGCCCAACATCTGACTTTACAAATCTATTCTCAAACTAGAACATCCGTTAGATGTGCGTCCGGCTCAGCAGAACCCAAGTGTTCTATTTTTGCTCGACATCTGGAGATTTCAAAACATCTGGAACGGGGACTTCTGTCAGATGAGTGTTGTGGTACTCAGAACTCAATGTTCTGATTTTAAATAACATCTGGCATTCTCGAACTCATCTGGAGTTGGAGTTCTATCAGATGTATGTCACGACACCCGCGACTCAATGTTCTAGAGCACATCCGGAGATGGAGCTTTTGTCAGATGTGTGTCTCGGCAAACACTCCTTCTGTAAATTTTCCCCAGAACTTGACCTCAATAATACCCCCTTTCCTACCTGTGAATAACCTCCTAACAGAAGATCGTTAGAATTGCTATAAAACGTAGGACTTCAGTTCAAACAACAACCCAACCCCAAAGATCATCTTTCCGATAGCACCATCCGATGAAGATCACCTCCTAAAAAAATCTGGTAGATTTCATAATAGGCCATGGTTGTTAAGCAAATAATCAACTTATCTAATAGCCGATGTCAAAATAATAAATGATAGTTGAAACCACCTTGTCAAAAGTAACATCTTGATTACTCTTTAACAGAACCACCATATTTCCTTATTTAAAATAACAACTCATCTCCCTATTTGCATCATGTAGACATCAAAGAGAACGCCGTAGCTAACAATCCCGAGTCTTCAATTCCCGCCGAAGTCGTCATCACCAACGAAGCAGGACATCCAGACAAGCCCCGGTGCACAACCAAGATTTTAACTTTTTCTTTTATAACTATGTGTCATGTTTGTGCATTAAGTTGCTAGGAGTTGATTGAAACCTTAGTTGCATTTGTTTCCATAGGAAATCCTATCGGTAGCTGGTATAGATCACCAATTAGTATGCTATGCTTAACAAGTACTAATCGGTAGAAGTCGAGCAGAATGGACGCTGCTCGCGATTGGTAGGGTTTTGATTGAAACTCTCTCACATGAAGTACATGACACTCTTTTACGGATGGTTAAGGAAAGATAAAATTTGAGAGTCAGACAGGGTACCAAGTAGGTCGGCAACTGGACTGGGTCTAGGGTGACCGTAGTCTTGTCTGATCTTGTGTGGTCCGAGTCTGATCGAGCTTTGAATGTACTAATCATATGCTGGGTATAATGGGCCCAGTAAACCTACGTAGCCTAGTGATTCTAAAGCCGAACCTGCCCTACGGTGTGAGATTCGAAGGCGATCTGGGGCGGGCGGCGTGAGAACTCCACAGAAATCGTTTGGGACGTGTGTTCTGGTGGGATGCGGTGCTGCTAAGGCAGGCGTAGGAGGGAATTGACTTTGCAGGATCTGGTGTGAACGGTTGCCACGTGCGGGTCTTGGACGCGCATGTGTCGTATGATTAGGTTTTCGCCTGCAGGGTATAAATCATTTCGAACCGCTATCATTCCCAGTTTGTGAGTTAGCTCGTGAAACGCACCACTTTACAATTAAGAAAGTTGAGATACCATGAGGATGAAGTTAAGATGACTATTATTACTGTATTCTATTCCTGTTATGATTGATTAGTTCAGTGCCAACTAAAGTTACCATTCTAATCACTTAACCTGAGCTAAAATTTGACCAAGATTAGTTCAGGTTTGCGAGTCCATGTTGCAAGGTAAACCCTCCCTGAGTCAGCCAGCATGTCTGGTGTCGGCTGTAGTCAGCCAATTTGACGGGTCAACCTTGTTGAGCTTCCTAAAAGCTCACGCTTTTGCGATACGTGGTTTTCAGGCACCGACGTGCATAACCAGGATGAGAGCATCCAATGGGAGGAATTTCGACCGGGGGTCGGAAACCTCCAGGGGGAGCTCTGCGAATCGCTGCAGTAATCTTGAAGTGGCTAGTAGCATGACGCCACTGGGCATGGTGCATGCTTTTGCCTTACTATGAGAGTCGGAGTCTGTATTCATTTTAGTCTTCCGCTGTATTTGTTTTCAAAACTCAGTTTCGTACTCTGACATCAATGTAAGACTTAAATCTCCATTTATGAAACAATGATGTATTAATTCCCTTGTCTTATAAAATATTGCTGTTTATCCTGCCTGTGTTGTACCATCTGTATGCTCGCTTCGCCGAGCATTGCCTAACAGGATCCTGACGAGATGCGGGACCCGTCCTGGACTGAGGTTCTGAGGCGGGTCCGCGACATCGGTGCTTCCGACCACCGGAGGAACGTCGGCCGCGAAGACCTCACGACGCTCGATCTTCGCGCGGCGCTTTCCTCCCTGCACCTTCGAGCCTGAGAAGATCATGAGGCACCCGTCGGTTTCCAGGAAACCCCCGTTGCCGTCGCTGGCGCCATCGCCGTCGTCGGCACCCCCAAGGGCTTGTCGGGGTTTGCCTCTCGGCTTGCCCCTCATAGACTCCTGGGTCAGGAACCGCTTCATAAGCGAGGAGTCCTTGTAGAGGTGCTTCACGAGGTATTCGTGGTTGGGGCACGGCCTGTTTCACTTCTTCTCGAAGTGGTCCGATGTGTCCGCTGCTGGCACCTTGGTGCCCTTGCGGTCGGCGTCCGCAATCATTCGCTCCCCGGACAGAGGCTGCCGGTTCTTTTTCTTCTTGTGGGGGCGGTCGGAGGGGCCTTCGCCGGCGTCCTCGTCTCGCTTATCCTTCGTTTCGTGGGGGCGATTGAAGATCGCGCCCACTGCTTCCTCACCGGAAGCGTGGCTGGTCGCGATATCGAGAAGCTCCTTGGCCGTTCACGGACTCTTGCGACCCAGCTTGTGGACCAGGGTGCAACAAGTAGTCCCGGATAAGAATGCCCCGATGACGTCGGCGTCACCAATGTCCGCAGCTCGTTGCCTTGTCGGGAGAAATGCCGAACGTACTCCCGGAGGGTCTCCTCTAGTTTCTGTCGGCAGTTCTTGAGGTCCCAAGGCTTACCTAGGCGCGCGTAGGTCCCTTGGAAGTTTTCTACGAAGACCTCCTTCAGGTCCGATCAACCCGCGATCCGATCGGCGGGGAGGTGCTCGAGCCAAGTCCTGGCCGAATCGGCCAGGTAGAGAGGTAGGTTGCGGATGATGAAATGATCATCCTCCGCTCCTCCGGCTCGGCAGGCGAGGCGGTAGTCTTCGAGCCAGAGGCTCGGGTTCGTTTCCCCTGCGTACTTCGACACGTTGGTTGGGGGCCGGAAACGTCGGGGAAACGGAGCGCCCCGGATGTGGGAACTGAAAGCCCGAGGCCCCAGAGCGTCTGGGCTCGGACTCCTGTCCTCGTTCTAGGCGTGGCGCCCGCCTCAGCGTGGGTGGCGAGCCTGGCCCGTTTCGGAGGCGTGCTCCGGTTAGCGCCAGCGCGCCTCCAAAGTGGCGCGGGCGTCACGGTTCGCGCCTAGGCACCTATCGGACAGACACGTTCTGGGTATGTGGTCTACGAATTCGTGATTGCGAGCTCTCCGCTTGTTGCGCCGCCGCTCGTTCCAACAGTGCCTCAACTTTGCATTGAGTGCGTCTGACTTCAGGGAGCCCCCGAAGCAATGCCGCCGCCGCGGCGAGGTTCTGGCTCGCCTGTGCGAAACGCAGGTGTCCGTCGCCTTCCTCGATAATTCGTCGGCGCACATCACGCGCCATGCAGCGAGCACGTCCACCGGCCCTGCAACGAGCGAGTTCACGGTCAACCTCCGCTTGCTCCTGCTCCAGTTGGCGCTTGGCCTCGCGGAGCTCCTCCCTCCGTGCTTGTAACTGTTCGGGCAGTACGTCGCTAGAGAGAGTCCCGATCATTGCCACTGGCGGGGTGGCGGGACGATCGTTCTCCGGGTCAGGGAGATCTTCTGAGTTCGCCATGAGACACTCGCGAGAGGGGTTGTGACTTCCCTCGCTGTGTTCCGCGCTGGAGTCTCCGTTTGCCTCGTCGAGGAAGTCAAAGAAGGATTCTGACACATAGCCTGTCATTCCTACGAACTTGATGTCCGTGGTGCACAGGCTTTCACGCGATGACGCGCGGGTCATCGCGATTTTGTCGGCGCCAACCTGGCCGAACGAAGTAGTTGCACGCGGGCCCTTGCGGGAGGGCTTCGAAGAACGCGAACCTTTGCCCGACCCTCGCATTTTTCTGTTGGCCGATGCAGTCGGCACGCAACGGAAATTGGAGGCGGCGATTGGTGAAGCTGGGATGCCAGCCAGCGTCAGGTTGCCCTCTGGGGTGGCAACAAAGTCAAGACTCCTGAAGCACACGATCGTGCCAGGGGTCCATCCGTTGACGTGGTTGGCCATCGGAACCCGAAAAGTGATCGACGAAAACACGCAAAGGCCCCCCTACCTGGCGCGCCAACTGTCGATGTTCGTTACCGCCGACTAGTAAATTTATTGTGGGATGCACGTTTTGGGGTTCCGATGGTTCGCGAGAGGACATAAGGGATAATACTGGTTCAGGCAATAAGGCCCTGTGTCTAGTTTCGAGCTGTTCGTGTTACTCACGACTTGTTTGTAGTAGGGGGTTACAAACGGGCGAGAGAGGGAAGGCTTCCCAAGTCTCTGGATGAAAAAATGTGTGCGTGAAGAAGTGTCGTTGTTCTTCTTCAAAAGGATAGCCTTTGTTCCCGCCTTTCCCCTTCATGCCCCGGTTCTTCCCCCTTTTATACCGTGAAAAAGGAGTCAGAAGTTGGGCTTCGTCGCTGTAGGTGACGCCATCAGCATGGCGGTGCCCTTCTGGTTTGGTGGCATGGTGAGTGTCGTTAATCGTGGCCATCCCGTCCGTATGGGGGAACGGCTTTCGTTAGGCGTCGACGGAATAGCGCCGTCGTTGTGGCCATCGCTCGGAGACGTCCTGTCATAGTGGAGAAGCGGGCTTCTGACAGGAGCTGTAGCAGCAGCGCCCTTCCTTTGGCTGGTGTACGCCGTGTGCATTTATCGCCTACTTGCTCGAGTAATCGATGGCTCCTTCTGTCAGCGGACGTGGGAGTAGCAGGCATTTATTGCCCAACCGCTACCGCCCTGCCTACTCGCGGCGTGGCAGGCGGTTCGCCCGACCCTGGGGTTGGGCCAAGGCGGAGGCGCGGTCTTCCAACCCCAACGTGGATAGGGTCGAGCGCGCGACTGTGCTGCGGAGGATCTGACCCCTCCCTGGGGGGTCGGGCAAGGCGGAGATTCTCTGTCGATCCGGTCCATCGAATGTGCGCATGACATGAGGGTTGGTCGAGGCGGAGATTGTTCCTGCCCTAATCGTATTGCTAAGGCCGCGTGTTATTGAGGTTAATTACCCCTATGTTGACTCTCGACAATAAGAACATAAGAAAATAAACTTAAAAATTATTCATTTAGATGTACTTGATTTTTATATGCACAAAAAGTTTCATAGAAAAATTTGAACTTTGGCGATTTACAAAAACAGTTTAGAAAAAATTAAAAATAATTATTAATGGGTGCACCCGTAGGACGAACATTTCACAACAATCTTATGATGCAAATTGATCTAAATAGAAAAAACAACTCATTTGGACCAAAGACGAGGAGTTTAGACAAGTTTGAAATTTGGTAAATGGATCAAAATAAAACAAAAAAAAACACCACATTGAAGAACTCAGCAAGAACTGAACATGAGCTTGGGCCCCACGTCAATGACTTCTGGGTGTCGCATACTACCGTGGGCTACGCGCTCGTGTTGGGTCAATAGCAGTCAAATATACGTACGATTCTCTTAACATATCTCTTATATAAATTAATTTATATAAATAATAATTAATTTATACAAGTGATAATTAATTTATATAAACGATTCTCTTAACATATTATAGGAAACCGCTTATATAAACTATTCATTTATACAAACGATTTTTAAAAAAAATCGCTTGCATAAATATAATTCATTTATACAAACGATATATTAAAAGAATCGTTTATATCTTGTCGCACATCCGTTATACAAACGGTATATTATATCATTATCGATTGTACCGTGAACCAAGGTGACATAACTCAATTTTGCAGTAGTGCGCCTTGCCCGGTGACGGCCATCGAGTTCGCGAGACCACACGTCGGGGATGGTTCATAAAGTCGGCCTTCCAAAACCGTTCGAGGACCTGAGCCTAAGGGCACTCCACGAGAGAAAAGAACAGGCCGGCGCCGTACGTGGATGTGGCCGTCCGCTGCGCATCGACACGAGCCGGTCGCCTTACCTGCGCTCACCGGGTACGCCGGTGACGCTCCACGACCTCGAGTGCTACCTGTACGGTGTGGCCGGGCACCAGGGTGGCGCCGGAAGGGTTCAAGCTTTGAGGTGGACCGCGACATGTGTCGCTCGTGAACATGCGCACCGACGTGCTCAAGTACGAGTCCCGGTTCCGGCGAATTGGTTGGTGCCCAGGAATAAGGGAATGGTGAAGAATGCGGACTGCAAGTGGGAGCTCAAGGACTTTGAGCAGATCTGGCTCGGACCTCGTTATGAGATCGTATGCCGTACGTGTGCATGAAAAAAATAAATGCAAGCATCATATATTTACAGCATAATACTTCCTTTTTAGATTAAAAAAGGTTATTTCATCAAAACAGAAAAATATCGATCCATTCTTTCAACATCATGTGATGTTTGTAACTGTAAATTATTACATAGTTTTACTTATTGGGTAGAGTAGGTAGCATATATACACCCATCAATAAGTAAATCAAAAGTCTAATTTACTCCCTATACCAATATTTACCTTTCTAAATAATTAGTATATTTGACTTTAAAAATTTAAAACAAAAAGGATTTAAAACTTTTAAAATAGCTAAGGTTGTTCTTTACATGCCTCTCTAAGACACAATATCTTCTAAGAAGAAGTTAAGAAAGTGCTTAATTTGAGAATGAGAGCTTAAACCAATTCGTGTTCAAGTGCTTCACTTTCTCCGTAGACTAAAACAACTACTGGCTATGCACTAAAACCTTTAAGGATTTAAAACTTTTAAAATAGCTAAGGTTGTTCTTTACATGCCTCTCTAGGACACAATATCTTCTAAGAAGAAGTTAAGAAAGTGCTTAATTTCAGAATGAGAGCTTAAACCAATTCGTGTTCAAGTGCTTCACTTTCTCCGTAGACTAAAACAACTACTGGCTATGCACTAAAACCTTTACATGTTTTTCGTATGACAATGAAACATGTGAATAAGAATGACTTTTATTATTTACATAGTTTTAAATTGGTTTTGTATCACTTTTTTAATGTCTGCAAAACATAATTAAACATTGAGTTTTTTTTTTGAAGAGTGGAGAGTGACAGAGAGGGAAGGAGCAATCACAAATAGCGGTACGTTTCAGTGGGTTGAGAAGAAAACGCCAGTTTTTTTTTTTCCCATCCTGTGGCTCACTAGCTAGGAATTCGCCCTTAGATATTTTTCCTTAGTTTACTATCGGAACCTAGTTCTGATATTTGTCTGCTATATATATATGTTTTTTAAAGATTTTTTTAGCATACATAATAAGGAAGCAAAGGGATAAATCCAAGGAACAAAAACTCAACTCTGCATCTCCCAGAAACTCCAGTCCACCCAATGGATCGTTTCTCGCGCCTATGTGGAAGCACATGCGCGCCCACACACTCGCATCGTTATCCGTTTCCCGTCTCTCTCTCTCTCTCTCTCACTCACGCGCGCGCGTCGACTCGTCACTGCACGGACCGACGCTCCAGAAGCGTCCCCGATGGCGATGTGGCGCGCCACCGACGCGCTGGTTCACCTGCGCCCCGCCGGCCAACCCAGTCATGCAGGAACACGTACCCCTCTGCTGTGGCGCCCCGGGATCGCGACCCCCTTCGCCCCGGACCCGGAACCGGCTATATAAACCCCGACCTGGTTCACTTGCTTCCTCATCCAAAGTCGAAGCAACAAATACGGCAACCACACTAAGAACAGCACAAGTAGTGAGTGATCCGAGTAAGTTCGAGACACCAACTAGCACCATGGAGCACCACCAGGGACAGTACGGCCACGGCACCACCGGCCGCGTCGACGAGTACGGCAACCCGGTGGCGGGACACGGCACCGGAGGCGGATTGGGCATGGGAACGCACGGCACCACCGGAACCGGCGGTCTGGGCATGGGAACCCACGGCGCCGGGCAGGGCCAGTTCCAGCCCGCCAGGGAGGAGCACAAGACCGGCGGCATCCTCCACCGCTCCAACAGCTCCAGCTCCAGCTCGGTAAGCACATAATTAATTAATTTGACTGTTGTGCTGGTGCGTCTCTTCTTGTGCAGCAGCCGCAAACAAATTGCTTAATTACTTTGTTTCCCTGCTTGTGCAATAACAGTCCGAGGACGACGGCATGGGTGGCCGGAGGAAGAAGGGGATGAAGGACAAGATCAAGGAGAAGCTCCCCGGTGGCAACAAGGACAACCAGCACCAGATGGGCACCGGCGGCACGTACGGTCAGCAGGGACACACCGGCACCACTGGAACCTACGGCCACGAGACCGGCGAGAAGAAGGGCGTCATGGACAAGATCAAGGAGAAGCTCCCCGGCCAGCACTAAGCGCACACAATGGTGTGCGCTGGTGCGAGCAGTCTCTGTGACCATACTCCCCTGTCACGACGAGATGTTTGCAGAACATAATAAGGTGAACCCAGTAATAAAGTGTCCTTGTTAGCGCGTCACACGCGTTTGGAAAGTGTGTCGTCTGTGGCTGGTGGTGGTTCGATCCCACATGCGTGCACTCTTGCAGAGTATGAAATGGCTGTATATTTGTAACGTTTCTTTGTAATCTCGTGTGTGTTACTGTGGACACTACTTTGTCTATTTTCAAAAATATATATATAAAGGAGTGTCTTGTGTCTATATTATTGTGCCATTTTTTTGAAACTTTGCATTGGATTATTTATGTACTTCTTCTGTTTTTCTTTATTTATAAATTTTGACCGTTTGTTTATTAAAAAATTAATATAAATGTATAGAATTAAAAATTAGAATTTGAAAATCTTTACTAGTAAACTAAAATTAAATTTTCATAATTAATGTTATTAGTTAAAGTTAATGATAATAAAAAAAAGAATGAAGAGTACGAAACGATCAAAGTGAAACGAAAGCAGTAGCTGAATAATTTTTTTTTCTTTCTGGAAAATGGTACCCTGGATAAAATCATTAAAACCTTTCATGAAAAGATGAGCAATACCTTAAAATCAGTTTTTCAGACCATGCAATCAACCTGTGAATGACGCCTTTCTTCGTGTATCATTTGTAAGCACTGTAGCTGCTGTTATGTTAAGAGCATCTTTAATGGCCTGTTTAAATATGAGTTTTAAAAATATTAATTAGAAGAAAAAAATTAGACTTAAAAATTTTATCTTTTTCTTAAAAATAAATCTTTAAATTTTAACTTATGCCATTAGTATTTTTTAATGTAAATATCCAGTGTCTGATTTTTTTAAAAAATAAAAAGTCCAGCTACTCTTTCCAATTCAGTGGTTTAAAAAAAAACGTACAACCAGCGGAGATGAGATCTCAAAAGGTCCCATTATCAGTCTCCCTATCTTTGTCGAGAGAATGAAAGTCACTCCAGTGGAGTAAAGCTATGAGCGCACAACAAATATGAGGTGACTATCGTCCGGTGCCTTCTAGAGCAGTTGCTCACTGGTTGACTTATATACCCCTAATGAGGTAGGTTGTTGTCTTTAGCTTGAAACACGGGTTCTTCACCGTCCAAAGGTTGTTGGAAAACTTTTCGCCATCCAAGAATTTAAAAAGTTTGAACTTCCTTCTGGAAAATGTTCTACTAAAAGATTACAAGCTGAAAAAAGGTGGTCAAAAGCATTAGCCCTCGTCACGGTTTATAGGATGTTTAACCAACAAGAATTATCTATTAGGAAACTAGTTACGTCAAGAGGAGATCTTTATTGTCTTTTGGGCGTACTTCCTCGTGTCATTTTTATTTGACGTTTTAGACAAATTTGTAAAAATTAAAAATGCTACAAATGACCAAATTGCCCTTCTTTATTCTTCCCTAGTCTAACTGCAGCTCAACCACTACTCGACGTGTCAGCGCGCCGCCACCGCACCCAACCGGCCGCACCGCAAGGCAATCCACCCAGGTGTGCTGTCGCTGCTCAGTCGTTACATTCCGTATGAAGAACCTGGAGGTATTCAGGTGCTGCATACCCTGCCTGGAAATTCAAACACAATTCTTAGCCACGACACCCGCCCCAAATGAAGAACCTTTATGAAACCGAGCAGGATGAGCTCCCGAAGTACTAAGCCGCCGGAGAGTGCCGCCATCCCAATGGGGTTCTCTTTTGTTAGAACTCGCCGCCGCACGAAGAGCACGAGCTCCGGGACAGAACCACCGGAGAGTGCCACCACCCGGACAGAGAGCTCCGGGAGTGTTAGAACAGCAGCGGAGAGCGCCGCCACTCGTTGCGCAGGAAAAAGCTCAGGAGAGATAGGGTTGGGCAAAATCGAAATATGAAATGTCATTTGTACTTCAGTGTCAATTATTAAAGTACTTTTTATTTGAACTAGGGCATCAACTTAAAATGATTATATCCTTACAAAGAAATAGAAAAAACTTGTACTCTTATAATAGAGAGACTATACTGTATCTTTAAATAAATGAAAGTTATTTAATGAGTGTGCACTTTATGTACTTATATATGGCATATCTTACATATAGACTATAGATAATATTCCGTATATTAGTTGACTATATGTCAAATTTCATAATTCTAAATAAAGTTTGAATTTAGACTTGACCCATTTATAAAAGTTCTTCCTCATGTTTATCTCTAACATCAAAAAAGGTTCTTATAAATTTAGGAGAACCAGGAATGACGAAAGTGGAACTAATCAAGAAAGTGTTTTATTTTTTCTCATGGCAAACAGCACGATACCTGCTTTTCCAGCCGCACCACCTCGTGAGTCTTCCTTTAACGTGAAGCTTCTCCAGGATTAGCTGCCCAAGCTCTCTCTCTCTCTCTCTCTTCCCCGGTAGCTGCAGACACGACCACTTGTGGTCCAGTGCCACACGCCCACACTACACGGCAGCCCACCGAACCCTCCAGCTGTTCCCAAACTCTGTTTTCCCTTCCCTAATGCCACACGGGAGATCGATCCGTTCTTTGCTGCCATCGAAAAGGTTGAAGCCATCTCCGGCCAGCAAATACGTTCGTCCAGTCCGGTGAGCCCATCTCCGATTTTTGGTTTCGTTGTTAGCATGTTCAATAGTATAGCTCACACCTCACACCCGATAAAAAAAAAATAGTATAGCTCACACGGTAACACCGGTGATTTGGACATTTCATTGACCAATCACGCCGGATTTGAAGATTTCCTTACTGCCACATTAGTCGGCCCGGCAACGGCGCAGGGCGAGAACATATGGGATCCGACTAAAAACGAACCTCGTGTACAACACTAACCAAAGCGATCTCCATCTCATCGGAACTAGCGAAAGAGCCGCTTCTTTCGTAGAAAGCCTAGAAGTCTGTATCTAGAGTGGTGGGCGAGGGTGTTATTGTATAAAGAACTGGCCACGTCACCATAAGCGACGTCGATATTTATGAATATTTTTTTTAAACACAATATAGACACTCACATATATATTTTTTTTACGAAGAGAGACACTCACATACACATAAGTACTCATTCTTATAAATACATATATGCACACCCTATCCTTATACGAGTACCATTGACAGACTGAGTTGGCTATTTCTAAGATTCATAGTCACCACGGGCGTCTTGTTGTCGACGGGGATGTCTCTACCACTTAAAGATAGATCGGATTCTGGGAGAGATAGATCGCTAATACATTGTGGCAATATACAATTGTTGCCTTTGGAAGCTCAACGTGAAGCTCTATAGTAGATTACGCATCCAGCGATATTCAACAGTGACATTGGCGACTCCTCTGTATTCAGCTTCGGCGCTAGAGCGTGACACCGTTGTTTGCCTTTTGGAGGACCATGAGATCAAAGAATCACCGAGGAAAACACAATATCTAGATGTTGATCGTCTTGTGTCCGGGCAGCCGGCCCAGTCCTCGTCAGAGTATGCGATGAGATCGGTACTGGGAGAAGCATGTAAATGAACACCGTAAGAGGTTGTGCCATGAAGATATCTCAGTATGCGCTTGACGAGAGTCCAGTGATGATCTGTAGGAGCGTGCATGTGGAGACAGACTTGATGCACTGCATATCCAATGCCAGGACGAGTCAATGTGAGATATTGTATGGCGCCGACAATACTGCGGTATGAAGAGGAATCGTCCACCGGATGGCCATCACCGGAAGTTGCTTTCGGCTTAGTGTCCACTGGAGTTGCTACTGGCGTGCAATTTTGCATTCTGGCACGCTCGAGGATATCTACAGTGTACTTTGCCTGATGCATGAAGAAGCCCCCTTGCGTGCGACGAACATGGATGCCTAGAAAGTAATGGAGAGGACCCAGATCTTTCATGGCGAAGGTGGAGTTGAGGTGACCGACTACCTTTTGCATCAGTGATTGGCTGGACGCTGTGAGGATGATATCATCGACGTATAAGAGAAGGTATGCAGTGTCATTGCCCGTGAGTGTAGACGAACAGCGAGGTGTCAGATTTGGTGGCAATGAAACCCATGGCGCGCACTTCAGCTGCAAAGGTCTGGTACCACACGCGTGGCGCTTGTTTGAGCTTGTATAGTGACTTGGACGGCTGACAAACATAATCTGGATTCTGGGCATCGATAAAACCAGCAGGTTGACGGCAGTATACCCTCTCTGTGAGCTCTCCATGAAGAAATGCATTTTTCACGTTGAGTTGATGTACAGGCCACTGACAGGAAGCGGCGAGATGTAACACAGTTCTGATGGTGGCCCGCTTGACAACGGGTGAGAATGTTTGATCAAAATCAACTCCTGCACGCTGACTGAAACAACGCACAACCCATCTTGCTTTTCCTCGTTCCAAAGAACCATCGGCACGAAGCTTGTTTTTGAAAATCCACATGCCTGTTATGACGTTCGCACCTGGAGGTCGTGGTACGAGTGTCCAAGTGCGATTGAGTTGCAGGGCATGGAACTCCTATTTGATAGCACGCTTCCAGTTCACATCATGCAGAGCGGCACGCACGGATGATGGCACAGCTGGAACACTGCTGAGAGTGGTGCATGCCTACTTGGGGTTGGGCTGTCGAATGCCTTCACGGAGCCTGGTCACCGTGGGATGGCGAACAGGAGTGACCGGTCCTATCGGACAGTCAAGGCGTGGAAGCGCGGCGATGGTGAACGTGTTAGCGGGGGCAGTGTCGTTGTTGAGCCCCGACGACGTGGCGTTCGTTGTGGACGAAGACGCCGGCGTGCGACGACAGGGCCTGAAGAGGATGTGGTGCCCGCTGGGATCGCACCTGAGGAGGCAGCGGCCGCATTGCCAGCATGAGTGTGAGCACCATGACGTGGTCTGCATGGCGCACCACGACTAGCGATGCAATGTCGAGTCGGGGCCAGAACAAGGACCATGTTAGATGACATGGGCACAGAGGCCGGCGTTGGCGTAGACTGTTGCGTCAATGACCTGAAAGGAAACACCTGCTCGTCAAAAGTGACATGCCGTGAGGTTATAACATGACGTGTCTCAGGATTATAGCAGCGATATCCTTTTCAGTCTACAGGGTAGCCGAGAAAAACGCATGGTGTGGAACGTGGTGCAAGTTTGTGGGGCGAGGTTGATGTGGTGTTAGGATAGCAGAGGCAGCCGAAGACGTGGAGGTGCGTGTAATCCGGTGCGTGACCCAGGAGGAGTTCGTGCGGAGTGTAGTTGCATCGAGCGCAGCAAGGGCGGCGGTTGAGTAGGTAAGTGGCCGTGGAAAGCGCATCTGGCCAAAAGGATGGTCGAGCAGCAGCATAACGGAGCATGGTGCGTAAGCTATCATTTAGCGTGCAAAGGACTCGTTCAGTTCGGCCGTTTTGCTATGACGTGTATGTGCAGGTAAGGCGGAGAACGATGCCATGCGCAGAGAGGAAAGACCGAGAGGCATGGTTGTCGAACTCACGGCCGTTGTTAGTCTGCAGGCTTACAATTGGGCAGCGAAACTGAGTGACAACGAAAGCATGAAAGGATATGATCGTGGGCAGCACATGTGACTTTTGCTGGAGAGGGAAACTCCAAGTAAAATGAGTGAAATCATCTAAGATTACAAGATAATGCTTGAAGCCAGAGTTACTAATTATTGGTGATGTCCAAACATCACAGTGAAGTAATTGAAAGGGAAACATCAAAATATTGGAGGAATTGGAAAATGGCAGCCGAACATGTTTGCCGCGCTGACAAGCATCACAAGTATGATTGTCGGATTTGCTATAGTAGAATTCAGAAGGCTGAAGAATTTGCCGGACCTGTCCGTGACCTGGATGCCCAAGGCGCGCGTGCCAGAGCGCTGAGGTGTGGGAGGCAAGGAAGTTGCTGGCGGAGGAGCGGCAAGTGGATGGCAGCCACGGTGGGTACAGGTCGCCGGTGGAATCACAGCGGAGAAGAACCGTCCCCGTGCGGAAGTCTTTGATTGAGAATCCAAAAGGATCAAAAGTTACAGAGACAAAGTTGTCCGTTGTTAGAGCACGCACAGATATTAAGTTTTTTATAAGATGTGGAGAAATCAAAACATTGTTTAGTTTCAATGAGGAACAAGGTGTAGGAATTGAAGCAGAGCCAATGAGTTCAACCGGTAATGGTGCACCATTGCCGACGATAATGCTAGAGGTGTAAGGAGGAGGGTGGGAGGATGAGAGTATACCAGGATTTCCGGCCTTGTGAGTGCTTGCGCCGGTGTCAAGAACCCAGTCGCACCACCCTGGTACTGATCCGGAGCGGCAACTGTGTGGAGTGCACTGGCCAGTCCAGGCGGTAGCTGGGGTTGTTGGTTGTAGTTGTAGCCGAACATGTTCGGCGCACCGGGGAAGGACGAGGCCATCAGCGTCTGCCGACATGTTGCCAGGCTGTGGGCAAAGGATGCCGGAGCCTGACGGCCTCCATATCGGCACTAGCCACTCCTGAACAACACCGGTCCATGGGTTCGCTTGAGGAAGCCATGGTGCGCGTGGTGTGCCACCAGCGCCGGCAGGTGTGGTCACACCGGTGGGGTTGTTGGATTTGTAGTGCTTGCAGCCGTCAGACTTCTTGCGCTTCTTGTTGCCCAGCTGATTTGGTGGTGGCGGATTTGTGGGATTGGAGGGGCGCACCGGAGTAGAGGGTGGCGGCATAGAAGCTGTGGCCAGCAGTGCACTGGCAGCCTCCATCTCTGCTGTGTTGATTTGGCGAGCCTCTTCCTGAAGGAGAAAGTCACGAACAGTGTGGAATTTGGGAAGTGGGGTGCGATCTGTGATCATGGGGATGGCATGGCTGAATTTGGAGTTTAGGCCACGCAAAGCATTTAGGACCATGTCAGTGTCGGAGACGGGTTGGCCGAGGTCGTGCAGCAGATCGGCGATGTGCTTGAGGCCGGCGAAATAGTCGGTAAGGGAGAGATCACCTTGGAAAAGACTGTAGAAATCTTGCAGCGCGTAGACGGTGCGCTGCAGCATTGTCGAGGAAGAGGCCCGTATCGCAGACCAAATGCTGTGGGCTGTGGGGTGATCAACGACGATCATCTTCATCAGCGCCGGCGTCACAGAGTTGTAGAGCCATGACACAATGCATTGATTGATTTGTAACCAATCTGCATTATGCCACATCTCCTGCACATCGACGGAGCCATCAGCATGGTTCGTGAGACTGAACTTGCGGAAAGTGGCGTTGAAGAAGGCGCTCCAAATCTAAAAGTTGGAATCACCATGATCCAGAACATTCGGCACATGTGAGCGGATGTTGACGTGCTGGATGGCGGCGGCGGCGATCTATGGATCGGGATCAGCGAAAGGATTGGTGGCGGCGGAGCCGGCAGTGGAGGAGGAAGGGCTCGTCGCCATGAGTGGAGGAGAGGCAGCGGAAGAATATGATCGTTAGTTGACTGATACCATGTAGAGATGTAAACCACGACTTGTATTGATTCATCTCGAGGCATTATATACATGTACGCGGTTCAGTTGGAAGCAACTGACAGTGCCTACAATCTAGGAGTACATGGCGTCATGTGAGTCACGTATAGTCTCTACAAAATCTAGAGCCTGAACATTTAGAAGTTCTTAAAACCTCTATTACCCATCGGCCATCGATATGTTCTTAAATGTTTCATGCATTTTGACTGGCCCATTTTAGAACTTGTTGTCTTCAAATGTTACATCTATATACTACTCTTTAGCCATGATGCAAATAGCATACCAGAAATTACGAGTTGAAGGATGTATACTACTCTCTACTCTTTAGCTATTGAAACTATTTTCAGTATACTCTCCCCAACTAACTCGTTTTGCTAACTAGAAAACCGAAAACTAGCCTACCATTAAGACTGAAGGACTCGGTCAAATGCAGGAAAGAAAAGTGTAATGTCTGTACGAATGCTGCTATTCTTCAATAAAAAAACCAAAAACTACAAATTTTTTCAAATAAATATGATGGAAGTTTTCATATTGTCTCAGTAGTCATCTTTGATACTCATTATTTAGAAATTATTTCTAAGAACTCTTCACCGGGGGGAAGAATAGCATTTGTAATGTCTGTAATATAGCAATATTATATTGCTGTGAGTTTTTTCTCTTGTGATTACGACTACATATGTGCCTTGTCGCCGTCGACTGCTACGTAAACTTTGAAATTTTGTTTTATTTATATGTTTAGTATAAACATATAAATTATAGATTGCAGTTGAAGTATCGTAAGTGATAAAGTAAACTATAATAAATTATGTGATATTTATATTTTATTTTTTTATGAATAATATAAATGATCAAAGTTGATGTTAGCAGTACGCTGATAAAACTTTAAATACGGAGATCATGCTGTAGATCAAAGTAAAGTAGGACGTTCACCTAAAGAAAATAAAAATTTAAAACAAAAAAACTAAGGGCCCAATCACACCAGGATGAATACCTTCTAGCCTTGCCCCACCAAATGCATTTCATTGGAAGCAAACACTACAGCTCGTATGTTAACTCGGACGTATGAATGGCCCTTAATCCGTGTAAAGTCAAAACCGGTCGGCGGGTTTTGCATCCGATGGATGCGCGTGGCATTTTTTACCCGTGGGGCCATCCGCCAGGTCTTAAGTGCGTATGCGGATTTTTATTTTCACCTATGGACCTTAGATATTGCCCAACAAAAAATTTATAACCCATTAAGAATAAAGTCATTAACAAACATTTTCACACAGAGCTTACCATTGACAGCCCAAACAGTCCACCATTGACTTCTCTCTCCCATCGACTGACTAAAAGAACCCATAGTAAACTATCCACATGGACGGACGGAATCCCTATCCAGGTACTACCGACGACACAAACGACCTTGTCGACCGCTCGCTGCGACAGGGACAAAGCCTGAGAAGAAGCGACAGTATAGAAAGATTGTCTCCTTCTGTGCGGTACAAACATCGATCATGCTGGCGACATGGTTTGCTCCGTTGTAT
This sequence comes from Oropetium thomaeum, assembly GCA_001182835.1. NCBI lineage: Eukaryota > Viridiplantae > Streptophyta > Magnoliopsida > Poales > Poaceae > Oropetium > Oropetium thomaeum. The sequence goes on along the minus strand of LFJQ01000104.1, from coordinate 155,407 downwards.
AAGTTAGCGGTCTCTCTTCATCTCGTGTCTCACGTAGCTCCATCTTGCTTTGCTCCGATATTTCTCGTTGATTCATCGCAAGCTGCGAATTTGACAGGAATTATTAGATCCACACAACAGAGGCAAACTTTTGGACAGCTTCGAAGCCACCCGGACACTGGAGACCCGCTTGAAACCCGAAGGGCTTGTTCGGTTTGGGTGGATAGCAGGGTAATAAAAGGTGATGATGAGGTTAAAGTAGATTTAATCTTAAATGATTTTTTGGGGATGAAGCTCCTTTATTATCCTCCAAACAGAGATTAACGGAACGCAGTCGAAGGGTGTGGGCATGGGTCTCCATACTCACCCGCTGGCATGGGTGCAGTTGTCAATTTCCACTTAAGCTCTCTCCGTCGCGTTGCGGTTTTTGTTTCTTTAGTAACAGGGTTGCTTGCAACCATCATTAATAGGATATCAGAGTGTTCTAGTATTTTATCCCTTCCAACTATAGTGATTAATTCTACTACATTGAGCAACAAATGTAATTATATGAATAGATTTTAATTATTTTAATCATTCTTAGCCGGTAACCGCGAAAGTTCTGGTTTCTCAGTTTCATCGAAGTCTATATATGATCTTGTCCTACCTTGTCTTTTTTGCTGCCGGTTGGTTAAATTTTGATTTTTTAGATATAGTTTATTCAAAAAATTATTTTTTCGCTAGAATTTTTCGGTCTGATAGATTTGAGAAATCAATTGTTTTAACATTTGAATAGTGTGCAGTGAAATTAGGCAGTAGCACCGAACCGAAGTATTAAGTGTATGTCTTGCTGATACACCTGTGTGAATATCCTCTTGCCTAGTGCCAACTACAATCATAATCAATTTGATGCTCATCACGTACTGTACTTGACAGGTGTCGGCAGTTTATCATTCTTATAGGAGGAAGGTGAGGATGATTAACTAAAGCTTGGCGTCTCCACGTCACTCTATCCCGGACATCGAGAAGCACGCTTGGCAATGTGATAAACCCTTCGCGAAGCAACGTGGCAGCACCGACGGCCGGGTTCACTCTGTTTTCCTTCCCCGGCGCTAATAAATAAGTGCCCCAAGACTGAATCATCGACACGTAGCACCCAGACTTGGAGTCGATCAATCCGGTTTTCAATTCTTGCAGCAGAGTATAAGTAGCCCCTTTGGGTCTTGCGCTTCGTGTACCTCGAGCTAATCGAACAAGTAATCAAGCAGAGAAAACAGATCACTACTACTAAAGATTTGTGGAGAGAACACACTGAGAGACATCCACATGGAACGCCACGGCGAACAACATGGGCATGGCTCTGACGGGTACGTCCTACCGCCGGTGGCCGACCACGGCGTGGTGGGACAGGGTGCAGGGCCAGGCGGCGCGCCGCCCGCAGAGGAGCACAAGAGCCGTGGCATCCTGCACCGCTCCAGCAGCAGCTCCAGCTCTAGCTCCGTACGTCTCGCCACACCTTCTCTGCATACATGCATGTAATCTCTCTACTACTTTTGTTTTACCTCTCCTGTTACGGCGCTTGCTTGCAGTCCTCTGAGGACGACGGCATGGGCGGGCGGAGGAAGAAGCAGGGCATGAAGGAGAAGATCAAGAAGAAACTCCCCGGCGGTCACAAGGACAATCTGAACCAGCAGGCTACGGCCGGTGGTGCTGGCCCCTACGGACAGCAACAAGGCCATGCTACGACCGCCGGAACCGGGGTGGATGCCGCCCACGGCGAGAAGAAGGGCCTCATGGACAAGATCAAGGACAAGCTTCCTGGTCACCACTGAGCTGCTACTACTCCATTGCAGCTTACTCCTATAATATTTCGTTCTCAGAGTTCAGTGGCACCGGACAACGCTTGGCTACCGTTCTTGAAAATCAGAGGACCGCTGAACAACCGTATTAAAATAATATGACGAGTGTGGGTCTGTGATTGTCATTTGCTTTCTGCCAATTTGTCTTTTTTTAAAAAGAAACATATATGTGTGTTGTGTATTCTGGTGGTATAAATACATGTATTTCTACGTTGTGTCAATGTACATGATTGTATTGTTGATTTTCTCGTGAAACAGAGATGAACAACTGTTTTGCTAAAGCACACTCCGGTGTTTGGCTGCAGTCCAGCACCCGATTTTTCAATCGTCCGATGTTTGGCGGTTTGGGCCTTCCTTTCGTTTCTTCTTTTTCTCCCCTCCTACCACTGAAGGCCACCAGTTCATATGTTGCTTCATTCTTTACCAGAGTATAAACAGCGGAGATGATTTGGGGCAAACCAGATGACAACATTGTTGTATGACTGGCGACGCCAGGTTCTTCTTCCCTGGTGCACCGGCAGGTTGAAGCAAAGAGTTTGTACTAAATTTTCTGTACTTTACCATGTAAATTCAAAATGAAGAGTGCATCACCTTTGTCTCAACTATATCTTCGCCATTCTGAGTTAAAGGTCTTTGAACATCTAAATTTTTTTTCTATACCCTAAGTACGGCTAGTATATATTAGAGTTACAATTGCCTAAAAATTACAATAATTTTTAACTGTAACATTTGTGTTGTGATAGTGTAACTTTTTAATATTAATCGTGTAATTGAAAATTCAAGCATTACAACACTTGAAAACACTTGAATTTTACAGTAGTACATAAATTAGATCCAATCATAATCATATGTCTCAAATTTAGCGGTTAAAAAATTCAAACGTTAGAAGGCTTGAAAACACTTAGGTGTCGTATAGATTATTTAAACAACAAATTCCTGTGCCAAGCACATCATTTTCATACTAACATTATTATATTACCAGTTTACATTGCATATTACTACAACATCAAACTCATTTCCTCGCAAAAAAAAAAAAACATCAAACTCATTTCACAGCCTGTCTGTTCATATTTTATTTTTTATTCCGCTAATGCAAGCTTAAATACAGTGAGTTTGGTTTGGCTCCTACCACTCCTCTACTTGAAACCTCCCCTGACATGTTGCACTGTAACTCAAAGCGCTCCGTCGTGGCTTGAACAACTTAGAACGTGAAGCTGATGAAGCTGCTATTTCCAGCTCCCATCGCTCCCGGGAGCGCTAACCACTGACAGCAAACAGTGCGCGGGAGCTGAAGTCCGCAGAGCGAACCAAACTCACCCTTATTACTACATTTCATGGAAGGGACATCGCATGCATATTTTTCTAACTCTTGTTTTCTTGCAGAGAGAGAAGCCAAGTCTGTGCAATGTTGTTGTACAGGACAGTTACAGTAGAAGAATGTGCCATAATTTACACAAAGTATGCTAGCATATGGTGGTTGTTTTCTGGAGAGCTGTAAATGCTTGTGTTTTCGATGACGATATGGTGCGATTTTGAATAAACAAGTTTGAATTTGAAAAAAAGCAAGCAACGAGGGTGTGATGTTGTCACTGAAATAAATTTAAAATGCTGAAACATTATTTTAATCAATCAAGGAGTTTGTGCGTTTGACTATATGCTACCACTTTTCGTTTGGAAAAAAAACTTACATTTTCAGCCCCAACTCCCAGGGAGTAGTATGTCAAACTATGTTTTGATGTAAGTTGTAAAACCTTTAACCAGATGAAAATAAGGGTCAGCAAAACCAGTAGTGCGTACCACGTGAAACAAGTGGATGCACAACTATTTGAGCAGAGGATCCATTATTTCTGATGTATCCAATTAATTTCCTGCAGTGATTTTGTCCTTTAATTCAGTCACGTAGTCATGGTGTTTTCTCCTTATAATTCGAAGGTTATCATGTCTCACAGTGGAAATTGTTTTGGATTGATTCAACATGTTGTCCATACAAAATTACTGAAAATAATATGTTGAACAAAACGTTGAATTTCTGCAGCAACGCATGAAAAATCACCTAGTTATTTTTTCAGGGGTGCATCCTATCATTAAAGGAAAAAATTAATCAGTTCACTGTGATATAGCTGGTTCTCAAAAAGTCTATTTACTAAATTATAGAATTAGTACTCTGGACGTCTAGTCTCATTTTGACGTAGTTAGACCTCGACCTACTCTAAGGTCTATGTGGCATGGTCAATAGTGATCACTATAGTACTCCTTGTATATTTTTTTACTGTTGACTTTAACCATTCATGTTATTTAATAAATATAAAAAATATTAATTATTTTATTGAGATTTAAAAGTTTTAATCCAAATTTTTTAGTTAAAATTAATGACGGAGGAAGTACATTTTAGGTCCGTCCAGCCCATCCTGTATGAGTGAGTTTTATTTTTTTTTCTTTTTTTTTGATCGGAGTGAGGGTCAAGTTTTTAGGTCGTGCCAGAGAAAACGCAGCACCTGTCTTAAGAAAACATGGAGATGACGAAAAGGAGTCCCGGTTCATCGATTCTGCAGTACGTAGTAGACAAGTTCAACACTTCAACTTTGAAAAAAACAAAAAAGTTCAACACTGCAAGAAAGGAATAGGTAAAGCTGCGTCTTTCCACGTTTCAAGCATTACTCGGCATGCATATAGTACGTGTGTAGTCACCGTGACAAATCTTAAAATCAAATCACATACCAACACCGCCCATCCATCGACTCCCTAGTCGGCGGACGTCGCGAAGAAGCAGAAGAAGAGCATCTACGCGTGGCGCTACCGACACACCTCGTCTGGTCTTCTAGTTCCAATCCAAAGGGCGGTACTATAACAACTGATGCAGCTACCCGGCGTGTACACCGGTGGAAAGGCACACGTAGCCCCCGCTGCAGGTGGCATTCCAAATCCATCTCTGTTTCCTGCGGCAGTATAAATCCCCGTTCCGATAGCACACATCACGGCATCGGTTTCAAGAAAAGAAGCCAACACAGAGAAGAAGCAGTTAAGTTAAAACAGAGGAATTCCACCGGCAAACGACAGAAGAGTGGTCGAGATGGCGCAGCAGTACTACGGCAAGGCCACTACCGGTGTCGACGCGTACGGCAACCCCAAGCCGGCGCAGCACACTACGGCGGGCGCCCACGGCCCGGCCCCGGCCGTGGCGGGCGGTGCGCCAGCCGCCGGCGGACAGTTCCAGCCTCCGGCTGAGGTCAGGCCCCGTGGCGTTCTGCACCGGTCCAGCAGCTCCAGCTCCAGCTCCGTGAGTCTCTCCGTCCACTAATCCATGTTCATGTTAATTGGTAAACTGTTCATGTTCATTTTCTGTTGTTAATATACTCTGTTTCTGTTTTTTCCTGACCGCGGGCAGTCCTCTGAGGACGACGGCATGGGCGGACGGAGGAAGAAAAGCATCAAGCAGAAGATCAAGGAGAAGCTCCCCGGCGGTCGCAAGGCCAACCAGCCGCAGCCGGGGACGACGGCCGCCGGTACGTTCGCGCAGCCGCAGGCACCCGTCGGCGCGACCACAGACGCCTACGGGCAGCAGCATGGGCATCACGCCGGCACCACCGGCATGCCAGGTGCTAACTACGGGCAGCAGCCAGGGCACTCCGCCATGGACAACACCACGTACGGGCAGCCGCAAGGGCATGCCGGCATGACAGAGTCCTACGGGCAGCCGCAAGGGCATGCCGGCATGACAGAGTCCTACGGTCAGCCGCACGGCGGTGCGACAGGCGCGTACGGTCAACAAGGGCACTCAGCAGCCATAACAGACTCCTACGGGCAGCACGGGCAAACCGGCGCAGCGAGCGGTCCGACGGGCACCTACGGTCAACCAGCAGGGCACACCGGCATGATGGGCCCGGTAGGTGCGCACGGTGCCACCGGTGAGAAGAAGGGCATCATGGACAAGATAAAGGAGAAGCTCCCAGGCCACCACTGAGTGTACATATCTACGATACGACGGAGCAAGAGCTAAGTGATGTCGTGGAAGATCAGAGCTCAATAATAAACTGAGTGTGCGTGTTTGTGTCTCTTTGTGTGCGGTCTCTATAATAATAATAAAAATACGATATGTAAACTTTTTTCCGTATAATTAAGGCGTGTAGTCTCTGGTATGCATACATACAGAAGTGGTCAGTATCTGTGCAAATGAAATTTCCTGTTAACATTTGCATTCGACAGTTTCAAAATTAAGAGTTCCCCGAATCTCTATATCTACCAGGATGATATATACATACATATCCGGGTTTATTATGGATGTACTCCCCCCAGATTATATATATATATATATATATATATATATATATATATATGCTATATGTCACCCTAGGTGAAGAATAAGGTATTCTTCACCCGGAACTAATCTCCTGACCCCCGCGCGCCCGACCAAACCAATCCGGCGCGCCCCGCGCGCCCGCGCGCTCGACCCGTTGCTTGCTTGCGCCCATTCTTCTCCGCGCATTCCCGCATTATTCTCGGCAGTTGCTTGCTTGCGCCCGTTAGACGACGCGCGATAGTGCGGCGCGGCGGCGACGACATCCCCGGAGCGCGGCGGTCCGACGAGCGAGGGACCTCCTCCCTGCGCCTCGGCGGCTTGGCGTGCGGCCCATTATCTTCCTCGGCGAGGCGGACTGCAAACCCTAGGTGCGAGACGGTTTTGATTTTGTCCCGGGGAGCGCGAGCGCGCGTATTCGATGGCGGCCCCTCATTCGCGTACCGTTTTGTTTTTGTAGCAGTGTACATTCGCGGGATCTCCTTTTGGTGTGGCTGTGACGACGCCTTCATCTGTTTTGATTAACCTTCGCGCACTATCGTCACGCGGTGATTCACTGATGGAACAGGCGCTCGAGGTATTCTCCTACATCCACGATCGCGTTTTTCTCTCTGGGTACAGGAATGTCTTCGATTGCTTTTAGTTTCGTCTCATTTCTTCATTTTTTGTAGTTACTTTTCTGTTTTCTTATAGTACTGCGTCAAGTTTTGCATGATGTAGCAGGCGGGTTGTGTTTTGTAGGTGTGGATCTAGATTTCGGTTCAGTAATTTTCTTGTATTTATTCAGTAATTATCCTTTTTTTGGCGTGTTTTTGGCGGGAACATTTTTTAGATGCTTTAATTGAAATGTATCAGTAAATACTAACATTATTAAACACTAACATTCAGTAAATGATGACGTATGCTTGGTGTGGTTTGTGACGTGTATCAGTAAATACTAACATTCAGTAATTACTGATATTATTATTAGCATTTAGTAATTACTAGCATTCAGTAATTACTAGCATTCAGTAATCGTTAGCATTCAGTAATTGCTAGCATTCAGTAATTACTAGCATTCAGTAATTACTAGCATTCAGTAATTACTGTAATTGTTGTATCAGTAAATACTAGCATTCAGTAATTACTAGTATGTCCTGATACTGATATCATTTTTATTTTAAAATATTTTCTTCAAATGTTTATGCTCCAATTGGTTTTTCTGATTCTTTTCTGATACTGATACTGATATCATTATTAGCATTCAGTAATTACTAGCCTTCAGTAATCATTTGTGTTTTCTTTTTAGTGGGCATGTCCTGTACTGATATCATTCAGTAATCATTGTTTTTCTTTTTTAGTGGGCATGTCCTGGTACTGATATCATTCAGTAATCATTGTTTTTCTTTTAGTGGGCATGTCCTGAATACTGATATGATTATTGGTTTTCTTGTTTTTTTTGGCATGTTTTGTAGGTCATGGCTGGTTGCAGTAATTCAGTGGACACAGATCCAGAAGGAAGCCCACCTTCTGGTTCACCGGGGGAACGCAGACCCCGCATTGTTTCAGTCAGGAAGATGAGTACTTCTCGGGTTGCTGAGCTTCAACATAATAATGAGAGCGATGATAGCGATAATGATGACTTTGTCAACCCTCCGGTCAAGAAGAAAGCTGCTGCAAAGAAGAGACCACCTGCAGAAGATCACGACGACAATGATGTATATTTTTTCTGTGTTTTGCAGTTATTGTGTTTACATGCTATAAAGTTCATTTAGTTATCAGCATATATAGGACTCCCGAAATACTGCCATTCAGTAGTTTGTGTATTATGTCTCATTCTTTCACTTTTTGTTTCACAGGTTGTTAAAGCTGGAAATTATGCCACCATACGTTGTTCTCCATCGTCTATTCTTGCTTGCATAAACAGCATGACAGATGGTTTGAAGCGGAAGCTTGATGATATGGGCTTTGGTAGATTCCTGGAGTTTAAATTGGATGGTATCGATGACCGGACGCTAGTCATGTTTTTGATGCGTCATATCAAAAGCAACCCGTTGCGCATAGAAGTTGCTGGTCGTATTTTGCCAATCACTGCTCAGGTTGTGCATAATATTCTTGCCCTTCCTATAGGCGGTAGGCTGAGAAAGCCAGAGTTCACGTATAAGGACAAGCTGGAAGCTTTGGTTGAGCTGAGGAGGCTGTGTGATGAAAAGGGGATGGAAGCTATGTTTCATCAGTTACCTGCAAAGAAGAAGGGTGCTGTCAAGACAGTGAAGTATGAGAATTTGAAGAAAAATCAAGTTCCTCGGTGGGTGATTGAGCAGTTTGCATCACGGCAGCAGGATGATGAGTGGACTTTGAAGTGCTTTTTCATGCTGCTGTTCAACGCCTTACTCTTCTGTGGCAGCACAATAGACATTCGCGGAGGTGACTTCTTGCTTGCGAATGATTTGGAATCAATCAAGGATATTGATTGGTGTAGTGCTGTTGTTGAGGACATTAGGAAGAAGGCTGAGATGTTTGATTCTTCCAAGAAAACACCTCTAGTCCAGGGCTGCACTGCTCTCCTCATTGTAAGGAAAATTTTTTAAATTTATGTGTGATGCATTTTTTTGTTCATTCAGTTTATATTGCTTGTTCAGTAACTCCTTTTCATTGTTTGTTCAGTAACTCCTTTTTATTGCTTTGTTCAGTAACTCCTTTCATTGCTTGTTTCAGTAACTCCTTTTATTTTTTAACATTATCCAGATTTATTACCTAGACAATTTGTCATGCTGCCACATGCTCGCTGATTGCAGCACCGTGCCTCGTGTTAGCCTTTTCAACAGCTCTTTGATCGACATGATTGCAAAGGCTGACAAGAAAACTTTTGATGACCTAAGTGTTTCTTATGGTCACTTACCGGTAATTGACACCATTCAGTTTTCTTCTTTTATTATTTACTGTGCAGTACAATACAATTTGTTTTTTTTTTCTACTGAGACCCTTTTATGTGTTTTTTAGCTGAGAGACAAGGCTGGAACATGCTATGAGGACATTAGAGTGGATGATCAGGAACATGCTATCAGGACATTAGACATTAGGAAGGCTGTTCCACACCTTTTACGTTCTTCAGCTGTTCGTGCGAGGGGCGGGCCTTGGAATACCAAAACCAAAAAGACATCAAAAGCTGATCCCCAGACTACCCATGCTCATCGCCTCTCACAGGGCTTGGTGCCACTTCGACCTTTGCTTTCTAGAGTTTTGTCTTCAATTGTTGATGATGAGAAGAAGCAAGGAGTTGAGGATGCATTGTTAAAGTATGACAGCAGCATGATGGCGGCCTCTAAAACAATGGACAAAGCAATTAAACTGTTTAAAGACAGCCAGAAAGACATTCAAGCTGCTCAAAAGAAGCTTATGTTTGATCTGAGTCAGATTTTGGTGTCTGTTGAAAGACACGATGATGCAAGGAACGAACCCGCAGCCCTGCCCATGGTTCCGCACGTGAAGAACGCGCAAAGCGACGTGCATCTGTAAGTGAATGTTCATCTTTTTTTCAGTCTTTTTTTTTTTCATTATCAATGTTTTGGTTCAGTAGTTTTCAGACATTTGTACATTGTCACATTTGGACAGGCATATGCTGAGGGGGGGCGAGATGTCTGAAGCGTAGCAAGATGATTTCAGCTACTGCTGCCAGATCTGGTGCGGCTGGAGATCGACAACCCCCTACTGTTGGAACTAGTGTCGCACAAAATTCTGCTTCTGAAGATACACACGTACAGCCCCGTATGGCTGAATCTAGCCCTGTGCAATCTCATGATATTGTAGTTTCACCTCACCCTACTGATGATGAGTTTGCTTCTGCCGGAGCTAGACCTGTGCCATCTTTAGATGTCTCTGCTGGTGATAAAAGTGCTGCTCCTGAAAGCCCTCACAATCCTTCTTTGAATGTGCCTGCATCTCCGTGTTGTCAATTATCTCCGGTACTTTTTTCCCTGTAGCATTATGCAAATTATCAGTCACATTATTCTTGTTTTTATTCTTGTTTTTGTGTGATGTGTTTTTATTCTTGTTTTTTTCTGTTTTTTTGTCAGCCTGTTATGAGCACCATTAGTGGTGTCAATGTCAGCAATGATAATGTTCAATCTCAGTTATCCGGTGTTCCGGAGGGTGATTTTGACCGTGAGGCATGGAACTCTATTGGCGCAATTCTTCTTGAGATAAAGGAGGATGCGACCCAGAAGCAGCAGCAATTCTTCAGTAGGAAAAAGAAAGGAGTAGGAAAAAAGAAGGTACAATTCTTTAGTATAGTTTCTGAAGATTAAGACTTCTATAGTTTTAGTTCAGTAAGATTTTTGCTTTTTTGGGGAGAAGTGATTCTTCAGTAATACCCTTTGTTCAGTAATTATAGTTCAGTAATATCCTTTTATGTTCAGTAAATATGTCGTGTTGTAGTATAAAACTTTTCAATTATTATAGTTCTTTTGTTCAGTAATTGTTCATTTCTGTTATGTAGGCCGCTAAGAAGCCTTTGACGCCACCGCAACGTTGTAGGACTCGCTCCACAATTTCAAGTGCAGATTTTATGTCATTGCAAACCAATCAGACTAGGGAGATTCGCAAGCATAAGAAGAAGAATGTGGAGAAGGAGATCATTTTGGATGATGCTGATTGTTGGGAGGCTCCAAATTTTGACGCCTACATTCCTCCGCCATGTCTTAATTCAAATCAGAAATGTTTTGTTGGACCTGCATTTATCAAGAAGGATCAATATGTTTCCTTGAGTACGTTTGCAAGTAATGTTGGCGTCGACCGCCTCTAGATTCAAACATGGTTTTGATGTTCAGGTGTGTGTTTTTCAAAGACATGTTGGGCAACAAAGATGAGCCTGAGTTGAAAAGGTATGTGTTTTTCTATTTTTTTTGTAACCTTCACCACATCATTAATTTCTGTGCTTACAATCTTTACTTTTTCATCTTTTATTTTTTTGCACCCTGGTTCATATGGTAGTATTTTTTTGTGATATGAAATGCAGGAGAACTTTCATTGAATTTTCAGAAAAAAGAAGTCACCCATATTATCAGAGCTGTTATAGTTTGAATGGAAGCGATGTTGTGGATATTTTTAGCGATGAAGCCATGGGTACATGCGATGTCTTTGACTGTTTAGCATGTTGTTTGATGTCGGATGATGAAGAGAAGAGGGCTGGTGCCTATGGTTACAGGATTATCATTCCGACTCAATTATCGGTCAGTAATTATCGTCTGTATTTCTTTTTTTTTTCCTGACACTAAAATAAATTCTGCTTTTTTGTATGGTGATTGAGTGAAAGCTGTCCCTCATTGTGTTCCACTAATATAATCTTTTTTCATTATCTATGTTTTTATCTGTTTATTTTTGTTTTTTTGCAGCATGCATTGACCTACAGATCCCCTTGTGCTAACTCGGATGAGGGTAGCTTGGATATTGGTAGTTTTGACACAGATTTAGATGTTGATTATATTGCTGGGTATATTGCGCAGCGCTACACTGTGGATGAAGTTCTCCGTGCTCCTGCTGTGAGTTCATTTTTTTTTCTTGTAATTATCCTCAAAATTTTTTGTAGTTGTTCAGTATTTCAGTTATTTTTCAGATTGTTCTGTCAGTTATTTTTCTGTATTCTTTTTTGATAGGTGTTTGTACCTATCCAGACCGGGTGTCATTTTACAGTATACTGCCTGAACATGATCCATGGACAATTTGAGATTCTGGATTCCCTGGATTGGGCACAGGTTGAGGATAAGTTCAGACACCATGGTAAAGTTTGTGAAAGAGTCCGACTTGGCCTGCACCGAATATTCCAGAAGTTTACCAATTCCAGGTTCCCGGACATCAGTGATTGGAACTTCATTTCCATAGTCCTTCCGAAGCAAAATATTGGCAATGATTGCTTGTTTTTCTGCCTGAAGTTTATTGAACACTATGATGTTGAACATAGTAGTCTTGACACCGGTGTTGATCTTCAGTCGGTTAGTATAGTTTTTTTCCCCCTGCGTTTTTGCTATGGTAGCAGTGTGTTTCTTTTTTTTGCAACTCTGCTTCAGTTATTTATAGTGTCGTTGGTCAGTTATTATTATTATTTTTTTCGATATAGAGGACCGCAGCAGTGTTTACAGGGCAGAGTACCTTCACTACTTCATGTTCCACAAACTGAATCAAGCTCCGAGGCCTTTCCCGCAGCACATAGAAGCTTATGCTGTTGTTGATCCAAGCTCCTAGGAGTAGACTCAGACCAATGCCTTTTGTGGTAGCAAAAACATGTATACAGTTTATGGTAGCAAAAACTTTCCAGATTATGTAACTATAGTTTTGTTCAGTAAATGTCTACATTGTTCAGTTTTATTGGCACTTAGTAAATACTAGTCATTTGTTCAGTAAATATCTATTTTATTTTTCAGTTTATTTTGCATTTTACTGAACTTGGATATCAGCAAAGTAGTGGTCGTTCAGTAAGTATTTGTGATGTTGCACACTGATGTATGGTTAGTCATCATTCAGTAAATATCTATTTTGTTTTTAGTTTATTTTGCATTTTTACTGAACGTGGATATCAGCAAAGTAGTGGTCGTTCAGTAAGTATCTGTGATGTTGCACACTGATGTATGGTTAGTCATCATTCAGTAAATATCTATTTTGTTTTTCAGTTTATTTTGCATGTTTACTGAACGTGGATATCAGCAAAGTAGTGGTCGTTCAGTAAGTATCTGTGATGTTGCGCACTGATGTATGGTTAGTCATCATTCAGTAAATATCTATATTGTTTTCAGTTTATTTTTGCATTTTACTGAACGTGGATATCAGCAAAGTAGTGGTCGTTCAGTAAGTATCTGTGATGTTGCACACTGATGTATGGTCAGTCATCGTTCAGTAAATATCTATATTGTTTTCAGTTTATTTTGCTTTTTACTGAACGTGGACATCAGCAAAGTAGTGGGCGTTCAGTAAGTATCTGTGATGTTGCGCACTGATGTATGGTCAGTCATCGTTCAGTAAATATCTATTTTGCTTTTAGTTTATTTTGCATTTCTACTGAAAGTGGATATCAGCAATGTAGTTGTCGTTCAGTAAGTATCTGTGATGTTGCGCACTGATGTATGGTCAGTCATCGTTCAGTAAATATCTATATTGTTTTCAGTTTATTTTTTCTTTTTACTGAACGTGGATATCAGCAAAGTAGTGGGCGTTCAGTAAGTATCTGTGACGTTGCGCACTGATGTATGGTCAGTCATCGTTCAGTAAATATCTATATTGTTTTCAGTTTATTTTTTCTTTTTACTGAACGTGGATATCAGCAAAGTAGTGGGCGTTCAGTAAGTATCTGTGACGTTGCGCACTGATGTATGGTCAGTCATCGTTCAGTAAATATCTATATTGTTTTCAGTTTATTTTTGCTTTTTACTGAACGTGGATATCAGCAAAGTAGTGGGTGTTCAGTAAGTATCTGTGACGTTGCGCACTGATGTATGGTCAGTCATCGTTCAGTAAATATCTATATTGTTTTCAGTTTATTTTTGCTTTTTACTGAACGTGGATATCAGCAAAGTAGTGGGCGTTCAGTAAGTATCTGTGACGTTGCGCACTGATGTATGGTCAGTCATCGTTCAGTAAATACTAGTCATTCGTTCAGTAAATATCTGTTCTGCTTTCAGTTTATTCTGCATTTTACTGAACGTGGATGTCAGTAAAGTAGTGGTCGTTCAGTAAGTATCTGTATTGTTCAGTTTTTTTGGCTCTTTTACTGAACGTGAAGTACGAACCAAATGTAAGGATGTAACTAATCACTTATTCAGTAAGTATCATCTTTTTTCAGTTATTTTGTGCATTAGTGAACTCATTAAGCTCTCAGTAAATACTAGCCATTCGTTCAGTAAATATCTGCATTTTACTGAACGCGGAGTAAGTAGTTCATGTCAAGACTCGGGATATCAGTGAAGTAGTGGTACTTTTACTGAACGTGCAGTAAGTACTTCATGTCAAGACTCATGACAAATAAGTGAGAACTTCCAGTAAATACTTTGAGCATTCAGTAAATTTGTGTTGGATTTCAAAGAAATATACAATTTTTTGAGCAAGTAGAAAAGTTGTTGTCTATGTGTTCTATCTAATCACAAACTATTTGTATAATATCTGAAAATGTTTCTATAACTATTCAGGTATCTGATCTGCTGTCCTCTTGGTCTCCCCCTTGTTCATCTACATGCCCACTGGCTCTTGTGCTCCCTATACCGCGTCCAGTTCCTCTTGGTCTCCCCCTTGGTCTTTTAGCTACATCCCTTATAAGGTTCATATGTGCTTTTTCACATGTAGCGGCATTGTGACCTGTGTCAAACTGCCCACATCTACCGCATCTCCTCCTCTTCTTCGTCTTGTCACGTGGCCGTGGGTAATGAGGCTCAGGAACACCTTCAACTGGTACCCTTTCTCTGCGGCTTCCTTTGGTTGTCGATACTGGTGGTGCGGATGCTGAAATTTCATTCTCTTCATGTTCAGTATTTTGTGCAGCAGTGGAGGGGTTGCTTGTTGTGCTTTCTTGTATTGGTTGAGGTGTCGCAGGTAGTCCCACATCAGGTGGTATTGTGTCCAGGATTGCAATCGCATCTCTGATCAGGGCCCTTGCTGTATCCATTGCCTGTTCAGTAAAATTGTGTTAGTCGTTGCGTTTAGCTCCTATTTGTGTGCAATATCTGATTTGTTGTTTTCATTTTTTTTATGCACCTGTGTGGACATAATTGCAGATCTTTGCAGTCTGAACAGATCTCCTAAGATGCTTGTTGTTCGATGTGCTTTTGTGTCGCCATCTGGACCAGAAAACATTGTATCATGCCTGTCGAATGCTGTTTCCTGAGATGCTAGCCTTGTGTATCGCTTCAGTATATATCTTGAAGGTACACGTCTTAGGTTAATTTGTGTGAACACACGGACTAGATGTGGACAAAAGAGGCCTGTTTTTGTAGTTTAATAGTTCAGAAATCAGCAACTAATGTATATGATTTTTTCTGAAAAACTGAAGAAACAATAAAAGACACGACTCATCAAATACCTGTGTGTTCCCATGTCATGCACTCACAACTGAAGGTAGATTGCTCTGGGTCCTGATCATTGCACACAGCTTTCACTTGGAATGCATGTTGGATCCACGGGAAATCTGTCTGCACTTGTGTGTGTTCGATGTAGTAGTAACCGTTCCGGTTGACGTCTTCTCGGCAAGCGAAGTTCGTGCTTGCCTTATTTGTTTCTTTGAACTTGTTGTACACATTCTTTGTGTACAATTTACTGAGCTGGACGTCATACCCGTAGAACGTTGAAGTTATGGGTTCCGACTGCAATAAACATTTACGATGAGTAACTATCTGAATATGTCACTAAAACTACCTGTGAACGGCAATAAACATTTGCTACATGACTGATGCCATCAATATAGGTCAGTAAATACCTGTGAACTGTACTTCTCCCTCGATTCATTCTCCTTTGTGTGATTAATCACTTCCAGGAACTTCCTCGCAAACTCATGTATTGGTGTTGAGTTGTCAACATACCCATTTTTCACTGTTCTGTTCATGCTTTCACTCCGCTGTGTCGACTGCATCGTGCCGCAGTAAATCTCCTTGAAGTAAGCTGCTATCCACCTATCTCTCTCTTCGTAAAGCTTCTGAAATGATTTTCTTTCGTGCAAATTGAAATCATCTTCCATCAACTTCCATGCAGCTTCGAACTCGGTTGGATTCAGTGGGTGGTTGATAACAGAAATTAGCCTGCCCTTGAGCTTGGGGTACTGCTCATACATTTGGTTTAGAGGGTCTTTGTACTTTCTTAGAACGTGCCACCGACAGAACCTGTGGTGCGTATTGATAAATAGGTTTGCAATTGCCTTCTCCATGGCGTTGTCTTGATCTGCAGCACAAAAAACAGCACGTTTGTCAGCCTCATTTCAGTAAAATATTAAATTTTTGATTTCAAGTAAAATGCACTCACCAGTGAATATCGTGATGGGATCCTTGTTGCCCATACACTCCCTGAATTGCTTCAACACCCATTCAAATGTGTCGGAGCGTTCATCCCTTATCAACGCCTGTGCAAAGATTACATTTTGTAACTGATTATTGCAACCCACAAACATAGCCAAGGGCATGGAGTAGCGGTTGGTCCTGTAGGTCGTGTCAAAAGTAACCACGTCTCCGAAATCTGAAATAACGAATACAGCTATTTCAGTAATTGCATTGATATGTCTTTTTTTCCATCTATGAGTCAGTAATTATAGTCTGAAATAATGAATACAGAGAGGTATGTACTCGTAGGGTTCAGTAATTTTGATTCCTCTTTCTTTTTACCTTTGTAATGTCCTTGCTGGCTCGCATGGCTCCAGAATATATTCTTGATGACATTTTTTTCATCCACCTGAAATTTGTAAAAAAATTGTGGATTGTTTCTTTTGCACTCATCAAAGAATTCTTGTAGCTTTGGTATATCATCTTCTACCTCCGTTCTAGCAAGGGCAGCTCTCCTGCAATAATAAGAGGAAAATGCAAAGGAGATGAGTTATATTTTTTCTTTAGAGACCTGTTCCATATATGTCATGATTTTTACTCATGCATGGAATCCTAATGTCTCAGTGAAACTGTTGAATTAGGGTGCATTTTCAGTAATGGAGACTTACTTGTTTTGCACATCCCTCTCTGTCATGCTTAGATTTTCCCCCCCACCTACTGACTCTTTTAGCACATTCATCACGCTGACATGTTTCACCTTTGCCTTGTGCATGACATCAATCAAGTCATCTATCGGGCCCTCCTTTAGTTTGTGAGATCGCATTTGTTTTGTCATGGAGGGTGATCTTGTCAGCTCATGGTTGTGCTCAAGCACAATCCGTTTGAAGTAAACACTCTCCCCATCTAATGTTGTAACAACGCAGACCATTGCCTTACATTCTTTCCTTTTTGTTGTTTTGTCTCGTTTGCGGTCTGCACCAGGACTGTTCTGACTGTGTCCTGCAAATGAACATTCGATGTCCTGTCCGCGGCCACCATTCCTTGTCCTATTCTTCCTTACGTTGAACCCAGCAAGCTCTGCATATGATTGGTAGAAGCTGATTGCAGCTCCCATGCTATCAAAGCTCATGTCATAACTTGGGACAAACTTTTTATCAATCTTTGGATCCTGCATTGAATAAGTGGTCAGTAACTATCATGTGTTGAGAATGTTTTCAGTAATTTTTGGTACTTACATGCAAAAACACTGGCTCCACTTCAGGGGTAATTATAGTTTGAGATGCAACAGGTACCGGCGGTGTCATTGTTGGTCTGTACCGCATCGGATGCACAAGCCATGCTGGACCCACTGACTGCCCTTGAGAAGGAATTGGCACAGCTGCTGCTGCAAACTGAGTAGCTGTCGCTGCCGCTGCATTAGCTGCAAACTGAGCAGCTGCTGCTGCATTAGCTGCAATTTGTGCCGTCACAGGATCACTAGCAGCAACATCAGGACCAATAGCATCAGCAGCATTAGTCGAATCTGGTGTAGTTGCTATCCCAAACCGAGCAGCAGCTGCAGCCGCAGCCACCACAGGAATATTTGCAGCATCAGTACTACCAGCAGCATTAGTCGAAGGAGCAGAGGCAACTACTGTCAACAAATGTGAAACAACCACAGATGCCGCTTGTTGCTGGTTCATTGTTCCATCCATGTCCATCTACAGATTATAACCAAAATCAACCTTCAGTAATTTTTTGGGATTAACTATTGCACAGTAATCATTATAACCAAAATCAACCTTCAGTAATTAGGCCAGGATTCAGTAATTTCAGTTCAGTCAGAGGAATTAGTGGGGTTTGGCTCAGTAATTGTTTCACAGAATAATTATTTCACAAAATGCCATGATCATTCAGTAATTATTTCACAGAATGGTAGTAGATTAGGCTCTTTTCAGTAATTACCTTTTCTTCAGTGGAGGTGTTGATCGTCCTGCGGGGACGGGGGATCCAACGGGGCTCGGCGCGGCGGCGGTGAGGGTCGCGACGACAGATCCAACGGGGCTCGGCGTGGCGGCGGTGAGGGTCGCCGCTCCCGTGGCGACAGATCCAACGGGGCTCGGCGCGGCGGCGGTGAGGGTCGCCGCTCCCGTGGCGACAGATCCAACGGGGCTCGGCGCGGCGGCGGTGAGGGTCGCCGCTCCCGTGGCGACAGATCCAACGGGGCTCGGCGCGGCGGCGGTGAGGGTCGTCGCTCCCGTGGCGACAGATCCAACGGGGCTCGGCGCGGCGGCGGTGAGGGTCGCCGCTCCCGTGGCGACAGATCCAACGGGGCTCGGCGCGGCGGCGGTGAGGGTCGCCGCTCCCGCGGCGACGGCGAAGAAGGCCGGGTTCCGGGGCTCGGCGAGGCAGTGGTGTCGTTTAACGGCGCGGGTGGGATGGCGCGGTTGGCTGGTTGGATGGCGCGATGGCGTCGCGGGCTGGTTCGATGGTTGGGTCCGGGTGAAGAATAGCACTACCGTATATATATATATATATATATATATATTATAGTTGCGTGCTCGTTGCTAAGGGTAATAAGAAATACAATTGAAACATATGACTTTATTAATATATGCAACATTGTTATGTTTATTTGTGCTTTACGTTCACATTTTTAACTCTTGAAAAAAAGATCACATTTCTTATGTGTGACACTCCAGGTATCACTGCAGAATCCACCGACAAAATCGTAAATTCTAATAGTCAAATCATATATTTTGAAGCCAAATTGACACTAGAAGTAATAAGAAATATTGTTTGAAACACTCCAAAGAACCACTATGAAAGTTTTGGCAATAAATAGAATACTTTTATTAAAATTGGAAGATTTTAACTATGAATATCAAAATCCTTTTTGAACAGGAAAGAATTCAAACCCAATTCGAAATCCATCAAAAATCCCATGTAACCCTAGCAATATTTTTGACAATAAAGTTCACCTCAATTGGAATTTTGGAGATTTAATCAGAATTGTTGGAAAAGATTTAAACCCCTTAAAAATTCCAACATCTTGAAGTTAATTGAAAATTTATGAATTTTTAGAGGCCGAATCAGAACTTCATCCTTTAACACAAGTTGTTCCGAATAGGATGAATAGTCAACTTCGTCCTTGAACTATCGTCGAAGGCTCAGTTTCATCCCTGAACTTTGAAAGAGGCCAAATTAGTCCTTGAAGTTTGAGTTTTGCTTCATTTTCGTCCCTGGTCTGAGCTGTTCGGCCATGTCACCATGCCATGTCATTCTTGGGCACCTAAATGACTCAATTACCCTCTCGAGGCTACAGCACGCTCACGCATTTCACCCCTACTCTCCCCAGCCTCGCGGTACAGACGACTGCCGACGGCACCTCCGGTCGCGCGCTCCGGCACGCGCCGCCTCTCGGGGCCGCGCTCGAGCACCAGCCGCCGAGGCAGCCTCCGACCCCGCGCTCCAGCACCAGCCAGCCGTCGAGGCAGCCTCCAACCCCGCGCTCCAGCACGCGCCGCTTCCGGGCCGCGGTCGATCCCCATCCACCGACGCCGCCTCCGTCCTTGCGCTTCAGCCAGCGCCGCCTCCAGGGCCGCGGTGGAGCCCCAGCCGTCGACGCCCGCTTCCGGGCCGCAGTCGATCCCCATCCACCGACGCCGCCTCCGTCCTTGCGCTTCAGCCAGCGCCGCCTCCAGGGCCACGGTGGAGCCCCAGCCGTCGACGTCGCCTCCGTCCTCACGCTCGTGTCCCACTATCGACAGCGTGCTCCTACTCCGTTGCATCAACCGCCGGCGTGGATCTCGTTTCCGGCTGCCCTGCTCCTCGTTTCCGGCTGCCCTGCATCAACCGCCATCAGAAAGGTAACAAGATCTAGCTTGTTAACGTTTCAATAAATTTTCTCTTGCTTTTTCTTTGACTTGATATGACTATGGAGCACTTGGTGTAGGCATAGAAAAATGGGGGATTACAAGGTATTTGCTGTCAATTTCTTTTTCAATGGTCAGTTCGTTTTTGAGGGGTCAAAATTGCAATATTGTAATGGGGATGAAGGAACATCGCATATAGAAAAGGATAAAATATCGATTCCGGAGCTAGAAGCCCATCTTATGGACCATACAACTTTTCAGAGATCGGTTAGAATGTATTGGTTACCATCTGGTGCTGCAGTGCACCCTGGAATGAGGATGCTTGTAGATGACAAGTCATGTTTGGACATGGTTGATGCTATAGGATCTGCTGGAACTGTAGACATATACACTGAACTAATTGATGTGGATTGGCGTGGCACTGATCAAACTGAGATTGTGTTTGATTTATTTCGAGAGGACAACATCATGCATTTGGATGTATTAAATAATGAGAATGAAGAAGAGAATAACCAAAGTGAACCAGATGAGCAAGAAGAATTAGAGAGTGATGTTGATTGTACAGGCTTTACATCTGATGAGGATGATGAAGCAAGGGAGATAAGAAATAAGTACAAGGATTTCATTTCCAATATGAATAAGAGAGGAGATGTGCCATTAGACACCCCAATTTCACTGGACCTCCCACAAGGGCTGGATGGAAGCATCATGACTCAAGCTAATGAAAATGGAGATGGTCTTTTATACTTTGATTCAGATGCAGATGCCTCATATGATGACGACAGTGATGGTGGTGCAAAGAGGAGGAAGTGTCGGTTTCCAATATTTGATAGTCGTGCTGAGATTCCCCACTTTGCTGTGGATATGTGCTTCAGAGGTAAGGGTCAATTGAAGGATGCAATAGAAAGGTATGCACTGAAGATGAAGGTAAATATCAGGTTTGTTAAGAATGACAATGAAAGGCTTAGGGCTGTTTGTAGGTGGAAAGGTTGCCCCTAGGTTATACATGCTTCGAACAACTCAAGGAGTGATTGGTTTCAGATTGTAACATATAATCCGAATCACAAGCTGCCCTGACTTGAAAAACAAAAGATTGTCAACAAAAAGGTTGTGTGAAAAGTATGAGGGCACTATTAAGGCAAATCCAGCATGGAAGGCTAGATTACTGAAAGAAACAATACAAGAAGATATGGGTGTGATGTATCCATCACAATGGTTAAAAGAGCAAAAGCAAGTGTTATGAGGAAGGTAATGGATTCTCAGAGTGGTCAATACTCAAGGTTATTTGACTATGCTCTTGAGTTGAAGCGAAGTAACCCAGGAAGTAGTGTGCATGTTGCTCTTGATCCAGACGAAGAGGACCATGTGTTTCAACGAATTTATATTTGCTTGGATGCATGTCGAAGGGGATTCTTAGAAGTATGCAGAAGAGTGGTTGGGCTTGATGGCTGCTTCCTAAAGGGTCCGATGAAAGGAGAGCTACTGTCAGCTATTGGAAGGGATGCAAATAATCAAATTTACCCCATAGCTTGGGCTGTTGTTGAATATGAGAATCTTAACTCATGGGCATGGTTTCTTGGACACCTCCAGAAGGATCTAAACATCCCATATGGTGCTGATGGATGGGTTTTCCTCACAGATCAACAAAAGGTAATTTTTATTCAGAATTTGTATTCCATTTTGTCACTGAAATTTTGTGAAATATGTGCTGATGTCATAGGTGGCTGTTGATTACTTGCAGGGTTTGCTTAGAGTCGTTAAAGACCTATTTCCAATGGCTGAGCATAGAATGTGTGCAAGGCACATTTATGCTAACTGGAGAAAAAGACATAGGCTACAAGAGTTCCAGAAGAGATTTTGGAAAATTGCAAGGGCTTCAAATGAGATGTTGTTTAACCATTACAAGGCTAAGCTAGCACGTATAACCCCTGCTGGATGGGATGACTTGCAGAAAACAGATCCTATACATTGGTGTAGGGCTTGGTTCAGGAATGGATCAAATTGTGAATCAGTGGATAATAATATGAGTGAATCATTCAACAGTTGGATTATAGAAGCAAGGTTCAAACCTATCATAACCATGTTAGAAGATATAAGGATCCAGGTGACAAGAAGGATACAAGAGAACAGGAGCAACAGTGAGAGGTGGGTAATGCCAATATGTCCCAACATCCTAAGAAAGGTCATAAAAATAAGACATGCAACCCAATTTTGTCATGTCTTGTGGAATGGTGATGCTGGCTTTGAAGTGAGGGAGAAGAAATGGAAGTTTACAGTTGATCTAAAAAAAAAGACATGCTCTTGTAGATATTGGCAAGTTTCTTGAATTCCATGTCAGCATGCATGTGCTGCCTTGTTCAAGATGTCTGATGAGCCAAATAATTATTTAGCTATGTGTTTCTCTACTGACCAATACAAAAGGACGTATCATCATGTTTTGCAACCTGTGGAGCATGAGTCAGCATGGCCTGTATCTCCAAATCCTAGACCTTTACCTCCTAGAGTGAAGAAGATGCTAGGTCGTCCAAAGAAAAATAGGAGGAAAGATCCTTCCGAACAAAGAAGATCAAGCACAAAGTCATCTAAGACTGGAACTAAAATTAAATATGGTCGCTGCAAGGGAGAGGGTCACAACGCTAGAAAATGCCCATTGACAACGGTGTTTATATATTTTTATTTTGTTTTCTCAACTCAACCACTAACTTATATCTAAGACTAGAAATATTGTTTTCTTAACGTCATCACTGATTTTGTTTCATACAGATGGAGGACTCAGCCTCACATGCTCCACCACCAAAGCGGGGCAATTCCCATGGTGCATCTTCTCCAAGGGCATTGTGTTCTGGAAGTCAGACAAGTACAACGCCATTGGCCCTTGAACCTGCACAATCCAAACAATCTAGAGGAAAGCGTCCAGCATCAACTTCCAACAGTGAATCAAGTAAGAGCAAAACGCCTGAGGGATATGGATTGTACTACAGTGAGCGAACTACTTCTTCATTCATTCAGGTTAGTAAACCGTCCTCTGAAATATTTCTTTCAAGTTAGTAAACTGCACTTCTCAAATTGATTTCTTTCAAGTTAGTAAACTGTCCTCTGAAATATTTTCAAATGTTTCTTATAGTCTGGTCACAAGAGGAAGATGGTGTCTTTTGGAAGATCTAAATCCACTGCTCAAGCATCTGCAAAGGCGGCAGCTGGTGGGAGTGCCTCTGTTGTGATTGAAACTACCGCTGGTCGTCATGGTGCTGCTGCAAAAGCAACCATCAATGTAACCGGTGGCCAAGCAAGTGCAAATATCCAATCCACCTCATTAGGACGTGGGAAATTAGGCCAAAGTAGCAGCTCTCAGAAAAAATCTGGAGACCATCTCGTGTAATTGGACAAGAGCATCGTTCAGTTTTAGTAAGGCGCCTTTCAGTAATAGGCAATGACCATGTCTGAATGTTGTGCTTCATGTACTCATTTTATTTTGAACATGTGAGCTTGTTTAAACTTGTTTTTTTGGATTTATGGAAACATTTAATTGTGTTGGCAAGCATCAGATCAATTATGTTGTAATTTTTTTTATTTCTTTAATCTAACATTCATAAGAGTAGCATTTCTCTGTAGCTAAAAGGGAAATGGCATTGATTGATAGGGGGCGCCTGAGAACATTACTGTCTGAGAATGTCATCCCATATTCCTGAGACATCAATCCGCCTGTTGCCATTTCATTGCAAGCTCAGTACACTTTACAGATCTCCTATGCATAAGGGAACAAGAGAAGAAAGAAAATCATCCCCTCTCTACTTTCTGCCTCTTCTAAGATGAGTTTGTTTCAATAACAATTACACTTCTAAGTTGCCTCCCTGTCCAAGCACCTTGGTCAGATATATTGTCGGCAGCTGGGAACCCTCTAATCTCTTGAATTCTTCTTTTCTGTGTGGTCAAGTCCTTGATACTGGTCGTGCTCGTGTCTTTTGGTCCAGTAGACACCTGGTAACCATGATCAGCCTTCAAAGTTCCCCAGGAAGATTGTTCGCTGACCTCTGATCAACAGTGGCAATATTCAAGCTATGATATGTGCACTCGAAGTGTAGTGTTCTGCTCATCCCTTGCTGAATCGCAGATTGACGAACTGTCCACATGAAGGCCTCTAGAAGCCACCGTATAGCTGTTGCTTATTCATTTACTTGAAGATTGTGCTTGTTTCAGAGAAGGACCTTGGGTGCTTGTTATCTGCTGTCAATCCATAAAGGTTGGAGTAGGAGGTGGCTTCATATCAGGACTTGGGGTGCTTATCATCTGCTTTTCAACCATTGATGTTGGAATCGTAGTGGGTTTGATATCAGGACCCATGGAGGATGGGTCTTTTTTCTGAAATAATAACTCTGTCATTTGCTGCAAAACAACTGCCAAGTGTAACAGACTGTCAGAAATGACAGCAAACTGAAGGTATTGAGAAGTAAATGACTATGGTTCCATGAATGCCAAAAGAAATTAAGAACTCCATAGATAACACTGACCTTGTAATTGCTTTGGAGTAACCTCAAATTGATGCCACCATATTTTTCCTGCCTCAGAAGATAGTCTAATGTTGTGAAACTTAGCTGCAAGAATGAGAGACCCAGCAGCAATGTGGTGTGGTTTGAATTGCAGAGCTAAGGTAGTCGGTAGCCTGCACATAGAGTGTAGAATCAGTTCAGAGATAACATGACTGTAAAATACAAGGAATAAGTTGATAGTATCTCCAATAACTCACGTATCATTGATGAAATTTACAGCAGATTGTTTCACTTCCAATAAGCTCAGTAATCCCCCATTTTTCTATGCCTACACCAAGTGCTCAATAGTCATATCAAGTCAAAGAAAAAGCAAGAGAAAATTTATTGAAACGTTAACAAGCTAGATCTTGTTACCTTTCTGATGGCGGTTGATGCAGGGCAGCCGGAAACGAGGAGCAGGGCAGCCGGAAACGAGATCCACGCCGGCGGTTGATGCAACGGAGTAGGAGCACGCTGTTGATAGTGGGGCACGAGCGCGAGGACGGAGGCGACGTCGACGGCTGGGGCTCCACCGCGGCCCTGGAGGCGGCGCTGGCTGAAGCGCAAGGACGGAGGCGCCATCGGTGGATGGGGATCGACCGCGGCCCGGAAGCGGCGTCGACGGCTGGGGCTCCACTGCGGCCCTGGAGGCGGCGCTGGCTGAAGCGCAAGGACGGAGGCGGCGTCGGTGGATGGGGATCGACCGCGGCCCGGAAGCGGCGCGTGTTGGAGCGCGGGGTCGGAGGCTGCCTCGGCGGCTGGTGCTCGAGCGCGGCCCCGGAGAGGCGGCGCGTGCCGGAGCGCGCGACCGGAGGTGCCGTCGGCAGTCGTCTGTACCGCGAGGCTGGGGAGAGTGGGGGTGAAATGCGCGAGCGCGCTGCAGCCTCGAGAGGGTAATTGAGTCATTTAGGTGCCCAAGAATGACATGGCATGGTGACATGGCCGAACAGCTCAGACCAGGGACGAAAATGAAGCAAAACTCAAACTTCAAGTACTAATTTGGCCTCTTTCAAAGTTCAGGGACGAAACTGAGCCTTCAACAATAGTTCGAGGACAAAGTTGACTATTCACCCTTCCGAATAATGCACTGAGCACCCACAAAAAGTTTCAAAATTTTTCGAGCTCAGGAAGTATGAAATTCATTTGAATTTAGGAATGGATTTTGAAATTAATTCTAAAATCAAAAAAATTAAAGTGCCCGCCGTTGCAACGGCCAACCGGCGCGCTACAACGCCTGGCAGCCGCGTCGAGCGCCGGCTGGTGCTACTTTTCGCGCCGAGCCATCAAATCTTCACGGAGATCCGGGCCGAATCCCCTTTCCTCCTCTCTCCCTCGCCCGGTCTCTTCTCCACTGGCCGCGCCCCTGTTCTTCTCCCCGACACGCCACCGCCCGCCGGGCGCCAATCCTCGATGAGGCGCTGCCACCTCCTCCTCCTCCTCCTTTGTTTCTCTCTCTCCCGGCCGAGCCTTAATAGCGCACTACCTCCCGCTCCCCTCACTCCATTTATCCTCTCGCGGCGCAAGCACCAGCCCCTTTCTTCCTCCTCTGTTTCGAGTGCACCGACGCCATTGCCGCCGTGGAACCTCCACATGTCGGCAACTTCGTCCGGTGACTCCCATCCTCCGCCACTAGGTCGAAGAGTCTTCCGTCGCCCCCGCACAGGTCCTGGACCACCAAGGCGTCCTCCGGCCCACCCTCCCGTCGGGAACGCCCCCTTCTCCTTCCTTCGGCCGAGAGTGCCGCCGCCACCCGTGGAGCTTCAAATTCACCCTCACGGTACCGCGGTAGTTAAATTCCTTGCTCAGGCCACTCCCTCTCTTCCTTGCGCTTTGTTGCGATAAGGTTGTGGCTGTAGAGGATCCTCGGCGACGACGATTTCGCCGCACCACCCTCGAACCGCCATAACCGCCGCCGCGAGCCACTCGTCGCCAACCAACTTCCGGCCGTTCCCGTGACCTGCACCCGCGACAAATCGATCCCTCGCATCACGGTAAAGCTCCAAGACATCATCTTTTATTCTCTACTGCACTCCTCCACCGCGTGCATCGCCAGAGTCCAGCCCCCTCCTCCGCCGCTCGTCGCCGGCGACCTACCGGTCGTCGCCGGAGCTCGGTGCCACCCCTAATTGATTCCCCTTAGCATGCTGAGCGCAGCCGTGGTGGCCAATGGCATCCATTCACCGCCATTGAGCTCGCCGCAAGCGGGCCCCCGCAGCCTCCCCTGTTTTTGCTCCTTCTTCATTTTAATTTTTGATTTCCTATTAATTAATAAATCTTATAAAAGGCCTAATAAATCAAGGAAAAATCCAAAAATTTCAAACCAAAATCTGTTGGAATCCTTGTAAAATTAACTAATTTTCTGCTGAAACACCTTTCCAAAAACGTTCATGTAACTTCCTAAATAAACAGGTGAACCTTTTTTGTTTTTGAATTTTAAATGGAGTTACAGAAAGGTGCTAGGGTTAAAACTTGAACCATAATTGTATCATAGCAGTGTGCCACCCCTGTATTTTTCTCAGGATTTAATCTCAAAAAAGTTTAATGCATGTCATTAAAGATACTCCAAAATGCCCATTTAAATTGCCATTTTTTAAAATACATTACAAAAGTCATCCAAAAATCTAAACCTTTAATCAAAATTTTATTTTATATGTTCCCTAGGACATATATTAAATTTCATGATTTTACACTAAGGATTAGTATTTATTTAGTATTTTATAATGTTAAATAATAGAAACTTTGCTGAATTTTTATAAAATTTAGAAAATTCAGTTTGACCTCAACTAAAGTTTAAAATTCCTATTTCAGAGAGAGCTACCAACTAAAAATAGTCTCCTGGTAAACCTGTGAAGCTTCACCTTGATCCACACTCCATAGGAATAATTACATTTAATATTAAATGCCGAAATCAAAATGTTAGGGTTAACCCTAAAACCTCGAAGTTGTAATCTATGATGGAAACAGCATATTACACTATTCAATCATCACTCATATTATCCATGTTGCATCATGTAGACATTAAAGCGAACGAAGTAGCTGTCGACCCGGAGTCGTCCAACCTCGAAGAAGCAGTCAACGCCAACCCCGGCGAACCAGGCAAGCCCCGGTGCACAACCAGGTTTCAAGTTTTTTCTTTTGAACAATATGTGTCATGAATGTGCATTAGGTTTTTTAGGAGTTGATTGAAACCCTAGTTGCATCTGTCTCCCACAGGAAACCCTATCGATGCTTGGTATAGGTTTCCATTGTAGTATGCTATGCTTAGCAGTACTTACCGGTAGAAGTCGAGCAGAGTGGACGCTACTCGCGACTGGTAGGGTTTGATTAAAACTTGCACATGGCAAATTGTGACACATGTCTATGGATGATTAAGGAAAGATAAAAGTTGGAGGGTTAGACATGGTACAAGTAGGTCGGCGACTGGTCCGGGACCAGGGTGACCGTAGTCTTGTCTAGTCCGTGTGGTCCGAGCCTGATCAACAATTGAATGTATTAATCATATGCTGGGTATAATGGGGCCCAGTAAAGCTACGCAGCCTAGTGATTGCAAAGTCGAACCTGCCCTACGGTGTCTGATTCGGAGGCGATCTAGGGCGGGCAGTCGTGGGAACTTCACAGAAACCGTTCGGGACGTGTGTTCTGGTGGGATGCGGCGCTGCTAAGGCAGGCGTAGGAGGGAATTGACATTGTAGGACATGGTGTGAACGGTTGCCATGTGCGGTCTGGGACGTGCACGTGTCGTATGATTAGGTTTGAACCTGCAGGTGTAAAATCGTTTCGAACCGCTGTCACTCCCAGTTTGTGAGTTTGCTTGTGAAACGCGCCACATCCTAATTGAGATGATGAGCTATGAGGTTGATGGTTAAGTTATGATGATTATCTTATCTGTTGTTCCATTTATGATTGATTAGATTAGTGCAAACTAAAGTTACTATTCTAATTACTTAACCTAAGCTAAAACTTGGCCAAGAATGCGAGTCCCTTCTGCAAAGGTAAACCTACCCTGAGTCAGCCAGCATGTCTAGGTGTCGGCTGTAGTTAGGTAATTTGACGGGTCAGTCTTGTTGAGCTTCTTAGAAGCTCATGCTTTGCAAGGTTTTCAGGTGCCGACGTGTACGCTTACGATGATAGCCAGTGGGAAGAGCAGCTTCTAGAGTTCGGGAACCTCCAGTGAGAGCGTTGTGGTTCGCCGCAGTGAATCTTGGAGTGGCTAGTAGCATAATGCCACTGGGCACAGTTCATACTTTTGCTTTACCATGAGAGTCGGAGTCTATACTCGTCTTAGTCTTCCGCTGTTTGTCTGTGATTTCGAAAACTCTTTCATATTCTGTTATTGTTATAAGACTCAAATTTTTAACTTATGAAACAATGATGTATTAAATTCTCTCATCTTGTAAAGGATTGCTGTTTATCCTGCCTGTGTTGTACCATGTGTATGCTCGCTTCGCCGAGCATTGCCCAACAGGATCCTGGCGAGATGCGGGATCCGTCCCGGACTGAGTTTTCTGGGTGGGTCCGTGTCATTATGAATGATCAATCAAATCAATGTTGAAACCTTTATATGCCTTACTCAAACATTGAGGAGAATGTGGTACAAAACACAACAAAAAGTTGTTTCTAGTAGTAGATCTAGTCCTTGCAAAAGGAAAGTAGTAATAGACCAAGATGAAGTAGGCTACTTATGTTTAAAAAGAAGGTGAAAAAAGTTGTAGTTTCATATCAAGTGGCTGAGAACTATCAAAACTGTAAAGGCTTTAGCGCATTAATACTCTATTTGTTACCAAATGTCCAAATCCACAAGTAGAGTTAAACAAATAACTAAAAAATGCTATCAAAGATAAATTTAATCATTCCACATGAAAAATTCTATTACTTGCAATAAGTTGTCACCATTTCCTTAAGATTTGAATTAATAATTGTATCTTAATCATACGTATTCTAGATTGATAATTTGTAAAGAAAAATGTTCTGAACAATTGAGGCGGCCCGCCCCGAAACCAGGGGCGGTTCGTCTCATCCGGGATCCTTTCTAGACGATACTCGATGAAACAAATATTCACATGGTATAACATAGGTCGAGAAATAGCATAATTTACAAGATAAGAGGAAATGATTACGATCTTGGTTCATTACAGAAATCTTGGAAACAGAGTACGGCATATTACTTGCAAATACGAGTAAAAGCGGAAGCAAAAGACACAATATAGACTCCGACTCTCGTAGACTTAGCAAAAACATGTGCCTTACCCACTAGCACTATGCTACTAGCCACCCAAAGTTCACTGCGGTGAGTCACAGCGCTCCCATTGGATGCTTCCAAGGTCTGAGCGCTGCTCTTCCCACTGGTAGTGACCATCGCCAGTACAAGCGTTGGCGCCTAAAAACCACGTATCGTAAAGCGTGAGCTTCTAAGAAGCTCAGCAAGACTGACTCGTCAAATTGGCTGTCTACAGCCGACACCTAGACATGTAGGCTGACTCAGTGTAAGGTATTTTGGATAAAGGACTCGTGCTACCTGAAGCTACTCTGGTCAGGTTTTAGCTCAAGTTAAGTGGTTAGGAAAACTTAACTTTAGTTTGCACTAGTCTGAACAATCATAGAGAGAAACCAATAGATACATTAATCATCATCATAATCCAGTCATCATCATAACTCAACATCTTAATTAAATATGGTGCATTTCACAAGAAAACTCATAAACTGAGAGTGACAACGATTCGAATCGATTTCACATGCAGGGATAACCTAATTATATGACACGTACGTGTCCCAGACTGCATGTGGCAACCGTTCACACCAGATCCTGTAAAGTCAATTCCCTCCTACGCTACCTTAGCAGTGTCGCATCCCACCAGAACACACGTCCCAGACGGCTTCTGTGGAGTTCTCACACCTGCCCACCCCAGATCTCCTTCGATGAGACATCGTAGGGTAGGTTCAACGTTACAATCATTAGGTTACGTAGGTTTACTGGGTCCCATCATTACCCAGCATATGATCAGTATATTCAATGCTCGATCAGGCTCAGACCACACGGATCAGACAGGACTACAGTTACCCTGGATCCAGTCCAGTTGCCGACCTATATTCTCCTGTGTGACCCTCCAGTTTTTATCTTACATTAATCATACATAGCCATGTACGGCATGTTTCAGGAGGTAGTTTTATTCAATTCCTAACAGCTGCGAGCAGCGTCCACTCTGCTTGACTTCTATCGGTAATTGTGGCTAAGCATAGCATGCTATCACGGGCTACCTATACTGATATACCGATAGGATTTCCTAAGGCAACATATGCAACTAAGATTTCAATCAACTCCTGGAAACCTAATGCACATACACGACACATAGTGATAAAGGAAAAACTTCATAAAAAGGTTGTGCACCGGGGCTTACCTTGGTATCCTACTTTGATGGCGAGAGCTTCTTCGGTGAACGTGGGCTCTGGGTCCGCAACTACCTCGTTCGCTTTGACATCTACATGATGCAAACATTAGGGTACTGCCATTATTGATATGATAATATGGTGTTTTCGTCATTAATAATACGGAGTTTTTTACTCATGCCAGGGTGAGTTCACTTAACACTTAACGATTTTTGACAACGGCATTTTAATAAAGTAAATTATTCACCTACGACCAGATCCTGCCAGGAGATTATTTTTAGTTGATAGTACTCTCTGAAATATGATTTTTGGAGTTGAGTTAAGGTTGAACTGAAGTCTGGATTTTATAAAAATTCATACAATTTTCTATTAATTAAACTTAGAAATGCAAGAAAAGGCACTAAACTGCATGAGAAAATCATGAAACTCAATAGATGCTCTTGCAAGTCGCTATACTGAAGTTTTGAATAGGCGTTTTGATTTTTGGTTAAGATGCATAATGTAATTTAGAAAATAATGAATTAAATTGACAGGTTTGAGAAAAATTACATGCATGAATAAAACTTTGTTAACTTAATATCAAGGGAAAATTACAGGAGGTCGTGCCTATCATGACATACCACTGGTAGAAGTCTCAGCTCCAGAATAGCTCTACAACTCCAGCAATAAATCAAAAAC
Organism: Oropetium thomaeum; assembly: GCA_001182835.1. NCBI lineage: Eukaryota > Viridiplantae > Streptophyta > Magnoliopsida > Poales > Poaceae > Oropetium > Oropetium thomaeum. Next base: position 123,868 of record LFJQ01000104.1, on the reverse strand, counting down.
ATAATACATTAACCTATTTATTTAGGAAGTTCCATGAACTTTTCATGACAAATCTTTTCAGCAAAAGGTTAGAGCCTTTTAAGTGGGTTCTAGGAAAATTTAGTGTGCATTTTTAGGAGATCACAGTGATTTACTATGCATTTTACAAACTGGACTAGAAATAATAAAATTAATTTAAAAATTTGAAAAAGAAGGAAAAAGAGGGGGGGGGGGGGGGAGCTCCGGCGAGCTCAATGGCGGCGAGGTTCCGCTGGAGTTGGCCCGGTTGGTGCTCAGCCGGTCACGGCGCACACATTGGAGGTGGAGTTGGTCGCCGGAGATGGTCGGAAGGTGGTCGGCGACGAGAGGCGGCAATGGAGCGCCACTGCGGCGAGGTGCGTGGCGAAAGAGTTCGGTAGAGCTAAGGAAGATGTCGAAGAGCTTCACCATGATGTGAGAAGGCGAGCTGAGTCGGCTAGGGTAGCGGAGATGGCCGGGAGCAGCGTGTCGACATGAAGGTCGCGGCAGCGGCGATGGCGGACTGGTGGCGGCGGGTGGGTTCCGGCAGCTCCGGTGAGTCTCTGCGAGCAACAACGTGTCATAGAGGAGCGCAAGGAGTAGAGTAGCTAGCCAGAGGAAGGAATCGAACCACGTTTGAGCGGTGAGGGAGAAATCGAAGAATCTCGTGGTGGCGCGGTGGAGGAGAGGCTAAATGGCACGGTGTTGAGGCGCGGCGATTGGACGCGCGGGGCGGCGTTGGCGTGCGATGAGGGGAGGAGTGAGACGGGGGAGAGAAAAGGAGGAGGGAGGAGCGGGATTCCTGCATTGTCGATGGGACGGGACCGTCAGGCCGGCGGCGCAGCGCGCCAGGCTTTTTTTTTTCGCAATAATTCAAAAACCCCCCTCTGAATTCAAACAAAAATTCACACCTCCCGGGTTCAGAAAAATGTCAAAATTTTTGTGGGCACTTAGGACATTATTTGGAATAACTTTTGTGTTTGAAAAAAATCCTGATTCGACGTCTAAAATTTTAAGAATTTTCAACTATGATTAGATTTGTTTGAATTTTTAAGGAGGCTAAACCTTTTCGAAAAATTCTGGTAAAATCTCAAAAAGTTTGTTTTGAAGTGAACTTAATTGCATGCAAAAACATCAGTATGGTTATATTGAGGATTTGATGGTTTTGCAAGAGTCAAATGGAATTTGTACCCGCATGTCAACAATTATTGTTACCGGGATCCAAAACTCTTGATTTTTTGAAAATACTCAAAAATTTATCAAAATTTTTGTGGAGGTTAAGTGTAATTTTTAATACAATAATGCTATTGGTTTATGCAAAGATTTGCTTTGTGAGTTTGAAATTCATTTGATGAATTTTAAGTGACACTAAAGGTGTCACAGCCATCCCCTCTAAAAGAAATTGCGTTCCGCGATTTAAGGAGGTGGTTTGGTTTTTCGTGGGTACCTATAGCGGCTGGAAGTATCTCTGGGTAGTGCGTCCAAAGGAATTTCGCAGACTCCCAAGTGGCATCATCTTCAGAATGGTTGCTCCATAGGACCTTGTAGAATTTGAGAGTTAGTTTCCTAGTTACTCGTTCCTTCTCGTCCATTATGCGAATTAGTCGTTCTGGATATGTTAGATCCGATTGCAATTCTTCCACATCAGGGATTACTTGATCTCTTTCAAACATTTCCTCAGCTGGGAAACGTGGAAAACATTATGTACTCCCAACACCTTCTCAGGTGGCTCCACTTAGTATGCAACTGGTCCGCACTTTGCAGTGATGAGAAATGGGCCAATGTATCGTGGTGTTAACTTGTCTTTAACTCGAAATCGTTGAACCCCTTTAGTGGGCGAGACTCAAAGGTAGACATAGTCACCTACTTCAAAACTCGGTGGTCTACGTCTTCTATCAGCATAACTCTTCTGTTGGAATTTGGCTGCTTTTAGGTTAGCTTGAGCAACCCGTACTTTCTCTTCCGCTTGCTGTACTAGGTCAGGTCCAAGTATTATCCTTTCTCCTGCCTAAGACCAATTTAGTGGAGTTCTGCAGCTACGTCCATACAATGCCTCAAAAGGTGACTTTCGGATACTTTCTTAATAGCTATTATTCTAAGAGAATTCTGCCAATGATAGATAATTATCCCAGCTTCTTCCATGTTCCAAAACATAAGCTCGTAGCATATCTTCAAGGATCTGATTTATTCTTTCTATTTGGCCATCTGTCTGTGGATTGATAGGCAGAGCTATGAATCAACTTAGTACCTAGCGACTCATGAGCTGTTTCCAAAACCGTTCCTACAAATTGTGTACCTCGATCTGAAATTATGGTTTTAGGTACTCCATGTAGACATACTATCCGATCAATGTAGAGCTGAGCATACCTCTTCATGCCGTATCTCGCAGATACTGGAATGAAATGGGCTGTTTTGGTTAACCGATCTACTATGACCTAAATGAAATCCAACCTTTGAGCAGTCATTGGTAAACCAACAATAAAGTCCATACTGATGTCTTCCCATTTCCAAGATGGGATGTTCAAGGGTTGCAACAAACCGGCCCTTTTCAGATGATCCGCTTTAACTCTCCAACAGGTGTCACATTCGGCCACGTATCGAGTGATCTCTCTCTTCATTCTGGTCCACCAAAACTTTTTCTTTAACTCTTGATACATCTTGTTGCTACCAGGATGGACTGAATATTTGGATAAGTGAGCCTCATCCATGATCTTTTTCTGGAGTTCGTGATCCTTTGGCACCACCAATGTATTCTTGAACCAAAAGACTCTGTCCTCATCTTGCCGGAAGCACTTCATCTTCTTGTCTTTTAGTCCAAGCCTGATATTCTCCATGCCCTTGTCAAGTTGTTGAGCTTTTGCTACCTCGTCCTTGAGCGTCAGAACCAAGGCTAGGTTGTACAGCGACCCATGGGGTAAGATTCTCAAGCTCGTCTCGGGTTCCTCCGTCGTAGCCCCTTGATCTAGATAATGGCAGTGAGCATTCCTACTCAATGCATCCGCAATGACATTGGCTTTGCCAGGGTGTTCCAATTCATAATCCTTGATCAACTCAAGCCATCTACGTTGCCTCATGTTTAGGTTGCTTTGACTGAAGATTACTTCAGGCTCTTGTGGTCCGTGTAGAGGTGTACTAGATTTCCCAGCAAGTAATTTCTCCACACCTTCAAGGCTAACACTACAGCGGCCAACTCTAGGTCGTGCATTGGGTAGTTTAGCTCATGCTTACGGAGTTGTCGGAAAGCATAAGCAATCACCCGTCCTTCTTGAATCAACACGCACCCAAGCCCGATCCCTGACGCATCACAATATACGTCAAAGGGTTTGCTCAAGTCTGGTTGGGCAAGTACCGGTGCTGTGGTCAAATGCTTCTTCACACTCATCGGTCCACTTGAACTTACTATCCTTCTTGAGTAGCTCAGTAATGGGTTTGAACCGATGATTGTATCCGGCAAATCCCAGAAAACTACGCACCTTATGGACCGACATGGGTGCCTTCCACTCGACAACGTCTTGCACCTTTCCCAGATCAACAGCAATGCCCTTAGTGGATATCACGTGACCCAAGAATTAGACACGTTCAATCTAGAACTCACATTTGCTGAATTTAGCATACAGTTGATGATCCCTGAGCCCTTACAAGACTATCCGGAGGTGCTCGGCATGCTCTTCGGGGTTCTTGGAATAGACAAGAATGTCATCAATGAATACCACCACAAATTTTTTCTAGCTTCGGCATGAAGACCGAGTTCATGAGATACATGAAATATTCTGGCGCATTTGTGAGTCTGAACGACATCACCAAGTACTCGTATAGACCGTATCTTGTTGAGAAAGCCGTATTCGGAACGTCTATTGGACGAATCTTGATCTGATGATAACCAGATCTAAGATCAACCTTAGAGAAGACCTTGGCTCCAACCAGCTGATCAAATAAGGTGTCTATGTGTGGCAGTGGATATTTGTTCTTGATGGTAACCGCGTTCAAGGGGCGGTAATCCACACATAGCCTCAGGGACTGATCTTTCTTCTTTACAAACAAGGCTGGACATCCTCAAGGTGAGAAGCTAGGGCGTATGAAGCCTTTATCCAGCAACTCCTTCAGCTGCACCTTCAACTCGGCCAACTCTTTTGGCACCATCTTGGCAGGCCTTCGAGATATCGGGGCCGTGCCCGACTGAAGGTCAATCTGAAACTCAACATCCCTATCTAGAGGTAAACCAGGTAGGTCCTTTGGGAACACGTCTGAAAACTCCCTCACTACTGGTATATCTTCTAATTGCTTCTAGGTGAGGTGCTAAGCCTGAGCAGAGGTGGATCTTGGGTAGATCAGATTCAAGGCAACTGACCCATGAAGTGGTGAGTTCAAAGAGACTACACGGTTGGCGATATCGAGTAAGGCTTTATGGTGTCTCATCCACTTCATGCCGATAATAATATCTATCCCCTGCCCATCGATGATGATGAAGGTGGTGGAATAAGCTCTACCTCCCAGAATAAGTGGTGTTTCGTCTAACCCGAGATGTGTTAGAATATCTCTCCTCGGGGATCTTATCATGAAAGGGGGTTCTAGTTGAATGGTGGTGAAAGTTTTGTTCTTAAGAAATTTCCCACTGATAAATTGTGTGATGCACCGGAATAAAAAAGAATAAATGCGGAATGACCATTTAGCGAAAACGTACACGCCAGCATGGGCTCTCCCTTAGCTATCTCCCCGGCCGTGGTGTAGTTCACCTAACCAGTCCTGTTGGCCTTCTCGCCCTTCTGCTGGTTCTGCCCTAGATTGGGCAGGCGGCTGCTTCCTTGCTGCTAGTGTGTGGGGCATTCACGAGCAAAGTTTCCCGGCAGCCCGCAGGTGAAACATGGGGCTCCCGGTCCCGGTGTGGCGCTCTGCTGAGGGGGGCGAGGGCCCTGGTTTCTCTGCTGCGGTGGCGGTAGTGCACAGTACTGTAACATCCCGAACTAAATTCTCGCTAAATCTCTTGTCAATAAAGACTTAATGGTGTTCTATAAAAATCTCAAAACCCTAAGTAATGAAATCATAGGATCTAATCAACAGAACTTAAATTCAAAATTTAATTTGAAATTCAATCTTTATTGTCTTTCTGCTTCTCACTTCTTTCGCCCGTGCACCGCCGGCCTTGCTCCGCTCTGAGCAGGAACGAGCGCCGTCCGGTCTCCTCTGTTCTCCCAATTGCAAACCGCCGCCCGAGTCCCTGCTCCACCCCCGGGCGCCGCTTCCCTGTTCACTTCCATGCCTTCCCGACCCCGGCTTTGTGAGCCCGATTCGCTGACCTCCGACCCAGAGGTCGGATGATTTTTACGGTTCGCCCGACCTCCGACCCAGAGGTCGGATGATTTTCCCGATTCGCCCGACCTCCGACCCAGAGGTCGGATGACTTTTTACGATTCGCCCGACTCCGACCCCCTGCGGTCGGACATTATTTTCCGTCTCGCCCGACCCGTCGTCATCACTCTCCGCTTCGCTCGACCCCGAGGTCGGACAAGCCGTTCGCTCCGCCTCGCTCGACCCCGAGGTCGGACAAGCCGTTCGCTCCGCCTCGCTCGACCCCGAGGTCGGACAAGCCGTTCGCTCCGCCTCGCTCGACCCCGAGGTCGGACATTTCGCTCCGCCTCGCTCGACCCCGAGGTCGGACATTTCGCTCCGCCTCGCTCGACCCCGAGGTCGGACAAACTCGTCGGACCGAGCTCGAAGCGGCCACGCCATTAATGCTGCTGGCCATCTTCCCAACCGTAAAAGCGCCTGGCCGTACACAGCAGTGCTGCCACCGCGCCGAAAGTCTTCGTGATGGGACGCGCACGCCCGGCGCCCATGCGCTGCAGTACGCTGCCGCCGCGCCAACTTGCGTCGTCCTGGAGAGACAAAAGGAACGGAGGCTGATATTTTCCAGAGACGAAACGTTTCACTCGTGCGCACTCCTTTGCTCTTCTGCGCGCTCGTCTCTCTGCTCTCGTCTCCACTACTTTCCGCCTTTACCGCCGAAGAGCTCCGCAGGGCCCGAAGCAGAGCAAGCTTCTCTCGTGCTCAGGTGAGCTCGGTAACCCATACCCTGCCGACGGTTCCATCATCCGCCGTTGTCGTCTCTAACCGCCGCCCCCATTCTTCCGCGTTATTGCAGAATATCGGCGCGACAACATCTCTTCTCCGACGACCGGTCTTCGTTGTCGTTCGTTCTTACCGTCAGTCCTTGGTAATCTTTGCCGTCCGACCTGTCTAGCTAAATCCTGTTTACCGAAACAACACACTAATTTTGTTAAAAAGAAATTCATGCACCTTCGTTTCCCTATTAATACAAGTTACCATCCAGCATTGGATCCCTGTTTAAACTAAGTTACCTTGCATTTCATATAGGAGCTAAGCTGCAGACGGCAACCGAGGCTGAGGAGGATTTCCCTGCTGCCGACCCCGCCATCGACTGTGCTAACTTCTCCCCGAACCGAGGCAAGCCCCGGTGCACACCTAAGATTTAAAGTTTTACTTTGTCACTATCCTTGTAGGTCTGTTTGTGCATCACGTTGAGGAGTTGTTTGACACCTAGTTGCATAGCCTTAGTAGGAGTTCCTATGGGATAACTCAGTAGCGTCAGCTAAGCGCTAGCATGCCTTGCTAATATTAGGAATCGGTAGCATATGAGTAGTATGGAGACTACTCATTCGATAGCTAAAATCTTGTGGGAGGGGTGACTGTCACATGTGTAGTCTTTAAGGAATGGGCACAAAATATGACATTAACTGTTGGTCAATATTGCTGAATGGATTAAGTTAACAATGGTACTGAATGTCGGCACCCATGGGCAAGTATTGAGTTGTGTACCGAATGCATACTGGCATATGGGACCCAGGAAGCCGACGTAGCTCATTGCGCAGTGATTGGACGACCAGCCATCTCTTTTTCCGGGTGAATGGACCGTTATGGTGGATGATTTCGCATTTTTGTTTCTTGGGTATGTGTTAGTGGGAAAGGCTTGGGGCCGTACAGGGACGCAGGGCGTTGTCTGGAGGACCATGTCCTTGGAGAGATGGCAGTCGGACCGACACTGTCGCGATGCAGTGAAAGGTGGCCACGTGCGACTCGTGGAGTGCGCACGTGTCGTGTTATTCGGGTTTCTCCTGAAGGATGTACATCGATTATAATCGCCGCCCCTCACGGTTAAGAGTACCCGCTTGTCCACTGTGTCACATCTTGCCGAGAATGTGGGTTGTATGGTGGGAAAACCGATGTATTGGGATCTCAATAAATTGTATTGCAACCATGTTGGTTTAGTATTAAGAGCACATTTTACTACTGCTAGTGAACTCTTAAAATCTTGGCTAAAACCTGAAAATAGGATTTACCATTAGTGCTGTTTTTCCAAATACTTACCCTGCTGCCACAAATACTCCCTGCATACTAGGAGTCGGCCTTAGAAGGCCTATTGACGGGTAAGTCTTGCTGAGCGTCAGTCGCTCACGGTTTGTTGATTGTTGTTTTGCAGGTATTAGTGCTGACTGTAGCCAAGGTGGTTGGGAAGAGGAGACGCCCTCGGAGTGGACCTTCGAGTGGGTCCCCGCTTCGCCCTCCCGTGGAGATTAAACACCATCGGGCTGGGGTGTTTAATCGAGGCGTCGAGTGTTAGATTTTTGTCTCCGCTGAAAGCCACGTGTTTGTTATCAAAACTACGTTTCCGCACTTTCTAAACTTCTGAAATCAGTTGTAATATAACCTGAATTAATGTATCTTCAAGTTATTTATGCGAGTCCTTGTTAATTATTGTACTGTAAAGTCACTTGTTTCGGCAAGCGGCCCCCCCGAATGATCCTGGATGAGCAACCGTACGATTTTATCGGACGGGGTTGCGACAAGTACCCACCCTGCTGCTGGTTCTGCGGGAGTCTGTACGATTTCTGCGGAGGGTGGTAGATCGATCCCTGCGGAGTTGCAGCTCTGAACTTCCTACCATCAGGTGCGGTGTACGCCAAACGGTACTTCGGGGGCGGCGCATTAGACGGGCCACACCGAACCTTCTTCTCCCGCTGTTCCTTCTCCAGGTACTCCTCCACGATGAGAGCATTGCTCACGAACTCGTTGAAAGAGCCTCCTTGATTTAGAGCCAGGCGGCCTTGGAGCGTGATGTTCAGCCCCTCCATGAAGCGGTGCTTACGCTTCGCATCTGTATCCACCTGTTCTGTAGCGTGTAGGGAGAGCTGATTGAATACCTTGGAGTATTCATGCACTGAGCGGCTTCCCTGGGTCAAAGCCATGAATTACTTAGCCTTCCTCTGCATCGGTCCGGCAGGAATGTGGTGAGCGCAGAATGCCTCCCTGAACTGGGCCCAAGGCACTGGAGTATTCGATGGGAAAGTGGCGAGGTAGTTTGCTCACCATGCACCCGCATGTCCTTGCAGCATCTGCGTGGCGAACATCGTCTTCTGGTGCTCCGTACAACGGAGCAGCCCAAACTTGGCCTCGATCGTACTAAGCCAATGATCAACCTCCATTGGCTCCCTGGCATCCTTGAACTCTGGGGGATGAGTTGCTAGGATGTCGACGTAGGTGCTATCCTGGTGCTGGTTCCGGGGACCACCATTTTGGTTGGCGTTCTCCATCAGAACCCTCAGCATTTTGCTGTTCTGCTCACTGCGTTGCAACATAGCCGCCATAGCTGCGGCCAGTGTTGGTTCACCACGTGGGGGTGGTGGGTTCGAGCCTTTAGGATCTTGGCGTCCGCCCCTTGTATTCACGATGCTAAAAAGCGAATAAGGCTTCCGTTAGTGCAGTTCACTCCATGATCCGCCTTGACATACGAAAAGGATTCAATAAAGCAATGCACTGATAACTTATAAAGACCAACTTCATCCATTTTCAAAATCATGATAGTACATCAGTCACGAAAACCTTCTAGTCTATCAAACATTCCAGTATTACATCTTGACACCTTACTGCTACCATGATACCCTTACTAAGAGGGCACAACACCTGACATGACAACGATCACAACGCACTCCTTACCCTTACAACCTTGATAAACTCGATTAGCTAGGACATCACAGATCTAATAGCCTGTGCTACCATCGTTGATCTACTCCTCCTCAGGCTCTAGGTTCGAGGCATCAGGGTTCGACTTGACTCAGGTGCATCGTCGTCCGCGGGAGGTGGGGGCGGTGGCTGAGCCTCTAAGAGTCCAGCGAACTGATGCTGCAGGTGGTGGTTCTCGTGAACGAGATTCTCCACTACCTGCAGGGCCTCATTCCGAATAATCTCCAACTGATGAATGTACTCCAGCATAGCACTGCAGTCGTTATTTCTATCCTGCAATTGGGCCGTCTTGATCGCAGAAATCTGCTCTAACTCAGTGATCCGCTCGGCTCGGGAGTCACAATGAGCACGCAACCCGTTGTTTTCTCTCCAAGCTCTGAATCTTCTCCTGGACCCTGGCTAGCTCCTTATGAGCGCGTCCCAGGGCCTGAAGATCACATTCGGCTGTGACAACAGTGTCCTCGTATAGGTTGAACATCACCAAGCTCTGCAGAAAAAGTGGAGTCACAAAGTCCTATTCTCCCTTGAGGGTCTTGTCCCTAGCAGCCTTGACATTCCGGCGCCAGGTACCGTCAATTTGATGCCGTATCAGAAACAGCACTGCTGGCTGATCCGCCAAGTCCTCTAGGTGCTCATCACAGAGCCTCAACAGGGCCCCATGGGCAGCAGCCTCAACAGCCTCAGCCTTATCCGAACCAAGTGAGATGGTGGTCCAGGCCTCCTAGTCGGCTCGGTGAGGATGAGTGGGAGGGTAACTGTGATGGAGCAGCGCGACTGGCCATGCTGCCTAAACTCCCGGATCTGGAACCATGGAGTCTCAGTATAGCCCAGCGACTGCATTGTCTGGGCGGAGCAGCTCGGTGAATCCTCTGCTCCCGACTTCTGGTGACTCGGGTGGACGTGGAGTTCTCAACCCCAAACCCCTCCGGCCCTGCTTGTTCGTGCTGCCAAACATCTACAACCACAGAGATGAACAATATTTTATTAATTAGAAGTCACATGTGGACACATAGTTCAAGGCATGCATAAATTTCCGATACGTAAATATTCCCACCTCTGGTTAAAAGAATATTAGAGATCTACAGGTCTAATGGTACAAGCATTGCTAATCTATCGGTAACCATTAATCACCCAAATGAGATTATGATATGCTTTTGCCTTGGGTTTCTTAATAGTTTCAATTAACATACAATGCATTTCCTGCTCGGCCTATACGTCCTTACCAAAATAGAAAATAATATTCGTTAAGCGGTGGCATATCGCACTCAAGTTAGACGTTTCTACACGTTCTCACGATATCGCGGTCAGTGTACCTGCAGAAAAGCACATTACAGCCAGTTGCAATATAATATATATGTCAAAATAAAAACAACAACCCATATCATTGCTATATGGGTCGCCCCGAGTAGGCCACGTACGGGGATCACGGTGTCCGACCTTCACCGCGCGGTGACAGACTGCACTTCACCTCAGGTAGCGGAGGTACAAGAGAGTCCCGCAAGACCTAAGTCGTGAGGAACAAACTCATCTCTTGTGCACCTATGGAACAAGACGCCACTGTTGCGAAGGTCTGCATTCTTAACAGGTCCGTAACCCAAACCTCATACGGTAGAGGTCCGCTTCTCTCCCTAAACGGCAAGGGGGCGTACTATGTTACAACGAACATAATACCTCCTTTCATACAATCATGGTACAGAACACTACTGTTGCCGTCGCAACAGGGATTTCCTAACATTTCACCGCAGTCGGGCGGTGTACCTTATCTTGCTTACCTAAGTGTAGGTGCGCCGTTACAGAAATTTAAATCTAAACTAAGTTTAGTTAGCTCCTACACTAGGCTAAATTTGCCACCTGATACTACTTACTTCCTATTAGGGCTCCTACCTCACTCGCGCGCAACTTTCAAAAATATACCTTTCACATGTTGTACCGATCCCAACCTGGCTCTGATACTAGCTGAGGCGGCCCACCCGAAACCAGGGGGGGTTCATCTCATCCGGGATCCTTTCTAGCGATACTCGACGAAGCGAGTATTCACATGGTACAACATAGGTCGAGAAAACAGTAAAATTTACGAGATAAGAGAAAATGATTACAACCTTGGTTCATTATAGAAATCTGGGAAACAGGGTACGGCATACAACTTTCAAATATGAGTTTAGCAGAAGCTTAAGACATGATACAAACTCTCATAGACTAAGCAAAAGCATGTGCCTTGCTCACCAGCACTATGCTACTAGCCACTCAAAGTTTACTGCGGCGAGTCACAGCGCTCCCATTGGATGCTCCCAAGGTCTGGGTGCTGCTCTTCCCACTGGTAGTGACCATCGCCGGTACAAGCGTCGACGCCTGAAAGCCACGTATCGCAAAGCGTGAGCTTCTAAGAAGCTCACCAACACTGACCTGTCAAATTGGCTGTCTACCGCCGACACCTAGACATGCAGGCTAACTCAAGGTAGGGTATCTTGCATAAAGGACTCGCGCTATCTGAAGCTACTCTGGTCAAGTTTTAGCTCGAGTTAAGTGGTTAGGAAAACTTAACTTTAGTTTGCACTAGTCTGAACAATCATAGAGAGAAGCAATAGATTTACTAATCATCATCATAATCCAGTCATCATCATAACTCAACATCTTAATTAAATTTGGTGCATTTCACAAGCAAACTCATAAACTGAGAGACAGCGATTCAAATCGATTTACACCTGTAGGGATAACCTAATCAAACAACTCGTGCGCGTACTAGACCGTACGTGGCAACCATTCACACCAGATCCTACAAAGTCAACTCCCTCCTATGCTACCTTAGTAGTGCCGCATCCCACCAGAACACACGTCCCAGACCTGATCAAGCTCTGTCCACACGGATCAGACAGGACTACGGTCACCCTGGACCCGGTCCAGTTACCGACCTACATTTTCCCTGTCTGACCCTCCAGTTTTTATCTTCCATTAATCATACATAGCCATGTACGGCATGTTTCAGGAGATAGTTTCATTCAACACCTAGCAGCTACGAGCAGTGTCTGCTCTGCTCGACTTCTATCAACAATTATAGCTAAGCATAGCATGCCACCACGGGCTACCTATACCGACATATCAATAGGATTTCCTATGGCAACATATGCAACTAGGGGTCAATCAACTCCTAAAAACCTAATACACATACACGACACATAGTGATAAAGGAAAAACTTCATAAAAAGATTGTGCACCGGGGTTGCCTTGGTATCCTGCTTCGGTGGTGAGAGCTTCTTCGGTGAACATGGGCTCCAGGTCTGCAACTACCTCGTTCACTTCGACGTCTACGTGATGCAAACATTAGGGTGTTGCCATTAGTGATATGATAATATGGTGTTTTCATCATTTAATAACATGGTGTTTTTATTTACTAATATGAGTTTACTCATGTCAAGGTGAGTTCACTTCACACTTGACGTTTTTCGACTACGGCATTTTAATAAAGTAAATTATTTACCTACAACCATAGACTAAAATGAAGTTTTAGATCCTTCCAGGAGATTATTTTTAGTTGATAGTACTCTCTGAAATATGATTTTTGGAGTTGAGTTGAGGTCGAGCTGAAGTCTCTGGATTTTCTAAAAATTTATACAAGTTTCTATTAATTAAACATAGATCTTCAAGAAAAGGCATCAAACTGCATGATAAAATCATGATACTAAATAGATGCACTTGCAAGCATCTAAACGGAAGTTTTGAACAGGGGTTATGATTTTTGGTTGACATGCATAATGTAATTTAGAAAACAATGATTTAAATTGATAGTTTTGAGAAAAATTACATGCATGCATTGAACTTTGCTAAGATTAAATCATGAAAAAATTTTAGGAGGTCGTGCACGCCATGACACACCACTGGCACAAGTCTCGGCTCCAGAAAAACTATGGAATTCCAGTAAAATCAAACATAGAATACATTAACCTATTTATTTAGGAAGTTCCATGGACTTTTCATGACAAATCTTTTTAGGAAAAGGATAGAGCCTTTTAAGAGGGTTCCAGGAAAATTTAGTGTGCATTTTTATGAATCACTGTGATTTGTTATGCATTTTACAACTGGACTAGAAATAATAAAATTAATTTAAAAATTTGAAAAAGAACAAAACAGGGAGGGTCGGAGGAGCTCCGGCGAGCTCAACGGCGGCGAGGTTCCGCCGGAGCTGGCCCGGTTGGTGCTCAGCCGGTCACAGCGCACACGTTGGAGGGTGGAGTTGGTCGCCGGCGATGGCCGCAAGGCAGTCGGCGACGAGAGGCATCAATGGAGCGCCTCTCCGGCTTGGTGCGCGGCGAAAGAGTGCGGTAGAGAGCTAAAGAAGATGTCCAAGACATTCACCATGACGTGAGAAGGCGAGATGAGTCGGCTAGGGCGGCGGAGATGGCCGGGAGCAGCGTGTCGACGTGAAGGTCGCGACGGCGGTGATGGCGGACTGGCGGCAGCGGGTGGGTTCCGGCAGCTCCGGTGAGTCTCTGCGAGCAACAACGTGTCATAGAGGAGCACAAGGAGTAGACTAGTGAGTCGGAGGAAGGAATCAAACCACCTTCCAGCGGTGAAGAAGAAATCGAAGAATCCGTGGCAGCGGGGGCGCTCCGAACCGAGGTAGACGACGACGCGTTCTCGACGATTCAGGGTGGCGCAGAGCGATAGCTTTGGCCGGGAGCTGAAGGGAGTGGAGGGGAGGCTAAATGGCACGGTGTTGAGGCGCGGGGAGCACTGAGCGGAGCTGTCCACGCAAGGGGGAAGGGGGCGGGCAGCGGCCGCAATGGCCGTCGGTGCGGTGCTCGAGCGCGGAGTAAGGAGGGAAGTGGGGAGCGGTGTTGGTGCGTTTCTTTCTCGCTCGGCGTCAGCTCGAGCACGCGCGCGCACAAAGGTTTTAATGGCCCGTGCGGCAGGAGCGGCGGGTGAGCGCAGGGGACCGGCGGCGGCAATTGGGGCGTGTGGGGCGGCGTTGGCATGCGCAGAGGGGAGGAGTGAGAGCGAGAGAGAGAAAAGGAGGGAGGAGCGGGATTCCCGTGCTGTCGATGGGACGGGACCGCCAAGCCAGCGAGGCTCTTCGGCAGCCGCGGCGGGTGGCGCTGCAGCGCCGCGGTTGGCCGGCGGCGCGGCGCGCCAGGCTTTTCTTTTCTTTTTTTTTTAATAATTCAAAAACTCCCCTCTGAATTCAAAACAAAAATTCACACCTCCCTGATTCAGAAAAATGTGAAAAGTTTTGTGAGCACTTAGGATATTATTTGGAATAACTTTTATTTTTGAAATAAATCCTGATTCGGCTTCTAAAATTTTATATATTTTCAACTCCGATTAGTTTGTTTGAATTTTGTAACGTCCCGCCTCCTCGAGGCCGGGCCCGCTTACATCAGGTAGCTTTTTGTAGGACGTAGGCTGGCCTCACAGACCAACACAAGTCTTTTCTGCGCACATTTGTCCTCACTCGTACGCACCCAGGAATAACTTTCCGGTCGGTCACCCATCCTGAAATTGCTCCAGGCCAAGCACGCTTAACCTCGGAGTTTTTCGGAGCTAGGCTACCGGAAAAGAAGTTGCAACTTGTTGGTATGAGTATCCTATGAATACTATTAAGCCCTGGATCGGGGTGTCACATACTCACCCCCTTAAGAGGCCGACGTCTTCGTCGGTCAATCCCAAGCCAGGAACGTTCTCGCTTGGCCACGTCCATATGTCCCGTGCCAGCGCATGTGTCATGCTGTGTGTCCACTCTGTATCCACACCAGCCATGCACACCATGCCTGCGCAACTGTGACACACGCGCCCGTGAAACCGCGAGAGTCGGCTCTGATACCATTATGTAACGTCCCGCCTCCTCGAGGCCGGGCCCGCTTACATCAGGTAGCTTTTTGTAGGACGTAGGCTGGCCTCACAGACCAACACAAGTCTTTTCTGCGCACATTTGTCCTCACTCGTGCGCACCCAGGAATAACTTTCCGGTCGGTCACCCATCCTGAAATTGCTCCAGGCCAAGCACGCTTAACCTCAGAGTTTTTCGGAGCTAGGCTACCAGAAAAGAAGTTGCAACTTGTTGGTATGAGTATCCTATGAATCCTATTAAGCCTGAATCGGGGTGTCACATACTCACCCCCTTAAGAGGCCGACGTCCTCGTCGGTCAATCCCAAGCCAAGAACGTTCTTTCTCGGCCACGTCCATATGTCTGCCAGCGCATGTGTCATGTTGTGTGACCACTCTGGATCCACACCAGCCATGCACACCATGCCTGCGCAACTGTGACACACGCGCCCGTGAAACCGCGAGAGTCGCCTCTGATACCATTATGTAACGTCCCGCCTCCTCGAGGCCGGGGCCGCTTACATCAAGTAGCTTTTTATAGGACGTAGGCTGGCCTCATAGACCAACACAAGTCTTTTCTGCGCACATTTGTCCTCACTCGTGCGCACCCAGGAATGACTTTCTGGTCGGTCACCCATCCTGAAATTGCTCCAAGCCAACCACGCTTAACCTCGGAGTTTTTCGAGCTAGGCTACCAGAAAAGAAGTTGCAATTTATTGGTATGAGTATCCTATGAATCCTATTAAGCCCTGGATGGGGGTGTCAAAAATTTTTGAGGAGGTTAAACCTTTTCAAAAAATTCTGTTAAAATCTCAAAAAGTTTGTTTTGAAGTGAACTTAATTACCATGCAAAAACATCAGTATGGTTATATTGAAAGTTTGATGGTTTTGCAAGAGTCAGATGGAATTTGTACCCGCGTGCCGGCAATTTTTAGTACCGGGATCCAAAACTCCTGATTTTTCAAAAATGCTCAAACATTTACCAAAATTTTTGTGGAGGTTAAGTGTAATTTTTAAAATAACAATGCCATTAATTTATGCAAAGATTTACTTTCTGAGCGTGAAATTCATTCGATGAATTTTAAGAGACACACGAGGGGTGTCACAACAATATTCTCATTGAATGCCTAACCAATGTTGCACTTCCCACAAAAATCTCATGAAACAAATGATGGAATCTTTAGTGCACCAATCAGTGTTGTTCTTCCAGCATTATTCTAGGTTTCTTTTGAATCATAAAAGAGCAACAAATAAATCTACAAATAAATACTACCAAGTAATTTACAATGTAGCTAAAAAACCCAACAAAAATCAAGTGAAAGTTGTTTTATGCAATTCATAGTATTGTTAAGCTAAACATATGTGTGTGTAAAAATTATGTTGAACCAGCAAAACAGTCCCATGGAAATCAGAACTATATTAACGCATCATGTACATTTATATTGACAAGAGGCAATGATGTATTCTTAAAATAAGAATTGTAGAAGACCTAAAAATCCATGGTAATTTGGCTATTGCCTTCATCATGTCTATCTAGCCACCTTTTGAGCCATGCTTGTTGAACATTCTATAAAATCTGCAAACAGCTGTTAGTGTTCTTCATCTGTTTACTCTCTTAGATCCAGTAGTGTCATGGAGGAAAAGAGCATGCCAAAAAAGGTGATAGACAATGGAGCATCGACGTATTCTTTGCTGATTGCATAATAGAACATTACAAAGTTAAACTAATAAAAGTGCTATTTAGATTATCATGCTTACCATGCCGGTGATTGATCTCCATATTTCACACCGCCGTCGTCGGTATGTTGTACGCACAATTACACTACGACACTAGATCATTTACTATAGCCTTAATTTCTTCAGCTAATTCTACAACACTAAATCATGTGATTCTAAACTTCTGACATTGTGAAATAAAACCTGAATAAAATTGAGTTACAATCACATAAAGTCCCGACATGATTGCCACAGAAAGACATACAAAATAGATGTCGTTTCTCAAAAGTGTCCCATTCGGAGAAGATCAAGCACGAACACATGTAGCAGTATAGATGATGGACTTGAACTCCAAGCAATTTTCACTCACTTAAAATGCAGCACCACAGCCCATTAGAATTTAGAAT
Source organism: Oropetium thomaeum (assembly GCA_001182835.1). Classification (NCBI taxonomy): domain Eukaryota; kingdom Viridiplantae; phylum Streptophyta; class Magnoliopsida; order Poales; family Poaceae; genus Oropetium; species Oropetium thomaeum. The sequence continues at coordinate 106,894 of LFJQ01000104.1, read as the reverse complement.
TATACTTTGTCTAAATATATAAGCTAACCTGATAAAACTTCATGAACAAGGCCTAACATAGATGGATGTCTTATATATGTCACACACATCTGCACATTAATTTTTCATCAATGAATAGGAGCACACAGTTGATCTCTCACGCCTTCAAACAAATTTACATGTATACAACAGCAATCAACATATACGTACAAGTACAGTTGCATCTCATACTGATCAATGTTGTTAGAAAAAAAACAGATCAATAAATAACATTATGCACTTTCAATTTCAGCACAGAAGAGGCAAGAGATTGGGATTAATCGTACTCAGTTGCACTACGCCTCGTGCCCCATCTTCTAGCACTACGCCTCGTGCCCCATCTTCTAGAGCAAAGTCTAGAACGCGCAGAAGCAGTAGTTCACAACGCCGCACACCGAGCAGTGCCGGAATTCATGCCGCCGTGTCTCTGGCTGCCGGCACAGCGCCTGCAAGCACAGCTGTTGTCGTCCACGTTATCGTCATCCGCCACCACCGCAGTCTCGTTTCCGGCGGCCACAGCAATCAGCAGGCACACCTCACCAGCGGCCACCACGCGGCACCCGCAGTCGCTGAGTAGGTCCCGCTGGGATGAGGCATTTCCACTGCCGCCGTTGTTGTTGTCCCTGTAGCGCGAAGTAGAGAGGCCAGCGAATCTACGGTGGTGACCGCTGGGGCAAGCTCGCGGGCTCCTCCACGCACGGCAACTCTCACATCGAGTCGTCCACGGACGGTGGGGGCACGCTCAGCTCCTCTGCGCACGGCGACGATGGCGCACGGCGTAGAGGCTTGGTGGCTCCTTCGCGGATCTTCGGTGACGTGCGTCGGGTCCTCTGCGGATCTCCGAACGACGACGGCGGTGCACGGAGTAGAGGCTTTGTGGACTGCGGCGGATCTTCGGTGAGGTGTATTCGGTGCATTGGGGATGGGGGCTTGCCGGCGGCGACGGGACTGGGGATTCTCTATGGGCTCCGCTCTGTATCTGTTATCGGGTAGTGGGGGCTTGGTGGCGGTGCGGCACGTGTACTTGGCATCGTCGTCGCGCGGGTTCGTCTTGAGTCTTGAGACAGGAGCAGAGCGTGGGGAGAGGGGAGAGTCCACGACGAAGATGAGTTCGATCCTGTTACGGGCAGGTCAACTCGGCTGGCAGGGTACACCGACGAATTCTTATTCCGCGCGGCAGGATGCACGGATGATGGTATATATATATAATATTCAAACTTATTATGGATGTACTCTTTTCGAATCTTTTTGACTGTGGTCTTCTATCAGTTTGGCAACATTTAGAAAAAATAAACTAACCTTTTACCCTCAGCTTCACAACACCTGCGCGCTGTAGGTATACGCCGTGCGGGCGCACCGTGCGGCCCTCCCCCTCCCCAAGGCGTGGTGCCCCCCACCCCACGCCGTGTGGCCCTCCTCCTCATCTGGCTCACACTGCTGCCTCATCCCCATCTACCTCACCGTGCCTCCCAATCCTTAGCCCCATCAGCCTCTCTAATCCAACCCTTTGGCCATAAAGAATGGCGGTAATGGAAGGGTACTCACCTCTGATGGAGCAGCGGTGGCGGTCAACGGCTTCACCGCGCGATGAAAGCAGCGGCTACGTTGGCGTTGACAAAGAGCTCACCCTGTGTTGACGCGAAGATCGCGCCGTTAGACACGAGTACGCCCTTGTGCGAAATCCGCGCGACGAATCCGCAGAAACTGTAGCCGCCGGTTAGCTCGAATCCGTCGCAGTAAGACCAAGGATCGCCGCTCCGGGAGGGACCCCGTCAGGAGCGACGCGCCGTGGGTTGCCCTAGACGAGCTAGGGCGCCTCCTTGCACAGCCGGTGCGCGTAGAGGAGAGAATTAGGGTTTAGAGAGGGGATTAGGGTAAAAGGGATAAAAGAAAAACTAAATTTGATAAAAGTAATGTTTCGATTGGAGTTGGTTGCCCTCAATCGGCCGTGGACCCTTTATTTATATAAGGGGGGGTGGTCTTGTCCCTTTCCAAGCCAAAAACGAACCGAATCGCGCTAGATCTGAAAATCCGAGTCGGTATCGAGACCCACCGGAACCTCCGGTCAGCCACCGGAACCTCCGGCACCGGACACTCCGGTCACCGACCGGACCCTCCGGAGAACCCGTCTCTGTTGATCCTGGAAAAGACGCCAATTTTGGCCACCGGAACCTCCGGTCGGTCACCGGAACCTCCGGCGCCGGACACTCCGGTCACATACCGGATCCTCCGGTGAACCCGTCTCTGTGGACTCTGGAAAAGACGCCAATTTTGGTCGTCAACATATGCCCCCCTGTTTTTTAGCAACGATGAAGTGCTGAAAAACATTTCTAATGACCAAAATTGTCTAAGGGCGATGGTCTTTTGAAATAACTCATCGGCCGTATCAATTCTACATCCGATATTTATTATATCGGTCATGTATGACTCAAGCACTTTGCCATATGCTAGGATGATACCTTTTCAAGTATCTACCATTCAAAGCTCTAGGCAAACGCTCACCTTGCAAGGTCTCTACCATATATGCATTGCCAACGATTACTTTGACAATTTTGTATGGACCTTCCCAACTTGGAGACCACTTGCCGAACCTATTGTTTTTCGACCCGAGTGGTAAAATCGTTTTCCACACCAAGTCTCCTACTTGAAACGATTTCGCCTTTACCTTCTTGTTATAGGCTCTAGCAACTCTAGATTTGTCTCGTTCAATCTCCTTTAGAGCTTCCAATCGTTTATCGGTTACTTCATCAATATTGTCCATCATCAAGTTATGATAGTCAACAACCGATAAATTGTTTTGCATAGCCAACCTATAGGCATCTAAATTAACCTCAACGGGTAACATGGCCTCTTGTCCATAAACTAACTCAAAAGGAGTAACCTTGGTAGCGCCATGTCTAGATATCCTATGAGCCCATAAAGCTTCCGACAAGACTTCATGCCATCTTCTAGGATTATCTTCTATTTTCTTTTTTATCAACTTAATCAAGGTTTTGTTGCTAGATTCAGCTTGACCATTAGCTTGAGCATAATAAGGTGATGAATTAAGCAATCTAATTCCATAAGATTCAGTAAATCCCTTCACTTGACTAGACATAAAAGAAGTACCTTGATCCGTAGTTAAAGTTTGAGGAATACCGAATCTATGAATAATATGCTCAGTTATGAAATTGATTACCTCCACATGCGTCATATTCTTGAGAGGTACCGCTTCGGTCCACTTTGTGAAATAATCCGTAGCAACCAACACGAAACGGTGTCCTTTTGAAGAAGAAGGGTGTATTTGACCAATGAAATCCAAACCCCATCCTCGGAATGGCCAAGGCTTGATAATAGGATGCATCATAGCAGCCGGCACTAACTGAATATTACCAAACTTTTGGCACTCTTCACAACCTTTGTAGTAGCGGAAGCAATCAGCTATCATCGTTGGCCAATAGAAACCGGCCCTCCTCAAGAGCCACTTCATCTTAGGAGCCGACTGATGCGAACCACAAATGCCTTCATGCACTTCTCCCATAGCCACCTTAGCTTGTTCTGCATTTAGACACTTGAGAAGCAAATCTTCACCGGTTCGGCGATATAAGTCATCGTCAATTAAAACAAATTTGAATGCCCAATGCGGAACCTTCCTATCAACTTTCTGATTTGGATCACGCAAATAAGCGATGATAGGAGTTCTCCAATCCTCTATTTCGGTTGTATTTTGAGTGCCATCGGGAGCAACCGAAATCGAAAGGACCTCAAGCATCGGTTGTGCGCTAACTAGAAAATTTTTCTTGTCAACATTATAACCTGATGCTTGTTGTGCTAAAATGTTAGCTCTAGCATTATCTTGCCTAGGGACATGATGTATAGAAAAATCATCAAAATAAGAGATAACATCCAGGCATTTGTCGAGATAGGCATTTAGTAATCCATCTAAGCATTGAAAAGCACCACGCACTTGTTGCACAACTAGCAATGAATCACCAAAAGTCTGCACATGTTTCACCCCCATGGATTGCAAAATTTCTAAACCGAAAAGAAGAGCTTCATATTCGGTTTGATTATTGGTACAAGGATATTCCAGTCGGCTAGAAGCTTCAAAAGAAGCACCATTGGGCGATATAAGGACAACACCTATTCCTCGACCTTCTCTACAAGCCGATCCATCAAAGAATAATTTCCACGGTGTGATAGCAACATACCCAACCTCTACCTTATCTTCCATGTCTATCCGATGTTCGACAATAAAATCGGCTACTATTTGACCTTTCACTGATTTTAGTGGTTCATAAGCAAGATCATACTCAATCAAAGCATATGCCCATTTACCTATTCTACCTTTCAAAATTGGCCTATGTAACATGTGCTTAATGACATCGGTTTGACAAGTCACAATGCAAGTACTAGATAAAAGATAATGCCTCAACTTGGTACAAGCATGATATAACGAAAAGCACAATTTTTCAATAAATGCGTACCTTGTTTCCGCATCAATTAGTCGCCGACTTACATATGTGATGATATGTTCCTTCCCGTCGGCTTCTTGAGTCAAAACAGCCCCAATTACTCCATCTTCCGCTGCAATATAAAGCCTAAAATGGATCCCACTCAGTCTGCCTTGCATGGATGCAGACTGAGTTGGTCTCGTCCCTCCGCCGGCCCTGCTTCCTATGCCCATCGCATATCTGAAGCCACTGAGGGTAAAACAGAAATCCAGCCTTTTGGATTGTACCACGACGTCACATTTTAAATCACTTTCAAAATAAACTAGAAAGACAAAAAAAAAAGTCCAACGGGAGTAGGAGTTTCTACAAGTCAGCACAGATTCTTGGTGCTTGTTTTATTGAAAAACTTGAGAAAACATATTGAATTAAGGTAGAAGATTTTTTTTGAAAAATAAAAATAAAAATATATGTAACAAATATTGGGCAAATTTCTTAACAGCCATCTAGAAAATTTCAAGTTTTCTTACTATCCATTCAAAATTTTGAATTGTCTGTCACACATCATTCTTATTTGTCATTTCTTATTCAATACTGTTATCCATTTGTATTTTTGTACCTGGAAAATGGTATAGATTATGTAGTGGGAATTGTGTGTCACCAGAACGTAGGTTCAATTTTGGATGTTGAGTTCTTTTAAAAAAATTAACCTCAAAGTATATCTTTAAAACTTCCACTGGGAAACAAACTTGAATGTTTTCAAAAAGGTTATGGAAATTCCAACGTTTTTACCATTAGTGTTTATGAAAAGGTTTTATTTGTGAAAGTTATATACCACTATCATTATAAAAATATAGGTGAAATATCTACATGTAAAGCTATAGATACTAAGTAATTATGGACCATGGTATAGTGTGAAAAATTAGTTAATGAGATATTCCCAATATTATCTATGGATTATAATGCCTATAGTTATTTTTTAATTATTGTCTTTTGTATCATAAAATAGTAAAATATCTATATAAATATATATAAACAATAAATCAACCACTACAACTACTAGTATCATACCGGTGCTAAACGACAGTTTGAAATAAAAACAATATGTTAGCCCACCACATATTGTTTTTTAGTACATGGCATATTCATATTTCTCTTCTTTTAGACATTACTAAATCTATAGTAAAAGTGAAGTTTACATACAAAGAAACGGTTTTTTTCCTTTACACGTCTTACAAAGATGACTTCCATGTTCTCCTACAAATAGTGAACGTAAAGATACATAGCTGTTTCCACAAGCATCACAATAGCACCTATTGGAAATCTCCTAACCATATCAATAACTGACCTCAATGTTTGGATAGAAACCACCTTCATCATCATTTCACCAACATTGGTGGCATCCTGACCATACTTTTTCTACATAATAGACTACACATGAAAACAAAAATCATATTAAACTCAATGTGTCACAAAGCAAACAAACAAGAAACAAAGCATGTAATACTAATATGTACCTTGACATTGTGGTAAGCTTCTTCAACACCCTTCTTCGTAGCCTCCTTGAATAAAGAAGCTCCAGTAGGAAGGATCATGAACTCCTTTGTACAATATAAATGTAGAGAATATAAATAACATTGAAATAATCGAAGAATCAACAAGAATAGTTGCCTTGGGGCATTGCCTGCATAGCTAGCTTGGTTCTAGGTTCTAGCATGGGAACCACCATTGATGACATCAAATGCAGGAACAGGCAAAATGAATTGCTTGTTTCTAGCAAGGTTTGTGATGTGCTGAATAAACATAACAGATGCAATTTAGTAACGCAAAAAGAACTCTTGCACATCAGCAAGAATTTCAACATGAAACTAACAATCTTCTAACCTCGTACAGAGGAATCTTCATGATGCTAGCTCCAACTTTGCAAACAGCAAGTGACACGACCAGAATCATGTTAGCACCAAGCTGAATACATCACAAATCGATTCAGCTTCCAAACGACACGTTCCGAAGTCCACAATTGCAGCACCACATCTCCTCTAGTTATCACCCGCGCGAACACGAATGACCTCGCCGAGAAGGCTAGTCTTTGCCTGTGAATCAGAGAACACAAGCAAGAACGAAGTAGAACGCAACCAAATTTGCAGATGAATGATTAACTCATAAAGTTACGGTCTAACAAACCGATGAAACGACGACTCGGTTTTTATAGAAATTACCTAAGCAAAACTCGAATCCTAATGGTGGAGGTGGTGGCTGGATATAAAGGAATTGGAGATGTGCAAGTCCCCTGGATGCAAACCTAATGGATTCTAACTTGGTACAAGGCCAACCGGTCTAAAGTTGGTGTCGCAGCACCTTGACAGATTCCGGATATCCAATGTTTCGATGATTTCCGTGTACCTTGGAAGAATTTGTATACGGGACCAGTGCCATTAGAAAGATGATCTCGTCTTCTATCCATGCAGTGGTAGATCACCTAAAACGAAGTCTGTATGTGAGTAGGGAGTCCATTTTAGTGCAGACTGCTCCTGGACTCCGGATTGGATTCAAAGCCGACATGGATTGGGTCACTTGTTTCGAAGATTCCCATCGAATCCAGATGAATTAAGGTATGGGAAACATGGAATTGGAAAGATAATCTTCTCAGCTTTCCATGCATATGTAAATTGTTCAAAACGAAGTCCGTATGCGACCTAGACATCCATTTTAGTGAAGACTGGTCTTGGACTCCGAGATTCAAAGTCGATGTCGGTTGGGCCTCCAACTTGCATAAGACATCCATGTTGGAAAGATAATCTTTAAAGGAAGTGGTCAAGGGGGAGGATGTCCAAGGGCTTCCTTTAGCTGCTCCCCATCTGGTTGGACCGCCCTTGCTCTTAGGCTGGGACCCCATTGATGATTATCAATCCGACGATGACGCGTTGGCTGTACTGTGCACACTTTCAATTTGTTGATCCAAACGAGTATTTCTACATGACAACAAATACATAGATCATGGCGTAGTAGTCTTCGTTCAAATAGATGGAATATTGACCAAGATAAAACACATGCACCTTTAATATATATTTATTGTCTACTGATAATATATGTCGTCACTATTATATCATTATTTATGATGATCAATTTGCCACAAGTACTTTGTTTTTTGTGTGAATAATTATGGCCACTAATAACAGTATAAGCAAGGATATTTTTGTCACTGATATATATGCTTTGTGACTATGAATGTAGTCACAAATGAGATGGTCTATTGTGGCATCCTAATTCGTCACAAATAAGCAGGGTAGTTGTGGGAAGTGAAAAATCGCCAATATATTGTTAGTGACTTGAGTATTTGTGGCAACTAGTGGCGAACAAATTAATCATCACAAAGAGTGTTTTGTGGAGAAATTTTATCTTTTTGTGACAACATTTGTCACCACAAAAACTATGATCCCTTGTAGTGAAATTGTTTTCAAGGGGGAGGACGTCCAAGGGCTTCCTTTGTCTGCTCCCCATCTGGTTGGACCGCCCTCGCTCTTAGGCTGGGATCCCATTGATGATTATCAGTCCGACGATGACGTGTTGGTTGTACCGTGCACACTTTCAATTTGTTCATCCAAATGAGTATTTCTATATAACAACAAATACATAAATCATGGCGTAGTAGTCTTTGTTCAAATAGATGAAATATTGGATCAAGACAAAACACATGCACCTTCAATATATCGATATGTAGCATTGCCATGGTTATATCTAAGATATTCGTGTTCTCATCATTCTCCCCCTCTTGACAGCAAACCATCCTCGGTTTGGTCAGGCGCATAAAAGGGTGGTTCATCGTCGTGGACACACATGGAGCAATTACTTTTTGTTGTTTTGTGAACCAGCAATGCTCCCCTTCCGGAGATTGAAGCTGTTTCTTAGATGAGAAAATAGAGGGACTATACAGGACACAGTTATATGATTGCAGCTATTTAATTGACTCATTCAATTGTAAAGCTACATGAGATTCAAGATTGTCACAAATGTAAACTCGATGTACCATATACTGTTCTTTGTAATTATAATTGCCAATGAAATGAAAATAATGTCTAGTGAACCATGGCAATTGAGCACACATAAATTTCTTCTCTAACCTACTAAGATCATATAAAGTATCAAATTCAATATAACCCAAAGTTTTTAAAGAAGACAAAAGCATAAGTCTTCTGTTTCAATAGCAATGGGAAGAAAACGGTTATTTTCTGCACAAGTATTTGGTACCAAACTAAAAGAGTCATTATCATTCCCAAGCTCTTGCAACGGAACAAATAAGGCACTATCTTTAAACTCTTGTTTATCACAAAGATCAGGAGCAAAATCAACTCGTGATGAAGGTAAAACAAAACATGGTTCCACTTCATGGATAAGCATATCAACATTTTCATTACCTTTTCCATCTTTTTTCAGCCACTGAGTGGGCCTGTACTATTTATGACGGTTCTAAAATTTCAGATGGGATTGTCAACTCACTAACCTCCAAATATCATGGTTTTTATTTTTCACAATATCCTGCAAAGGGTTAGGTATAGGAAGGACAACAAACTTTTCTCCTCTATATGTCGAATATCTTTAGTAGAATTAACCATATCAAATGGGTCAACAAAGAATTTCTGCATAAAGAATTTTCAAATCTTTCCAAGTGCGAGGTAAGTCTGAAGTTTCAAATGCTTTCCATCACCAGAAAGCTAAATTTAGCAATATATCTTATTTTTTTACGATCACAGAGAGAACAGAGGATAAAGTTTATCTACCTCTACTTCCCACTGACTGTACTCAGCAGCACTACAACCACCAAAAATAGGAAGTGATGATAAAACACAATGACCTAAAGCGGCACTCATCATCGCATTGTCGCTCAAACAATTTGACCAATTATCTTTTACTCCTGTCATAGTTAGTGGGAAATAGAAGATAACACAAAAATATTATTCCTGTCAACTACTGTGGATGGTTAGTGGAACTTTCAATCAAACAAAAGAAAGTGTCTAACCAAGTTCTTACATGGTTATTACAAGCAAAGCAAAGATACATGGAAGAAGTGAATCAGTGATTACGAGGGGCAAGAAACTGTGCCTGTTTAGAACCTTATTTCGAGCTTGCAATGAAGGTGAGCTGCACACAAATCAATAACAGATAGTAAGTGCTGAATAAGTGCTCAAAAGCTGGTCCTAGCTGCTGGTCTAAAACGTCTTATGACTGTTATGATACGTGGTTAAAGAACAAGTGTAGGAAAATAGCAACAAAGATCAAGCCAACACCGAGTGTTCCAAGAAAGGTTTCTGTATTAGATTCATTTTTTACACTAGAAGTAATCACAATAGTTCTACCTATTTTTGTATTTTTATTTCAACTCAAAGTATGTGAAAACGAACCACACAAATTTTATGATCAGAACAATATAATTGCTGAACTGAACTCGGGGTCAGGATTTTTTTTTTCTTGCTGTCTTTTGAGGAGTAAACGAACTCGGATAGCGGAACAAGGTGGGATCGTGTTCGGAAGCTCTGGCTAAGGATGTGTGAATGTGGTGAAAAACAGATGAGACACAACAAACAAAGGGTGGGATCAAGGTGGGGAAAAAATTTGGCAGCATTTGAAATAAGGTGGCAGAAGCAAAACAAACTGTAATGAGACGTAATCTTAACCAGCAAAAGAATTGATTAAGGACAACAAACTCAACACTATGGAATCCAAAATTGAAATATGGAAGGCTGAACATGGTCGGAATAGGATTCATCCTATAAATATTTTTGTATATGGCGTTTTATGGACTCTAGTACGAAACAAAAACAAGGAACTAGGGAAAACAATGGCGAACCTGAGTAAAACCTGAAACTCTGATTACCACTTGATGGGTATAGGGTCCCAATCTTCCTACGGGTTTAGATAGTCAAAGATTTGGGCGGAGTCATGAAACAAATCGATTCGGCTTCCGAACAGCATGTTCTGAACCCCGCAATCGTAACACCACATCTTCTCTAGTTATCACCCGCGCGAACACGGATGACCTCACCAAGAAAGCTAATCTTTTTCTGTTAATCGAAGAATACAAGGAAGAACATGGAAGATCTAACTCAATGCTGAATTAATCACACGAATTGGGGTTCGGGCGAAACTGTTCTTGACAGAATAATCTAACTAAAATCCAAACTCTAATGGTGGAGGGGTGGTGGCTGTATATAAAGGAATGGGGACGTGCAAGTCTCCTGGGTGCAACACTAATAGACTCTAACTCGGTACAAGGCCGACCGACCTAAGGTCGGTGTCGCAGCACCTTGATAGATTCTAGATGGTCTAATGTTTTGATGATTCCACTGGACCCTGGAGGAATTTGGACACGAGACCAGTCCCATTAGAAAGATAATCTCATCCTCTTTACATGAAGTGGTAGATTTTCTAAAACAGAGTCCGTATGCGACCTGAGCGTCTGTTTTGGTGCAGGCTACTCCTAGACTTTGAATTGAATTCAAAGTCGACATGGATTGGGCCACTTGTTTTGAAGATTCTCATCGACTCCAGATGAATTAAGTATGGGACCAGTGGCATTGGAAAGTTAATCTTATCAGCTTTCCATGCATATGTAGATCGTTCAAATGAAGCCGTATGCGACCTGGATGTCCATTTTAGTGAAGACTAGTCCTGGACTCCAAGTTGGATTCAAATTCGATGTCGATTGGGCCTCCACCTTGCATATGAAGGACATGCTGGCCTCCAAAGGAGGTGGCCAAGTAGGCGGATGTCAAGGGCTTCCTTTGGCTTCTTCCCATCTAGTTGGACCGTCCTCACTCTTAGGCCAGGATCAGTTCGACGACGACGTGATGGTTGTCCCGTACACATTTTTAATTTGTTCATCCAAGCGAGTATTTCTGCATAACAACAAATATACAAATAATGGCGTAGTAGTCTTCGTTCAAATAGATGGAATATTGAATCAACATAAAACACATGCACCTTTATATACCGATATGTAGCATGGCCATGGTTATATCTAAGCTATTTATGTCATCATCACATAACAGATGGAATTTAGTAAGGCAAAAATAACTCTTGCACAACAGGAAGAATTTCAACATGAAATTAACAATTTTCTAACCTGGTACAGAGGAATGAAATTAATAATCTTCTGAGGAACCTGGTATGGAGGAATCTTCTTGATGCTAGCTCCAGCTTTGCAAACAGCAAGTGACACTGCCAGAATCGTGTTAGCACCAAGCTGAATACATCAAATCCGTAAAAAAATCCAATTTGTTAGACACAACTGAAATAATCATTATGAAAAATCCATAGAATGGTACAACCCATGTGTAAAAGTATCTTCTGCTTGCAGCATGTCGATTAATTTTTAGTTCCATCAAGCTGCCAAACGATAAAGTTGTCGACGTTTGTATGAGCTGTAGGGCCTGTGGAAAAGACAAGAAATGGGTACCTCAATTTATGTCACATTAAAAAAAGGGCCAGTTGAGAAGAAAAACCTTGCCGATCAGAGCAGGTCCAATGACAGGGTTCACTTAACAGCCTGAGGCACATAAAAAGTAGTGTAAATTAGAGTGCTATTATTTTCTGTCTACTGAAATTGCAATGGCATAAATAAAACTTAACCCAAATGGTTCATCTGTGATAGCACAAACAAGTCTTATTCAACAAATTAAGCAATGAAGAAGCATCACGTTGACTAAGAATGGACTGTAGAAATGCAAACTGAAGATAGACAACCGGTACCATCAATGCTAACAGGCAAAAGGAACTTTGTTCTAGGTCATGCAGAAAAGTGTCCCAATTTAGCCACATTTAGAGAAGGACATAAGACAAGTGCTGATTAGAGGAGATCAGAAAATTTATACAAGAAATTATAATTTGAAAGGTATCAAATCATATGGTAGGCAAATAAGATAGTAAGCCAAGATAAACAAAACAGAAATAGCAACCTTTGTCACTTACATCAATAAAACACATATGCAGCACTGAAAACGCAAATTACGACAACATATAAGAAAAGAAAGACCATTTTATAGGTAAACATTTTTTTTCTAGGAACCCTTTTGTATGTATAAACATGGTTGTTCAATGAGTATATTGTACATAAATGCAAGCGTTCAAGGCAAACTTTTGAAACTCCCTTGCCAAGTAATCAGATCTACCATCCCTTAACTGCAGAGCTTCATAAATATCTGTGAGAGTGTTTGGGGTCAAGCATCTATCTGCAAGACAAGATTAAGACAGAATTCCAATTTTTTTTAAGATCCATCAATACTCGACTAAGAATAAATTTTCCTCCTGCCCTAAAGTTTGGAAATCAAGGAGAATCAAGCACATAATCAAACTATAAACGAATTACCAAACTGCTTGTTCATAAAATGAAATTCTAGATTGTCGCACTTGCATGGGTAAAGAAATTCATTTAAAAGATGTTGGCAACGAACTACCTGAAGAAGAATATTTTTTTGGAGCACGTAGTTAAAATCTTACACAAGAACCTGGATGGAAAAAAGCATATTGAGAACAAAGTCAACCACAGCATGCCTTTCAGATATATAACTACTAAATAACAAAATGGCAGGCAGGCTACATACCCGGCGGAGGATGTCACGAAGGGGCATCGGTCTTAGCGGCGCGGCGTGTCCTGGCAAGGCAGCGGCGGATGACGGCACGGCGGGGCGTCGGTCGTGGCGCGTGGCACGTTCCGGCGAGGCAGTGGCGGAGGATGGCACGGCGGGTGCTGACAGAGCTCGAGGCGGCACGGTCCCAGCGGAGGATGGCGTGTCCTACATGAGATCGTGGCGGCAGCAGAGGACAGCACGGCGGGTGTCGGCGGAGTTCGAGGTGGCCCGGTCCCGGCAGAGGACGGTGAGCCCCACGGGAGATTGAGGCGGTGATAGACGACGGCACAACGGGTGTCAGTGATGTTGCCTGTAAGCCATGCGCTCAGTTGGTTAGTTAGTTAGGCTGCATATTCAGTTTCTTCGGAGTCAAGTTAGCTGCATGCATTTAGTTAGAGAGTTAGTTGTTCAGAATTAGTCTTGCTTTCCTAGTTTGTAGGAGGTTCTCTCAGCCGAGTGGTAGTCCTAGATTCCAGCAGGCTACTAACGCCACTTCCCCTGTTTTGCAATTATAAATAAAGAGGAGTAAACAGAAAACGCTGCAGCTTCATCGCAGTACAAACTAATGTCTAAATTATGAGTTGTGAGTGAGAGTTTCTTGCCTGTTTGCCAACAATTGGTATCAATTGCATCTTTAGTTGAAGGCTCGCTGGATCCCTCTCGGTCCCCAAGACAAAGAATGCTGCAGTCTCCCGCCCCCGTCCTTCGTTGTGGACGCCGTCCCAATGGCGAGCGCAGCGTTGTGACAGAGCGGGTGGTGAAGGAGGTTCGAGGACAGTGGCTGCAGCTCTCAAAGACCAACTACACAGACTGGGCTCTGGTGACGAAGGTCATGCTGCGCACTCATGGCCTCTGGGCTTTGATGGAGCGCGACACTGACGACCCTGAAGCTGATGGAGATGCCATGGAGGCCTGCTGCGTGGCGCGCCGCTGGAGATGGCATTGGGCATCATTTCCAAGGGCTCCGCCAAGGTGGCGTGGGACGCCATGGAGAAAGCACGCGTTGGCTCAAACCATGTGCGCAGGGCGACGGCGCAGAGACTCCAGCGGGAGTACGAGAACATCTCCTTCCGGAATGGCGAGTCGATTGACAATTTCTCGCCGTGTCTAGCAAGCTGGTCCAGCAGCTAGAAGTCCATGGCGATTCGGAGGAGGACGAGAAGGTGGTTGTTAAGTACCTACGCGTCGTGCCTAGAGGTTTTCCTAGATTGCAATTTCAATTCAAACGTTGCTGGATCTATCAATGTTGACTATTGAGGATGTGACCAGGCGACTCAAGGTGGTGAAGGACCGCGAGGCCGACAACGTCCCTGCTTCGGTGGACGGGAAAATTGCTGCTCACTGAAGATAAATGGATGGTGCGCATCAAAGAACGACAGGCAAGAGAAGGCAGCTCGAAGTCAGGCACCGACAAGAATGGTGCTCAATGCCGTCAGCATGGCCCGCACAAGAAGAAACCTGAAGGCAGAAACATTGGAGGTTCAAGTGGCGGTGAATCACAATCCGATGATCACATCAAATGCCTTAACTGCGGCAAGCACGGGCACTGGCCGAAGGACTGCAAGTCACTACAACCACTTGCCTTGTTTTGTAATTATAAATAAAGAGGAGTAAACAGAAAACTTTGTAGGTTCATCGCAGCATAAAACCATTGTCTAAAATATGAGTTGTGAGTGAGAGTTTCTTGCTTGTTTGCCAGCAGGCAGAGCTTGAGGCGGCGCGGTCCCGACGGTGGACGGCGCACCCTACGGGAGATCAAGGCAACGGCAGGTCGGCTTGCAGGATTTTTTTTTTTAGAAAGACTTGCAGTATGTTTGAGAGGGGATTTCTATATTGTTTTTTTAATGTGTGTCGGGTAATAAAGGATCATACGATTTGAGTGGAGGAGGCTAATTAGACATCTAATCCATCTGATTTGAGTGATTGAGTGTTTTGGACGTAATTGGAGGGGGAGATTAGAAGGGGGGAATTTTGTATGGGGTGGATGAAAAATGAATGATTGGTGTAGCACGATTATCTAAAAAATAACACGTAAAAAGGAGGAGAGCCTTGATTGAAAGGGGCTAAAATATCTGCTAACTGAAAATTAGCATTTCTTATTACCAACCAACGGTCGGTTGCTGCTGTCAGTAGATAGATTCACTGGTATTACAAATCATTAAATGTAAAGATTGATTATTAACATTTTGGTCATTAACTATAATAAGGGCCAACCTACTTATTGCAGGTTTATTTGAGATTACAATAGCCCACCTTCACTCGGCTTTACTTTGTTGCGACATTGGCTTATATGACCTGACATTTTGCAGCTAAGTTACAATGTCGACGTTGATTAACATTAGAGTGCTCGAAAGAAGCTAATCGAAGAACATGGGGCCACACGACTAATTCAGTATTTGCTGACTCAGGTCCTTCTGGACGGGACAGCAGACGTCTATCGCCTAAATTGTACAATCCAAAAGCAGGGCGGTAGGCATGAACGAGCCCGTGGCGACCTGCCAGGTTGCAGCGCTTTCCAACATATGGTACTAATATGATTGATCTTATTTATGGAGCACAGGACAAAAGAAGAACACGGGTGACGGATCCGTTGTCCAGTCATCTCTTCCAGAACCCAGAGAACCGGAACGTGGCACACCGACAAGGCCCGCGCGGCGTGCTTAGTCTCGCCCGATGAACGCTAGATAAATTATCGAAAAAATACCAGTGCATGGACACGTACAAGCACAGCGTGGCCTTCCTACTCGATGCTGGTTCGAACTGCTACGGCAGTATAAATAACTGTCGAGGCTTCACCTTTCTCTGCACCACGATTGCACGAGGAGTTGTCCAGCTTTGTAATCACTCGAAGATTGTTAAGAGATACAAGCACTTGGTTCCTACGACTGGTTAGATGGAGCACCACGGACAGTACGGCCACGACACAGCTCGCGTCGACGAGCAGGTCGCCGGACACGGTACCGCCACCACCGGAGTCCCCGGAGCTACCACTGGCGGCGACCAGATGCAGCCCATGAAGGAGGACCACAAGACGGACGGCCTTCTGCGTCGCTCGGGCAGCTCCTCCAGCTCCAGCTCGGTAAGTAGCTAGACTCCACTGTCGTCTGTCTCTATCGTCCCACTGTAATCTTTGAGGAAGGAATTATTACACAGTCTGAGGATGACGGCATGGGCGGGAGGAGGAAGAAGGGCATGAAGGAGAAGATCAAAGAGAAGCTCCCCGGTGGCAACAAGGACAATCAGGCGACGGCCACCACTGGTACTACTGCAGCCAGCACCGGGGAGAAGAAGGGCGTAATGGAGAAGATTAAGGAGAAGCTCCCCGGGAAGAACTGAGCTCCCAAGATTGCGCACCCACCGTTATATGTGTCACACGGACAGCAGACGATTGAGTAAATAAGAGCGGAATGATATACATCTCTTCAGGCATGATGGCCTAAGTGTGTGGGCTTTTTTTTTTTGCGAATTGTGTGTGTTTTAATATTTTTCCTTTAATTCGACGACATTCGGTGATTTGTGTAAACGTCATTGTACGCGTCAAATCTTTGTGGGTTGTTCCTAACTTCTGTTGTCTTATGGGGACTCTTATCAGAAGAGTGCCATCCACATTACTTCGATCCTACATCTTTATCCTTACTTTCTCCTTCCTCCTTTCATATCACCGTCCTCGTCCTCATCTCTGGGATTAGCAATTAAATCAATAAATTCTAAAATAATTTGTATTAACATTAATGAATGAAGCATAATAGATATTTGATAATGTAGTTTTAGTTACCGGAAACATACGAGAGACATATAGAGGGAGAGACAGGCTGAGAACACAAGAAAAATACTCCAGCTTTTATTGGTAGTAGTTGCAGTTGTTCGTCTTTCTCATTGTAATGTTCATGTACACGGACAGTAGTAGAGTAGCTCATGACCTCTGTATTCTTGAGTTCTTGCATTAAGGTAGGAGATCTATGTTTTTTTTCAGTTTTTTTATCGAGATAGGAGGATAAAAAGGTTTTTGGAAGCACAGAGATAGGACGATAAAAGGTTTTTGGAAGCACAGGGTCTCTACCTCCTCGAGTCTTGTATCGAGATAGTAGGACAAAAGATTTTTGGAAAGCACACTTCATCGTGCGGCTGTTTGCTCGGTGTTCTTGGTATTCATTATCAGCGAAGTTTTTTTCCTTGAGAAACAGATAGCGGCTTGCTTCACTAAAATCGTTCGGATATGTTCGTTGTTGCCTCTCACGCAAATGGGATGTTTTTTTTATCAATTTACTTCTATAATAAAATTTGTCGAAACACCTCTACATGTTTGTTTGATCACACTGTGTATGAGACATGTTTGTTGGTGTGCTTTAATGAAATGGGATAGATGTGTACGTTGTTGCGTTTCAAGCAAATAGGATGTTGTTTCTATACCAGTTTTATTTTCATAATAAAACTCTTCGAGATACCTCAACATGTTTGTTTGATCCAAGGAAGTGTATAGGATACATTTCGTTGGTGTGCTTTAATAAAATGGGGCAGATGTGTCTGTTGGAGTGTCTCGTGCAATTTAGGTGTTGTTTTTGTACCAGTTTTACTATCGTAATGAAACATTTTAAAACACTTTAAACATGTTAGTTTGGTCCAACAGAGTGTATGGAACGTGTTCGTTGGTGTGCTTCAACGAAATAGGTAGATGTGTTCGTTGGCATGTCTCGTCTAACTCGGATGTGTCATTTCGCATTAATTTTACTATCGTAATGAAACTCTCTGAAACATCTTAGGCATATTTATTTGCTCCAACCGAGTGAACGGGACGCGTTTGTTGGTGTGCTTCAATGAAATGGGGCAGATGTGTCCATTGGTGTGTCTCGTGCAAACCGAGTGTTGTTTTCGCACCAGTTTTACTTCCGTAATAAAACTCTTTGAAATACCTCAAATATGTTTGCTTGACCCAATGGAGTGTATGAGACGGGTTTGTTGATGCGCTTTTGAAATGGTCCAGATGTGTTCGTTGTCGCGGATGCTGTTTTGTATCAGTTTTACTTCGGTAATGAAACTCTTTGAAACACCTTAACATTTTTGTTTGGCCCAACAGAGTGTATGGGACACATTTATTGGTGTGTTTTAACGAAATGGGGCAGATGTGTCCATTGGCGTGTCTCGGCACCTTGGGTATCGTTTTCGCACCAGTTTTACTACTAGAATGAAACTCTCCGAAACACCTCAAACATGTTTATTTGGCCCAATGTATGCGACACGTTTTTTTTCTTTTGGTGCGCTTCGACTGAATGGTTAGGATGTGTCCGTTGGCACGTTTCTTGCACATCAGGTGTCATTTTCGTCCCAGTTTTCCTTTCGTAGTGAACTCTTTGAAACACCTGAAATTGTTTGTTTGGCCTAATAGAGTGTATGAGATGCATTTGTTGGTACGCTTCAACGGAATGGTTCAGATGAGTCTATTGTCGCGCTTCACGTCAGGCTCGAGACACAACTCCAAGGCCCTATAGAACATGTCACTTCGGCATGGACTCTAGGGGGCACCGGGCAGGTTCTGGGCAGCACTATGCTCGTGACCCGCCGGTGCTACAATATTAGAGGGCTCAGCAACCCAGGACTGAAGATTGGGCCATCAAGATCACCGATATCATGAGGGAACAGTACGCTCTTAAGTCGAAAGAACCGGCGTTCATGTATTGGCGCCGTATCCTAGCTGGTTTGATCAGGAGCCTTTGTGACGCGACCCCGCCCAGAGAACCCCGTCTCAGGACGGGCACGGTCAGTCGTTGAGCCAGGATCCTGTTGGGCAACGCTCGGCGAAGCGAGCGTACACACGATACAACACAGGCAGGAATAAACAGCAATAATTTTATAAGGAGAGAGAATTTAATACAACATTACTTCATAAATTTGAAGTTGGATCTTACATTGATTCAGAGTACGCAAAAGTTTTGAAACAGAAAAAGCGGAAGACTTGAACGATTACAAACTCCGACACTCGGACTTAAGCAAAAGCACGCGCCGTGCCCAAGGGCGTCATGCTACTAGCCACTTCAACAATTCACTGCGGTGACTCGCACAACTCCCACTGGAGGTTCCCGATCTCGGGGAGAGGCTCCTCCCAATGGAAGCTACCTGCTTGGTCCTGCATGACGGCGCCTGAAAACCACAAATCGCTAACGCGTGAGCTTCTAAGAAGCTCAGCAAGACTTACCCGTCAACGTGGCTGACTACAGCCGACTCCTAGACATGCTGGCTGCCTCGGGTGGGTCTACTTGCAAAAATGACTCGCAAGCCTATACTACTCTTGTCAAATTTTAGCACCAGATTAAATAATTAGAAAAATATATTTAGTTCGCACTGGGCTAAGCAGACATAACAGAAGCAACAATAGCAATAGTAATAATCATGATTCATTCTCATTGTGTCTCAACCTATTTACTAGAATGTGACAGAGAGTTCAAGTAAGCTCATAGCTGAGAGCGACAGCGGTTCGAACCGATTTTTATACCTCTGCAGGGTTAACTTAATCGTACGACACGTGCGTGTCCCAGACTCGCACGTGGCAACCGTTCACACCAGCTCCTGCAACGTCAATTCCCTCCTACGCCTGCCTTAGCAGCGCCGCGTCCCACCAGACAACACGTCCCAGACGGTTTCTGTGGAGTTCCCACGCTACCCACCCCAGATCTCCTCCTAGTCAGACACCGTAGGGCAGGTTCGACGTTGCAATCACTAGGCTACGTAGGTTTACCGGGACCCTAACACCCAGCATACGATTAGTACATTCAATACTTGCCCAGCTGTGCCACACGGATCAGACCAGACTACGGTCACCCTGGTCCCGGACCAGTCGCCGACCTACTTGTATCCAGTCTGACCCTCAATCTTTTATCTTTCTTACTCATTCACAATCGTGTGGCACATCTCATGAAATAGTTTCATTCAATATCCTACTACTCGCGAGCAGCATCCACTCTGCTCGACTTCTACCGGCAATTATCTGCTAAGCATAGCATACTAAGGGTATCTATACAAGCTACCGTCAGGGTTTCCTATGGGAAACAAATGCAACTATGGTTTCAATCAACTCCTGGCACTTAATGCACCAACAAGACACACTTAGTTATAAAAGGAAAACTTTAAATAACGGTTGTGCACCGGGGCTTGCCTGGTTCTTCTGAGCTGACGTTGACTTCTTCGGTGGAGATCGAGGAACTCGGATCTGCAGCTACCTCGTGAGCGTCAGAATCTACATGATGCAGTAGGATTATGATAAGATTAAAGAGTCGTTGCTTTTATCATTAGCGATTTAGGGTTTTGATCGGCGATGCCTAGAATTAGGGTTAACCCTAATTACTCGACGCCATCGATTTATTAAGTGTTGATTCTTATGATTTGCGGTTAAATGAAACTCTCATTTCCTTTCCAGGAGATGACTTTTGAGTTGGCATGTTCTTAAAATTAGGAATTTCAACTTTGGTTAATGTTAATTCGACAATTCCCTGGATTAATAATCATTTAATAATTTCGACTATTAACCTAGGGTTAAAATGAATCTTTTAATTCTACCTCAAGATTATTTTTAGTTGATAGTACTTTCTGAAATAAGAATTTTGAGCTTTGGGTGGGACCTAGATGAATTTTCTAGATTTTATAAGAATTCATCAAAGTTCCTGTTATTGGATCTTATAAAATTAGAAAGCACTAGTGAGCCTTAGAATTAAATTATGAAATTTTATGTGGTCACTCATGAACATCAAATCTAAAACTTTGCTTTTGGGTATGATCCTTTTAAATGACTTTTACAATGCATTTTAGAAAATAGTATTTTAACTAGGCAGATTGAAGTATTTTAACAGGGTTAGATGCCATTTCGTGGTCCTAAAATCTCCATAAAATTCCAGGAGATGTCTGTGGCCATTGTGTAGTTGTGGATCAAAGAATAGCCCTAGCATTGTTTTAGAACTCAAATTAAAATTCAAAAAAATAAAGGAGTGTTCCTAATTAATTCTGCAATTTTTTGGTCATTTGATAAAAAGTGCTTTAACAGAAAATTAGTACTTTTCATGAGATTTGTAACAAATTTTGGGTTTGCCATTTTTGGATTTTTCTATGAATTTCTACAGATTTTACAAAACAGAGCAATAATCTGGAAAATAAAAAGAAAAAGAAAAACAGGGGAGGTTTTCTCCGACGAGCTCCGGCGGCCGTTTCCCGGCGATGGGGTGATCGCCGGCCGTCAAACCTTGGCTTTCTACGATCTACTAGACACGACAAAGCTCGGCAACATGATATTTATCAAGCTTTGGCACGGTAGAGGGGGTCTCACCGTGGGGGGCGACGGTGGCGGCGGCGAAGTCGAAATTCCGACGAACGGAGCTCAAATCCGGAGGGGGAAAGGAGGGGGAAGCTTCACGGGAGTGAGAGGGAGTGTTTTGTCGAGGGAATTGGAGCGGGGAATGGCCGGGAGACAGAATTCACCGAGGAGGCGGCGGCAATGGTGGGCGGCGGCTGGGAGAAATGGAGGAGGAAGGGAAACTTGGCGCCGCGCGACGAAGAAAGAGCAGGGGGGGGGGAGGGGAAAGGAGGAGGTGCACCGGTTTTAAAGGAGAGCCAGGGGTAGGGGAGTGGGGAGGAAGCAGGGGCATGGCCGGCAGCGCGGGCGGCGCACTGGGGCGGCTCGGGCGGCGTACGGCAGAGGAAGAGAGAGAGAGGGAGAGAGAGAGAGAGAGAGAGAGAGAGAGAGAGGGGGGGCAATGAAGAGGGCGACGTGCGGCGCCACGGTTGTGTCGGCCGTGTCAGGCAGGGCAGCGGGGCAGGGTGCCCTGCCGCTCGCCGTTTTGTCGGGCGGGCGGCAGGGCACTGTAGCCCGCGCGGCACAACAGCGATTTCAATTTTTTTTATTTAATCGAGCTGGAATGTAATTCAATTAATAGACACACTTTCCGAGCTCAAATATTTTTGAGAATTTTTGTACAAGCTCAAGAATTTATTTGGAGCACTTTTTATTTAGGGTTCAAGTCATGATTCAGCCTATAAAAATTCTTGAATTTCCAAGATGATTTCTGCTTGGGTGAATTTTTAAGAGGTCTAAATCTCTTCTAAAAATCTTGAACAATTTCCCAAAATTCTATATTGAAGTGTACTTAATTGTTATGCAAAAATATGGCTAGGGTTTTGTGGAAATTTGGATAGCCATGAGTTAGGGTTTGGATTTTCTTCCTGTCAGTAAGATTTCGGCACTGCTAGTTGGAATTCTTTCCGAACTTTGCTATAGTGTTCTGTTGTGTGTCAAAGTTTGCGTAGTGTCCCTTTGGAGTATTTTAAACATTATTTCTTTTTATTTCCAAGGTTGATTCTGCTTTTAAGCGAGTGAATTACCGATTAGGGTTTCAAATTGGAGTGTGAATTCTTACCCGGTAGGAAATGATTATGTACCGTGGATTGAGGGCCCCTATTTGGTGAAAGTGTTCAAAAATTAATTTACCAAAATCTTTGTGTAGGTTAATGGAAGTGTTTTTAAGCAACATTGATCATTATCTCAAGTGCTAGTTTTACTCAAAAGCGTGAAAAGTCCTTTTTAGTGTTTTCGTTTTGTCGATGACTCCTTAAGTGACACCTGGGGTGTCACACTTTGCCTCATCGTTATCGGGTCCTGGATTTCTTGAAGTTCTCTAGCAATGATGGGATGTGAACCGTTGAGCATGTCAGTCGCTTCTTGGCACAGTGTGGGGTGGCCTCGACTAGTGATGCTTTGTTGGTCAAATTATTTCCGCTATCTCTATATGGATCAGTCTTTTCATGGTTTGCATCTCTGCCACCCCAATTCAATAAGGAACTGGGCCGATCTAGAAAATAGTTTCCACAAATACTTCTTTGCTGGGGTCAGTGAAATGAAGCTGACCGATCTCATGACCGTTAGACAGAGGCCTGGTGAATTGGTGTCTGGATATATGTAGATAGCAAGTGCTACAACTTGAAGCTAACCGACCAACATCTGGCTGATATTGCATTTCAGGGGCTGGTCGGTCCCATCCGGGTCGTCACAGGAATTGGAGAGTCTGGCTCCCTGGTGCAAAGGGTATCGGCTTATGAGAGCGGTAACCCCATCTCAATACCCAAGTTCACTAATTTGGTCGAGCAGGATTCTCAAGATTCAGATGATAAGAGCTATGATGTCAATCTGGCTGAATGGAACAAAAGGAAGAAAGTCACTTCCTGTCTGTGGGTCAAAGAGAGCCCGATGTGGGGCAGTACAACTTTGATATCAACAAGGCTGAGAAGATCTTCGATGCTTTATTGCAAGAAGGGCAGATCAGGGTACTGCCTCATCGCGCACTGCCATCACCTGAGGAGCTCAAGAAGAAAGAGTGGTGCAAGTGGCACAATTCTCCCTCTCATCACACCAACGAGTGCTAAGGTTTTCAGGCAACAGATCCAACCGGCTATCGGGCAAGGAAGCATAAAGTTCAGTGTTGCTAAGAAGCCGATGAATATCAATGGGCATCTGTTCCCCATCAACATGGTTAACATCAGGAGTTTGTTAGACCTCATCGACCAACACTAGGGGAAGAGGGGTCGACAAGGAAAGTAGCCTGATGAGTTGCCGATAGACCCTCATTGGAGTTGTCCTTTCTTTAGATTCTGCTGAGAGTAGAAGATGAAGCTCCCCTCCATCAAAAACTGTCCTAACTGTAACGGGGGGAAGGAATACTGAAGGATGGCCGAGAATGATCGTGCCACTCAAACCGATCAGCATCCTGTATTCGCAAGACTGGGCTATAGTAGGCGTTCATTTCACGAGCGTCTAGGGCCAATCGATGATTTGGAGGAGGAATTTGATGGGGAATGTAGGCAGACTTCTGACGATCAAGCCACAGGGAAAGCAAACCACAGTGGTGCTCTATTGGGATGTTTACCAGGAGGCAGAAGTGTCGCATTCAGAGGGCGTGGTGCTAAGAATAGCGCATGGGAGTCCACTAGTATGAGAGGGATGACGGCCGTCGGCCTGAACCTCGGAATGAATGGAGGTCGAAGGTTGCATCCTAGATCCATCGGCCCGCAGCAGAAGCAAACATGGTGTTCTCCCTGCCTTCCGAGTTCAAAGCTCTAGAGACATGTGAATTTGTTGATTCATGTAAGCTCGAATGTGATGAGGTGGCAACACTTGTTCTGGATCCTAAGCCAGCGGTGTTCGGCAAGACAAAAGATGCCAAACACCGACATTTGAAGGCTCTGTATGTGAAGGGATTATTCAATGGAAGGCCGATGGGCAAGATGATGGACGATGGTGGCGATGCGGTGAACATCATGTCGATGACCACTTTCCGCAAGTTGGGAAAAGTGTCAGACGACCTGATCAAGACCGACATGATTTTTAGGGATTCGAGGGGAACGCCTCTGAAGCTAAGGGCGTGTTCAACATGGAGTTGACCATTGGCAACAAAACTCTGCCCACCACATTCTTCGTTGTTGAAGGGAAACGATCATATGGTCTGCTGCTTGGGAGGGAATGGATACATGCCAATTGATGCATCCCTTCCACAATGCATCAGATGCAGATACAGTGGGTTAATGATCAGGTGGAGATTGTGCCAACCGATAATTTGGTTAGTGTGGCGTCGGCCGATCTTGCTTCCTAGCAGGTGGAGGACATGCAATGCATGTCTGGCATGAGTCGAATGAGGGTTCATGAGAGTGACGAAGGATGGTTTCAGGATTGAGACCCATCAGGAATCTGAACCATGGCTCTAGCACGGTGTCATGCCCCAGTCCGAAAATACGGATCCAGACCCGCTCGCATTTTAGTGCAGGCCCACCTCACAGCAATAACTCTTACGCTTTCGTCCTCGCTTCGCGTAAAAGGATTAACCCGGTTATTATTGCATTCTAGACCTAGGTATTTAAGTTGGTCATGCTCCACCTAAACTCACAATTTAGAACTATTTCCGTGCTGTTAGTAGCCTCACACTAAACTAGCCAGCCCACGGGCCGATTCTTTTGGGCCGGGATGTCACAATCTCCCCCCCTTAGAACTCAATGTCCTCGTCGAGCAGCGAACCAGCTTAATTACCCTAAGGGGACATGAATAGGATTGCCTCTCTCTACGTCCAGTGTCGGCATACCTGTCATACCGTGACCATACCAGGCCCACGCGTCATGCACACCGTATCCGCGCCTCTGACCCATCCGCGCCCGTGAAACTCTCGAGAGTCGGCTCTCATACCATTTTTCACGCCCTAGTCCGAAAATACAGAACCAGACCCGCTCGCATTTTAGTGCGGGTCCACCTCACAGCAATAACTCTTACGCTTTCGTTCTCGCTTTCATAAAAGGGTTAACTCGGTTATTACTGCATTCCAGATTTGGGTATTTAAGTTGGACATGCTCCACCAAATCTCACAACGTGGGACTATTTCCATGCTGCTAGTAGCCACATGCTACACTAGCCAGCCCACGGGCCGATTTTTTTGGGCCGGGATGTCACACACGGGACATAGGGAACTAGGATGATGAAGGGAAGCTTGGACATGGGTTTACGTCAGCCGATGATTTAGAAGAAGTAGATTTAGAGGATGGAGATCGCCCAAGGTCGATGTATGTCAACAAAAGTTTAAATGGAAGTACTAAAGCAAAGTTGAGAAAGTTGTTGTGAGAATTCTGAGATTTTTTTTTTGCATGGGAGTATCATGAAAAATGTCTAGATTGAGCCAATCTATAGTTGAACATCAGCTTCCCATCAAACCTGGATATCAGCCGTTTCCAGCCTCAGAGAAGGTTGGATCCCAAGAAACACGATGCAATCAAGGAAGAAATCACGAGGTTATATGAAGCCAAGTTGATCAGACCATGTGGATATGCAGAGTGGGTGTTAAACATCATCCAGTCAAAAAGGAAAGAGGCAAGTTGAGAATATGCGTTGATTTCAGAGATCTCAATAGAGCAACTCGTAAGGATGAATATCCAATGCCGATCGCCGACTTCTTGGTAGATGCGGCTGTAGGTCACAAGACATTAGTTTCATGGATGGTAATGTTGGATAGAATCAGATATTCATGGCCGACGAAGACATTTCTAAGACCGCATTCAGATGCCCTGGGACCGTCGGGTTGTATCAACGGGTGGTAATGACCTTCGGCCTAAAGAATACTGGAGCAAGGTATCAGAGAGCCATGAATTATACTCCCTCCGTCCCTATTTGTTTGACGTTTTGGCTTCTCGCACGAAAACCAAGTAAAGCATAGAGTGTAGCACTAGCACTACTGACCACCTATTCATTGACCCATCGTGTGAAGGACCCAAGGCATCCAGGCCCACTCAACAGAGAGAGAAAGCAAAGGGAGGGAGAGGAAACGGAGTAGTGAATGAGAGAGCAGTGTCAGATAGATGCAAATCAGGCCGTATGGGAAATCGAGAACGTCATACAAATTGGGAAATCCATCCTAACGTAGAACGTCAAAAAAAATGGAACAGAGGGAGTATGTTTCATGACCTGATCGACCAGCTAGTTTAGATCTATATCAATGATATCAGTCAAGTCGAAGGTCGTTCTGGGCCACGTGTCCGATCTGAGAAGGGTGCTCAAAAGGGCTAGGAAATATGGGCTGAAGAACCCACAGAAATGTGCTTTTGGGGTATCGGCTAGACAATTCTTGGGTTTCCTGGTACATGAAAGAGAAGTTGAGATCAGCTTGAAAAGGATGGAGGCAATTGAGAAGATAAAGCCGTCCACTAACAAAAACGAGTTGCAATTCTTGATCAGCAAGATAAATCTCATCCAGAGATTCATTTCCAATCTGTTTAGACAGATTGCACCTTTCACGTCTTTGTTTAAGCTCAAAGCCAGTCATGAGTTTAAAATGGGGACAGCACAGCAGGAAGCTTTGGATGGCATCAAAGTCTAACTCACTTCTCCCCCTGTTTTAATGCCTCCCCAGGCTGGCATCCCGTTCAAGCTATACTTGGCGACCGATCCGGGGTCTGTCGGATCAGCTCTGGTTCAGGAACAAGATGGCGGGGAGCGTGTTATTTCTACCTCAGTCGCCGGTTGCTCGATACAGAAACAAGGTACTCTAAAATTGAGCGGCTGGGTCTCTGCTTGTATGTTTCTTGCACCAAGTTGCGGCATTATCTCTTGGCCAATGAGTGTACACTAGTCTGCAAAGCCGATGTGGTCAAGCACATCTTATCGGTGCCAATCTTAAAGGGGAGGATCGGCAAGTGGATGTTGGCATTGTCCGAGTTCGTCTCGCCTATCAATCGCCCAAACCGTGAAGGGACAAGTGCTAGCGGATTTGATAAAAGAACATGTTGGCGTTTCACAGTGTCATCGAACCAGTAGATCATCTGTGTTTCTAGATTGACACTGAACAATTATTTGCTAGTTCAGTTGAGGAAAAAATGATAAAGAGAATGGTAGATCATCTTTGTTGGTTTTTCATCACAAAATCTGTCCATGCTGATTTTGTTGCTTTGTTTTTCAGAAAGAAGACACAAGGGAAGGAAATTCAGTTCTGTTTGTTATTTCTTTGGATATGAAGCTTAGGGATCTCTACCATCAAATTTTGACTGCGGCATGTTTATGTAAGGATTCGGCAACTGTAATTTTCAAAGGATTAAATAAACGAATGTCCCGGTGGTTATTACAATCCTATTTTTGAGCATATAGTTTTCCATGATGGTGTGTACCACCAGCATAACCTGAATCCAAAACTGGTCACAACATGTAGTTAGTATGATTGGTAGCGCCATGTCTGCTAAGATTTGATGTATACAATGCTTTATGATGCTTCTATATATGCCGTGTACTCAAATAATGTAAGGTTATTCCCTTTTTTTACTGATGTGTCAATGAATGGACTGTTGGTGGAATGCCATTGGATGTTGAGAGGAGGCATGATAATTTTTGGATTCTCTTATCTCTATGCTTTTCCTTATTCATAATGAATGGTTTCTAATGTTCAAACGTAGTTCTTTTGATTCTTGCATATTACCTCTACTAATTATTAATTCTCTTAAGCATCGTCCGCCGCTCTGGTTTTCGTCCGTCCGTCGTCCGTTGTGGGCCCATATGGTGTTCATATGTTGTTCAGAGTCTTAACTTGTGTGGGTACTTGGATGGATCAAAATCATGAGCTTGCTTGAAGTGGGCTCTCATTCCTTGCATACCAACTATTCTCTCTCCGTCTCATTTTATTTCTTCTTCTAGCTCTGAATAAAAAATAATAAAGTAGATGAATAGAAAACGAGAAAAGAAATAGAGATGGAGATGTATTAGGATTATTAAAACGGCATGAATAAATAAAAGAGAAAAAGTGTAAGATTTTAGATGAACAAATAAAATGAGATAGAGGGAATATTAATATAGGACATGTTTAGCACAGCTTATAAGGCTGTTTTTTGCAACCGCTTTAACAAATCTCTTAATAGTCTAAAACGCGTGTATTTTCTCACAAAAGAGCCATCCCACATCATCTAGATAATATCAGCCGTTGGATCACTCCAAGGGTACATCTGAATCGTTCAATTTGCTTTGCACTTCTTATGTCTGGACCCTTCTAGAAACAACAAACTAAATCCGGTCCTTCCACCATCCATACACAACTTGTATCTAAATGCCTCTTACAATTGAAACTTCTTTCCCAGTCCTTCTACCGTTGTTTTAAACTTTTTACATATAAACCCTTCATGAAATAGAAAATTAATTTCTGCATCCAATGTCCATGCCTGCCGCTCGCCGCACTGCGCTCCCTACTGTGCCGCTGAGCATCGGCCGTCACCAACTGCCACACGGTGCGCTCTCATGCATTGCTGCCACCACTTGTTTCTTCGCCACGGATGCGCTCCAGCTGAACCTAATACGCCGGTGTAGAGCTCGCTGCCGGGGCCAAGAGGCCGTCGCCCCATCAAGCTCGCTGCAGAACTCCCGCTGCACAGCCTCTAGGTGGCTAACATTCTTAATATGCAAGTCTTGTTTGTTATGGGAGTCAGGGTCGTCAACCAATTAGAAAAAAAGGGGGAGTTCATTGCCCTCCTCCGTAGTGACATGGCCTTGCCTCACCGAGCTCTCACCCTAAATACCTGAACACCAGCACGCTCACCATCGAGTTTAGTAACACCAAGATCATCGGTCCAAATTATGCTCAATGGCCAACGGCTTTGCCGGCACATCCTGCAACTCCAGCATCACCTGTCCAAACATCCAACATGGTCCGCAGCATGGGTAGCTCAAGCGTGGCCAACTGATGACTTGATGAGCGTGGCAAGCTAAGTTTTTCTCCGCGAACTAAATGTTTGATGAATTGCCTCAGTAGTAGAATGTATATGGATTGACTGACATATTCACATATGTATCAGGCAAGTCCTTACAGATATTACACGGGTATGAGCCCATGATTAATTCAACACTTATTTGTGTGAGAGAAGTTTATACTTCTGCAATCAAAATTAAGTAGATAATATATTCCTTAAAAAATTAATAGTTGATACTGAGTGATAATGTTTCCGTTTAGTAATGGTCCTGCTAGGAAGCAAGTTTCGATTTCTAACATGGGAATGTGGACTGAAGAAGATTAGTTACTTTCATTTCAATAGAATCAATAACTCATTTCCAGGCTGAAAGGTCATCAGTATTCTGAAAAATACTTGTATTATTGTTTACTTAGCTGGGGCAACATCAATTTCGTGCCTCAATTGGATAATAACAGAGGTAATTTCCCACATGGATTGCTTCCATTCGCACATAGCTGACTCTCTGACTTTATGCAGTTTTTCTTTTCCAACATTTGCCTTCGGTTGAAATTTTTATGCATCACGCACACAACTTGTGCATTCAAATGCCCCGGTATTTTGTTCATTGAAAGAGTAATAAAGATGATTTTAAGTAGCTGAGTACAATGTCTATATATAATCCAGATTACCAAAAGTAAGGAGCGAACTACAATGACACAAACTAAGAGGTCAACTACAATTAAAAACAATAATTTTGTAGCGCGGCAATGTTGGACTTATGCCCAATAAATCAGGCCCATTTGACCGATAAGACAACCCCTTGATTAGGCTATATAAATAATCTAATCATCGGCCATTAGCTAACCAATTAGCCTACCACGTACACCTAGCCGCTGCTGCTCCTGCGCGCGTGTGCTGCCTGGTCGAGCTGCCGTCCGCTGCGATCGTCGCGTGTCACGAGTGCTAGCACGCTCTATGATACGATTCTTTTCTCCGTACGTGTGGACTTCGCGAGGAGGTGTTGCTACTATTGCTGTAGTACCGGACGACTGAACATGGACGTAATCGTCTACTTCCTCTACACCGACGCCCGACTACGTTGGATCGTACTGCTCCAACTCATTTCCGCTCCGCTTGCGTCTCTAGTGGTAATAATCCATGATTCTCTACTTACAAGGTTTGCTGGGTGAATGCGTTAGGTTATTGCTAATGTAGTATATCCGGTTTCCTAACAGGCAATGTGGCAGGTATGACGCAGACTTAGTGGTCAATACAATTAAAAAACAATAATTTTGTAGGACGGCAATGCCGCGCGTACTTTTCTAGTTATGATACTGTAACAATAAGCTATTTCAATATAATATGACCAAGCTGCTATTCTATCTTTTCTCCTCATAATACTGTACATAGCTACTATGCACGTATTTCAATCAGTTTGATAAAGTATGTAAAATAATATATTTTCATTGCAACGCACGGGTAAATTTCTAGTGCAATCACTACAAGAAATAAAGAGATACATGACTGTTGAGGTTTGGTATCTGGGCTAATTAATCGTATTAGCCCGGAAGGATAAAACCGCGCAGTATAGCCAAACCATCTCCGCTTTGATAACACCCAGGCCCGAGGACGAGGGAGGTCACTCCGTCTCGGCCGACCCCGACGTTCGGGAGTCGGACAGGCAGCGCCGATCTCTAAGGTCAGACAAGAGTTCCACCTCGCCCGACCCCGACCTCGAGGGGTCGGACGAGGGTTCCGCCTCGCCTGACTCCGACCTCGAGGGGTCGGACGAGGGTTCCGCCTCGCCCGACTCCGACCTCGAGAGATCGGACGAGAGTTCCGCCTCGCCCGACCTCGACCTCGAGAGGCCGGACGAAAGTCCCGCCTCGCCCGACCTCGACCTCGAGAGGTCGGACGAGACGGGAGTTCCGCCTCGCCCGACCTCGACCTCGAGAGGCCGGACGAAAGCTCCGCCTCGCCCGACCTCCGGGGACGGACGAGACTGTACGATCCAACCACCCCGGACGAGACGGATGTCTGGGGACAGTTGAGCCGTTAATAAGCTCCAACTCCCGATGGGACGGTGGCGATGACCGCTCCCGGAAGAGTAAATGCGCACGACGTGCACCGTCCACGGGATGGACGTCGCTCCAACAGTCCCTTGTCAGAGACTCACCGTCCTGTGCGATAGGACGCCCCGGAGCGACGGCCATCACCACGGCGTCATCAAGCCGGCTCCTACAGTGGCGCTTCTCCATACAGACGGGACTCCATCGAGCGACAGTTCGGACCACTCCGTCGACAAGAAGCAACGCGGCCACTCCGATGACGTCATCAGCTCGGCCTAACCGGAGTACGGCTACTGTCAGACTCACGGACCGGTCCTCCTCACGCCACCATATAAAAGGGGAGGAGGATTAAAGAAGAAGGGGGAGCAAAAAAAAGCGAATAAGACGAACAAGTTCACGAGGCACAGTCACACAATCCACGCTCACGAGCACCCTTAGAGGCAGGAAGCACTCTCTCTCTTCCTCCTCCGTTTGTAACCCCCCTCATTGTAATCTCAGTCGCAAATAACACGAGCAGCCGCCAAAACTAGACGTAGGGTATTCGGCCCGAACCAGTATAAACCCTTGTGTCCATTTACGAACCATCCGGGCCCAAAACGCGCTTCCCCAAAAATTATCACTCGTTGGTGATATCGAACACCGACAGTTGGCGCGCCAGGAAGGGGGCTTAGCGCGTTTTCGATGATCATCCCACTGGTTCGGATGGCCAACCACGTAAGCGGATGGGCTTCTGGCGCACTTGTGCGTTTCGGAAGTCTTAGTTTCGTCGCCCAGGAGGATGGCTTGGGGCTAACGGCTGTCTCAGCTTCACCAATCCACTCCTCTGACCCACACCATTCGTCACCTGCCCTGGCGAGCGACGCGATCGATGAAGCCACGACTCATCGCACGGTCCAGTACTGTGACCTGGAGCCCGCAAACATCGAGTTTGTCGGGATGGCCGGGTACGCGTCGGAATCCTTTTTCGACCTCCTCGACGAGGCGAACAGAGATTCCGACCCGGAACACAGCAAGGGGAGCAACGATCCCTCGCGCGAGTGCCTCATGGCACACACCGAGGACCGTCTCGGTACAAGGGATACTCTCCCTCTCACCCAGCTGCCACCGGCCTCTGGAACTCCCCCCCGCGACGTGCAGCCTGACCAGTTAGAAGCGCGTCGGGAAGAGATCCGCGAGGCCAAACGGCAGCTGGAACAGGAGGAGGCGGAGATCGACCGAGAGCTCGCTCGCGCCGAGCCCGGTCGACGTGCCCGCTCCATGGCGCGCGATGTGCGACAGCGCATCATGGAGGAGGGCGACGACCCCCCGCATTTCGCGCGGGCGAGCCAAAACCTCGCTGCAGCAGCGGCGTTGCTTCGGGAGCTCCCTGAACCCATCACTCCCGAAGCCCGACGCACTCAACGTGAAGTCGAGGTGCTGCTGCAGCGAGCAGCGGCACAGCAAGCGGAGAGCTCGCGATCGCGAGCGCATAAACCGCATACTCCGAACACGTCTGTACGGCAGACACATTCGGGGACGGACGAGGCCTCAAAAGCCTGCGTCCGCGGACGTCTCGGTGCAAACCGCGATGCCCGCGCCACCCTGGAAGCGCGACGGCGACAACCGGAACGCGTTCCTGAGGTGGGCCGAGGACGTCATCCGCGCCGAGGGGGGCGCTACGACGATGATGAGGACAGGAGCCCGAGCCCTGACGCTCCGGGTCCTCGCGTCTTCAGCTCCCACATACGAAGCTCCGTTTCCACAGCGCTTTCGGCCGCCCACCAACGTGCCAAAATACGCTGGGGAAACGAATCCGAGCCTCTGGCTCGAAGACTACCGGCTCGCCTGTCGAGCCGGGGGAGCGGATGACGACCGATTCATCATCCGCAACCTGCCACTCTACCTGGCCGACTCGGCCAGAACGTGGCTCGAGCACCTCCCCGCTGATCGGATCGCAAGCTGGTCCGACTTAAGGGAGGTCTTCGTAGGTAACTTTCAAGGGACCTACGCGCGCCCGGGCAATCCCTGGGACCTAAAGAACTGTCGACAGAAACCGGGGAAAACTCTTCGGGAGTACGTCCGACGCTTCTCCCGGCAGTGCAACGAGCTGCCAGATATCGGCGACGCCGACGTCATCGGGGCGTTCCTGTCCGGGACCACTTGCCTCACCCTAGTCCACAAGCTAGGGCGCAAGAGTCCTCGAACGGCCAAGGAACTCCTGGATATCGCAACCAGCCACGCTTCCGGCGAGGAAGCCGTGGGCGCGATCTTCAACCGCCCCGATGCAAAGGGGAAACAGGGGGACAACGCCGGCGAAGGCCCCTCCAATCGCTCCCGCAAGAAGAAGAAGAGCCGGCAACAATCATCCGAAGGACGGATGGTTGCGGCCGCCGAACGCAAGGGCGCCAAGGCGCCGGCAGGGGAGACCTCGGACAACTTCGAGAAGAAGTGGAACAGTCCATGCCCCAACCACGAATACCCCGTCAAGCACCTGTACAAGGACTGCACACTCTTGAAGCGGTTCTTGAACCACGGATCACCAAAGGGCAAGCCGAGAGGCAAGCCTCGACAAGCCCCCGAGGGAGCAGATGGCGAAGGCGACGCCAACGAAGGTAACGACGGTTTCCCTGAACCCGATGGTTGCCTTATGATCTTCGCAGGTCCAGAGGCGCACGGAGGAAAGCGTCGTGCGAAGGTCGAGCGTCGCGAGGTGTTCGCAGCTGAGCCCGCGACACCAGCCTACCTTCGGTGGTCGGAGGCCCCGATCACATTCGATCGATCCGACCACCCCAGCCACGTCCCCCGACCGGGTTGATACCCTCTGGTAGTCGACCCCATCATCGGCAAGAAGCGTCTCACCAAGGTCCTCATGGACGGAGGCAGCGGCCTCAACATTCTCTACGCGGAGACGCTCGACGCCATGGGCGTTGATCGGTCACTCATCCGACCGACCGGAGCCCCATTCCACGGCGTCGTCCCGGGGAAGCAAGCCATCCCGCTCGGGCAGATCGACCTGCCTGTCACCTTCGGGACACCGACCAACTTCAGAACGGAGACCCTCACGTTCGAAGTAGTCGGATTCCACGGGTCGTACCACGCCATCTTGGGGAGGCCGTGTTACGCGAAGTTCATGGCTATCCCCAACTACACCTACCTGAAGCTCAAGATGCCTGGGCCGAAGGGGGTCATCACAGTAGGCGCTTCCTTTCAGCGCGCCTACCAGTGTGAGACGGAGAGCGGCGAGCTCGCCTCCGCCACCATCGCGTCCACGGAGGAGCTTGCCGTCATTCGGCAGCAGATCACCGAAGACGCCCCCGACTCCAACCGCAGCGCCGGATCATTTGAGCCCGCCGAGGGCACCAAGGAAATCCGGCTCGACCCCGACAACGCCCCCGAGAAGGTGGCCAAAATCGGGACATCCCTCTCCGCCAAATAGGAAAGCGTGCTCGTCGACTTCCTCCGCGCGAACATCGACATCTTCGCGTGGAAACCCTCGGACATGCCTGGCATTCCGAGGGAAGTCGCCGAGCACTCCTTGCACATCAAGCCGGACTCCCGCCCGGTAAAGCAACGCCTGCGCCGCTTCGACGAGGAGAAGCGCAGAGCCATCGGAGAGGAGGTAGCCAAACTGTTGGCAGCCGGTTTCATCAAGGAAGTGTACCACCCCGAATGGTTAGCCAATCCCGTCCTTGTACGAAAAAAGAATGGGAAATGGAGAATGTGTGTTGACTATACTAGTCTCAACAAAGCGTGCCCGAAGGATCCTTTTCCTTTGCCACGCATTGACCAGATAGTCGATTCCACCTCAGGGTGCGAAGCTCTGTGCTTCCTTGATGCGTATTCCGGGTACCACCAGATCCGGATGAAGGAATCCGACCAAATCGCGACATCCTTCATCACTCCGTTCGGATCGTACTAATACGTCATGATGCCGTTCGGACTCAAGAATGCGGGCGCGACCTATCAGCGCTGCATGATCAGATGCTTCGACGAACTCATCGGAGACGTCGTCGAAGCATACGTTGACGACATCGTCGTCAAATCCAAGAAGACCGACCAGCTCGTCGCCGATCTGGAGCGGACCTTCGCTAAACTCCGAGCAAACGACATCAAACTCAACCCCAAAAAGTGCGTCTTCGGGGTCCCGAGGGGAATGTTGCTCGGATTCATCGTCTCCGAGCGGGGCATCGAAGCCAATCCGGAGAAAATCGAGGCCATCAACCGGATGGGCCCGATTCAAAACTTGAAGGGAGTACAGCGTGTGACCGGATGCTTAGCGGCTCTGAGCCGCTTCATCTCGCGTCTCGGAGAACGCGTACACCCTCTCTACCAGCTCCTGAAGAAATCCGAGCGGTTTCAATGGACGCCCGAGGCACAGGACGCACTCGACAAGATAAAAGTCATCCTGTCGAAGCCCCCAGTCCTGGTACCTCCGACCCCGAAGGAGCCTCTCCTCCTCTACATCGCCGCAACGACCCAGGTCGTCAGCGTCGCCCTCGTCGTAGAGCGGACGGAAGAAGGCCACGTCCTCAAGGTCCAACGACCGGTCTACTATGTGAGCGAAGTCTTGTCGGAGACGAAGACGCGGTATCTCCAAATCTTGAAGATTCTCTATGGCGTCGTCCTTGCTAAAAGGAAGCTCCGACACTACTTCGAGTCTCACCCGGTGACCGTCGTCAGCTCCTTCCCACTGCGCGAAGTCATCGAGAACCGCGACGCAACGGGTAAAGCCGCGAAGTGGGCCCTTGAGCTGATGGGCGAGGGCATCACGTACGCCCCCCGAACGGCGATCAAGTCCCAGTCCTTGGCCGACTTCATAGCGGAATGGACAGAAGTACAATTACCCACGGCCCCTATCGACCAGGAGTATTGGGTGATGTACTTCGACGGTTCGTTGATGCGAAAGGGAGCAGGGGTCGGACTCGTCTTCGTCTCCCCTTTGGGGGTGCGCATGAGGTACGCAATCCGCCTCTCGTTCCCAGCATCGAACAACGTAGCCGAGTACGAGGCGGTCGTCAACGGGCTCAAGATCGCCAACGAATTGGGAATCCGACGACTCGAAGTTCGGGGCGACTCCCAGCTCGTCGTTGGCCAAGTCATGAAGGAGTCTAGTTGCCACAACGAGACCATGGATGCCTACTGCAAGGAGGTCCGCAAGTTGGAACATAAGTTCCACGGCCTCGAGCTCAGGCACATCCCAAGGCGACAGAACGAAGAAGCCGACTCCTTAGCCAAGATGGTGGCCGGGCGCGAACAAATCCCGTCGGGAGTCTTCGCCCACGACCAGAGCCGACCATCAATCCGACCTCAAGACACGCCAGGGGTCGACACCGAGCCGCCCCAGGCACAAGAGGACGGATCGGCTGTGACGCCTCCCGACCCCTGCGTCATGGAGATCGACGAGGCGTCCGCACCAAGTACGAGCCCTCCAGACGACTGGAGGACGCCGTACCTCAACCGACTCCTCAAAGGAGAACTCCCCGCCGACAAGACGGAGGCACGACGCATCGCGCGACGCGCCAAGTCCTTCACCGTCATCGACGGAGAACTCTACAAGAGGAGCCTCACCAGAATCTTGCAGCGCTGCATCCCCGTCGAGCAAGGGAAGATGCTGCTGCGAGACATTCACGGAGGGGTCTGCAGCCACCACGCCGCGCACAAAACCCTCGTCGGAAACGCGTTCCGACAGGGATTCTACTGGCCGACTGCCGTCAACGATGCTGCGCACATCGTCCGTACGTGCGAAGGCTGTCAGTTCTACGCCCGGCAGACCCATCTGCCGGCACAAGCTACAGTCCATCCCCATCACATGGCCGTTCGCAGTCTGGGGATTGGACCTGGTCGGACCACTCAAGAAGGCACCCGGGGGCTACACCCACCTCTTGGTAGCTGTCGACAAGTTCACCAAGTGGGTTGAGGCCCGGCCGATCACTAGAATCCGACCAGAAGAGGCAGTCGAGTTCTTCCTCGACATAATCCATCGCTTCGGGGTCCCAAACTCCATCATCACGGATAACGGTACGCAGTTCACAGGGAAGCGATTCCTTGAATTCTGTGACGACTACCACATCCGAGTAGATTGGGCGGCCGTGGCGCACCCCCGAACGAACGGGCAGGTCGAGCGCGCCAATGGCCTGATCCTTCAAGGCCTGAAGCCACGTATCTACAACCGGCTGAAACAGTTCAGCGGGCGATGGGCAGCCGAGCTCCCCGCCGTACTGTGGAGTTTGCGGACATCCCCGAGTCGGGCGATGGGGTTCACTCCCTTCTTCATGGTGTACGGCTCCGAAGCCGTACTACCGACCGACCTCGACTACGGAGCCCCGAGGATCAGAGCCTACGACGAAGAAGGCAACCAGACGTCCCTCGAAGACGCCATGGATCAGCTCGACGAGGCGCGTGACGTAGCGCTCCTGCGATCGGCGAAATACCAGCAGGCGCTGCGACGTTACCACTCCCGCTACGTGCGGGAAAGAGCGTTCAACGTCGGCGACCTCGTCCTTCGACGTGTTCAGAGCAGCAAGGACCGCCACAAGCTGTCGCCTCCATGGGAAGGGCCCTTCGTCGTCTCAAAAATTCTCCGACCCGGCTCCTACAAGTTGCGGATGGCGGACGGACAAGAGCTCGCCAACGCGTGGAACATCGAACAGCTACGTCGCTTCTATCCCTAAAACTCGTAGTAGTCTTACCGTTCCTCGCCACCGAGATAAGCGGCGCCCGACCCCCGTCACGCGGGAGTCGGACCCCGCTCGGGGGCTACACCCTCAGGGTGCGCGTACCGTACGCGCACCCTGAGCACTCGTTAAAATTTCGCCTTTCTGCTAAGCGGCGCCCGACCCCCGTCACGCGGGAGTCGGACCCCGCTCGGCGGCTACACCCTCAGGGTGCGCGTACCGTACGCGCACCCTGAGCACTCGTTAAAATTTCGCCTTCCTGCTAAGCGGCGCCCGACCCCCGTCACGCGGGAGTCGGACCCCGCTCGGGGGCTACACCTGCAAGGTGCGCCTCGCGCGCGCACCTCGACACTTGCTAAAATTTTGCCATTTCGCTTGCAAAATTTCGAGGAAAGGGTAAACGAAACTCTATCCTCTTCAAGGGTCCCGACCCCTCGTCCCGCGCTCCGAACCTTAGAAGGGAAAGTCACGAGTGGAAGAAGACGTGAAGTCTAGTTGGTCGGAATGCGTAAACGCCTACGACCCCCGAAGGTTACGGCAGCGGCGCTCACCAGCTAGATGGAACGTTGGAGCCACCCGCGGCCTAAGACTTCTGAGGATCGAAGACAAGGAAAAAGAGGGTCGAGCACCTCACAACTCTGTGAAGCGACACCTTCACAAAAGTACTTAGAAACACCCCCCGTAGTCAGAAAATGTTCATTTCATTCTGATTTACAAAAGGGCCGGGCACTTTTGGCCTCGGCCATCCTAAGTACAAAACTAAAGACTATTCTAACTCCTATTCTGTCGGGGGAGGAGGGGGCACGCTCCCTGCCTCTTCTTCCGCCGTGCTCGCAGCAGGCTCCCGCGCGAAGGGGGCTGCCTCCGCCTCGATGGTGTCCAGCTCGGCGTCGGTATAACCGGCGGCAAAGCCCTCGCTCAAGTAGTCGAGGGCGATGGGCGACCGGGCGACGGCGAACGCCCGGTGCACCCCCCGACAGACCGACGGGACGGCATCCCCAGTTGATTCGACCGGCGCCCCACGACCGCCTCTATCCGCGTGACAGATGCCCCGCTGGAAGTCAAACCGACGGGTACGTACGAACCTCTCCGCAGTAAATCGATACATATATATGCATATATATTTCGTGTGCAGGGTTCCACCCTCGGTCGGTTCGACCGGCGTCATTGCGACCGACTCGATCGGTGCGATGAACGCTCCCGACCTAACCTGACGCCCGAGTCGTGCCCGCCGTTTCAGTTTCCGCACGGCTCGCGACTTAGTCAGGTATGGTCCATAAGGGCTGAAATATGCCCCGACGGCCCCACGAGTTCAAAGGCTGGCCCGATGGACGGGTTCGACAGCCGCTCAGGGCGTAACTAGAGTGAGGGGTGGATTACGATGGGCCCACTAGCGGCCAATACCCTAGCGCCTGGGCGCCCGGGCGTCAAGGGCATCGTAAATCCGCATTCGAGTCCCGGTTCGTCGAGCCTAGTGATGGTTCGCGCCGACCCATGGGTATCCTATCGCAAGGAGGCAACGAGCCCTCGGAACCTATCGAATGGAACCGAGAACTATATGGGTCGGCGACTGGGAATATTGGGACCGGCCACCAGCTGGCCTACGTCGGGATCCCCCCGAAGGGATCCCGGGGCCCCACTTGAACTACCCGTTAGCAGCTCGATGAGCGTCGCACTACGGCCCCCGAGGTATAGTGCGGCTCGGCTCAACCTCCCCGTCTGGCGAACAGACGCGTGGGAAGGCGAATAAAGACGAACCGCGTCTCCGGACGGGACTCTGCGACGAGCAGAGGACTCGGAGGACGGAATCGCAAAAAGAGATCCGTACGGGATCGCAGAGCGCAGCAACTTTAAGCCACTGCTCGGTCAGATTTGGGCTGAAACACGCCCCGACGGCGCGTAGAGTTCGAAGGCTGGCCCGGCAAACGGGTTCGACAGCCGCTCATGGCGTGAACAGAGCGAGGGACGGAAAACGATGCCCCCGTTTAGCGTCCAGGGTGCGCTCTGGCGCCGGGGACACCGCAACCCGTGTTCGAGTCCCGGTTCGTCGAGCCTAATGATGGCTCGCACCGACCCATGGGTATCCTATCGCAAGGAGGCAACGAGCCCTCGGAACCTATCGAACGGAACCGAGAACCATATGGGTCGGCGACTGGGAATGTTGGGGCCGGCCACCAGCTGGCCTACGTCGGGATTCCCCCCGAAGGGATCCCGGGGCCCCACTTGAACTCCCCGTTAGCAGCTCAATGAGCGTCGCACTACGGCCCTCGGGGTATAGTGCGGCTCGGCTCAACCTCCTCGTCTGGCGAACGGACGCGTGGAGGACGATTCAAAACGAACCGCGCCTCCGGTCGGGGATCCGCGACGAGCGGAGAACCCAGAGAGCGGAATCGCAAAAAGAGATCCGCACGGGATCGCAGGACATCACAATTCGGGAGCCTGAGAATGAGTCATTCACTCCTTCTCAGGCTCGGGGGCTACTGTTGAGGTTTGGTATCTGGGCTAATTAATCGTATTAGCCCGGAAGGATAAAACCGCGCAGTATAGCCAAACCATCTCCACTTTGATAACACCCAGGCCCGAGGACGAGGGAGGTCACTCCGTCTCGGCCGACCCCGACGTTCGGGAGTCGGACAGGCAGCGCCGATCTCTAAGGTCAGACAAGAGTTCCACCTCGCCCGACCCCGACCTTGAGGGGTCGGACGAGGGTTCCGCCTCGCCTGACTCCGACCTCGAGGGGTCGGACGAGGGTTCCGCCTCGCCCGACTCCGACCTCGAGAGATCAGACGAGAGTTCCGCCTCGCCCGACCTCGACCTCGAGAGGCCGGACGAAAGTCCCGCCTCGCCCGACCTCGACCTCGAGAGGTCGGACGAGACGGGAGTTCCGCCTCGCCCGACCTCGACCTCGAGAGGCCGGACGAAAGCTCCGCCTCGCCCGACCTCCGGGGACGGACGAGACTGTACGATCCAACCACCCCGGACGAGACGGATGTCCGGGGACAGTTGAGCCGTTAATAAGCTCCAACTCCGGATGGGACGGTGGCGATGACCGCTCCCGGAAGAGTAAATGCGCACGACGTGCACCGTCCACGGGATGGACGTCGCTCCAACAGTCCCTTGTCAGAGACTCACCGTCCTGTGCGATAGGACGCCCCGGAGCGACGGCCATCACCACGGCGTCATCAAGCCGGCTCCTACAGTGGCGCTTCTCCATACAGACGGGACTCCATCGAGCGACAGTTCGGACCACTCCGTCGACAAGAAGCAACGCGGCCACTCCGATGACGTCATCAGCTCGGCCTAACCGGAGTACGGCTACTGTCAGACTCACGGACCGGTCCTCCTCACGCCACCATATAAAAGGGGAGGAGGATTAAAGAAGAAGGGGGAGCAAAAAAAAGCGAACAAGACGAACAAGTTCACGAGGCACAGTCACACAATCCACGCTCACGAGCACCCTTAGAGGCAGGAAGCACTCTCTCTCTTCCTCCTCCGTTTGTAACCCCCCTCATTGTAATCTCAGTCGCAAATAACACGAGCAGCCACCAAAACTGGACGTAGGGTATTCGGCCCGAACCAGTATAAACCCTTGTGTCCATTTGCGAACCATCCGGGCCCAAAACGCGCTTCCCCAAAAATAATCACTCGTTGGTGATATCGAACACCGACAATGACAGACCAAAATTGTCACAAAATGGAAAAATTTCGTCACAAGCGGCCATCTATGATGAAAACATAAAACATCATCTATCTCACGTCAAAATCCAAGTGGGTGACGGTTTCGCTGGTTCCGTTACAAATCGCATCAATCTATGACGTTTTCATGCTGTCACAAATGAGTACAAAGCCCT
The DNA here is from genome assembly GCA_001182835.1 of Oropetium thomaeum. NCBI lineage: Eukaryota > Viridiplantae > Streptophyta > Magnoliopsida > Poales > Poaceae > Oropetium > Oropetium thomaeum. Next base: position 65,040 of record LFJQ01000104.1, on the reverse strand, counting down.
ATGGGGGCCCAAATCTTAATGACGAATTAAGTCTGCCACGGTTTTGATATGGATGCCAACTCAGCGTATGACTTGGATGCCTAGTCAGCAAGTGACATGGAGGTCTAGTCAGCATGTGATGTGGATGTCTAATCAGCGCATGACGTGGATGCCAAGTCAGAGTGTGACGTGGATGCCAAGTCAGCTTGTGACAATCGCTGGGCCAATCCTATAGGTGGGCCAATTAAAGCCCACTATGATACAGCCCGTGATTTTTTTCTTCTGTACAAAGAATTTAGCCCACTCTTTTGTTGGGCCTGCTTCAAATATAATATAATTTAGCCAGTCAGTTAAAATAATCACATACATTTACATTATCACAACCATTCATGATAGCACAAAAGCACAAATTCTAATACAATATCATAACAGCTTGTTCACTTGCAATTCAACGTCTCAACAATCATCATAGAAGTCTGCCATGAAAATAAAAAGAAAGGTAACAATGTGCACACTTCTCATCCACCAAACGTTTGCATGCATTTTGCAGCCCCGCCCTAAGAGAAGAGAAGCAACAACAAAATACTAGCTGCCATAACAGCATGGAGCCAACAAAAGATCCCACCCAACAAAAGATCCAGCTCAACAAAAGCAAACCTTACTCATTAACTTGGTCAGACACGACTGAGTAGAAGCTCAAGCTTTGCATTTGTCACAGCTAGCTTCTTCTCCATTTCTTCTTTGTCCTTCACCCTTGCTTGTTCAGCTTCTTGGGCTTGCACTGAAAGAGTGTGAATTTGTTCTGGTTGAGTAGCAACAAGTTCTTCAAGATCCGCATTCGCCCTCTTTGCAGCCTCTAGCTGTACTTCCAGGTTCCCAGATCTGGGTGGCACATTCTGCATGCCCACATTTTGAAGAAATTTACTCTTCTTAGTGTGCTGAGCAAGAAAATCAGCCACAACTTCAGACACACACTTTGGTTGTCCATCTTCAGTAGGTTCAGAGATTTTGTTCTCCATTTCAGCCTATAAAAGCAAGCAAGAAACATTCTATAAGCACTGCTGAGCAAGAAAATCAGCCACAACTTCAGACACACACTTTGGTTGTCCATCTTCAGTAGGTTCAGAGATTTTGTTCTCCATTTCAGCCTATAAAAGCAAGCAAGAAACATTCTATAAGTCACACAACAGAAAAGAATTATGCACTGTAATGACAATTTTTTGTGTTGCAAAATACTAACAATGCCAGATTGCACGAGGTGTGTAGCCTTTCTTTTTCATGCTGTAATGGAACTCTTTGAACAAATCCAAGGCATTTGGGTCTTTATCTTTGTCCTTGTCTTCTCCCTAAAAACAAGATACACATAGATGAGAAGATCATTTACTTGATCTGAGCAATCAATAGTCGGAAAAAACATATGCGTAAGACCTAATGGAAATGGATAGTTAAGCCTGGCAGCAAGCAGTAATATCATGCTTAGTAAACTGATCCAACAAACATTTAACATTATCAATCAGGAAAAAATATTTAACATTTGTGAAATATGAAAGATTACCATGTTTTCTGAAATATGAAATATGAAACAATAATAACAATGCTAATATCTAGTATGGATGCTAAAATAGCTATAACTTTGTAAGTTTGATCTGTTGCTGCACTATGTTAGTAGTTATACCCAGATTAGCATTTTTATCATCACAACGAAGCAGTGCACTACTATAGTAATATAGTTCATCACAGTAATATACTTACTAAATTTTCTAAGTGCACCATGTAGCTGCTCGAACCAGTAGTTTGATGGAACTTTACTTGAGCCCGGTTGGCTTTGTTTGTTTCACATGTTGCCTACAACAAATAAAAAGGGCATGTTCTAGATCAGTAAGTAAAAAGAAAAGAAAAAATAGTTTTACAGAACAAACATACCATCTTTCTAGGGTTCTTCCAATATTCAACAAGGTCATTCCACTCCTCATCTGTCATACATTTGACAGGAGAAGTGTTTGGAACCAAATGAAGCGGATAAGGATTAAAATATTTTTTCTTTAGCCTATATCGTTATTGGCGAAGTGCAGATTTCATCATCTGTATTCAAGCATTTTCAACCGTAGCATCACTTGTGTTCATATCAAATTTTACCTACACAGGTGAACAAAGATGCATAAGGACAGAAATATCAGCACCACCATTATGACCACTACACAGGGGGTGCTTATATACTTACATCAAGTTTGCCTATAAAGTGCTTCAGGATCCCAGGTTGCTTCTTATAGTCCTTCCAGTGCTTAAACACAGGCACATGGTTCCTGATTGCAATGTTACATTCAGTTGCAAATTTTGCAGCAACAAGAAGCACCACCGGCCTTATCCTTCCTTCTGGAATAACCAAAGGCAGCTTGCCACACCAAGCATGGGACAACTTCTGGAGACCCTTTCCCATATTAATTCCCCTGATGCATCAGGCCTCTTGTTCTGGTTATAAATGTAAGAACAATTTGTACTTAGACGCTGAAAGAGGTTCAAGTAAAATAACATGGCTAGAAGATTCCAGTTTTATTTGTAACATATACCTTCGCAGTCATTGTCAGTCGGAACTTGATGGTCAGTATGTGCAACGTCACCGCATTGCTCATCTGGTTGTCTAGCAATGTAGTATGGCTGCATTCTTCAGTTGCCATCTGGTTGGGCTGATCTTCATGGTGAGGGCCATCATCTGAAATAAAGGTAGGTCATAGGAGCTTGTACATGATGCAATTAAAGGTAATTTAAAAAAATGTAACACAATTCTGCTTTGGAACTAGCCTTGAACAATTGCTTGTCTATGCTGCTCCAAGGTGGCAGCTGATGTTCGAGCGGTAGGAGTGTCAGTTGGTGTCACGCATGTTGGGTCTGACATTACATTGCTTTGATCAACATCTTGCAATGTCAACAGCCTTTTTGACCTTGTAGCTCTTTTAGTTGACTGCATTGCATGAATTCTCTTAACACCAGGCATGCTTCTAGGCACAGTCAAGATATCACTTCTTTTGTTACTAGCTTTCTTGGAAGTGTTCTCAGATTTCTGCAATGAACAAATCGAAGCATTTATCAGTCAAGAAAAACTAGAAAATTATATTGGAATAGCTACCAAGGAACTAGAGGATTCAACACCTTAGATTGGTTATCATCAACAAAATCATCTTCATCGGTACCATAATTTTCAGGCTCATACTCAGACTCAGAGTCTCCAAGGTTCCTGCGCTGAGACATATTCTTTTTTGAAGGAATGGAAGCACTCTTGAAGCAGGGCATTTCACCAAGTCCAAGTTGCTGCAGTATTGCATTGTTCTGCATACATTGACTCAGCCGGTATGCTTCATATGGAGTTATTGGTGGTTCTAACAAGGGAAAACATTAATAAGAATTAATTTGCACAAGTGAATTTAATTAGACCGTGAAGTACTGAGAAACACAATGGCTCTTCTAGCAACAAGCAATAGGACGATTAATTTTTTTTTTTCGTGAAAGAACAAGATTAATTTGCACAAGCGAATGTAATTACACCATGAAGTATTGAGAAACACAATAGCTCTTTTAGGGCATATGATATAGGATTCTTATCACAATGAATACATGCAAAATAGCCTCTTGTGGTATGCCCAGAAAGAGTGCTTAAAGCTGGGTAATCATGAATACACCATAATACCGCAGCATGAAGATTGAACATTTGACCGCTAAGAGCATCATACGTTCGCACTCCCTTCCAGAGCTCAAGTAAATCTTCTACAAGAGGCTCCAGAAATACATCAAAGTCCTTCCCAGGTGCTGATGGACCTGGAATTAATAAAGCCATCATCAAGTTGGACTCTTGCATGCACGCCCATGGCGGAAGGTTGTATGGCACAACCAAAACAGGTCACATGCTATATTTGGTGTTCATGTTTCCAAAAGGATTGAAACCATCTGTAGCAAGCCCGAGTCTAATGTTTCTTGCATCTTTTGCAAAATCTGGATATTCTCTATGAAAAGCTTGCCACGCCTCACCATCAGCCGGATGACTCATTTCCTTTTCCTTGGGCTCTCGTTTCAATCTTTGCCATTGTGCTTCTTCTGCAGCTTCTTTCGAAACAAACATTCTTTCTAGCCTAGGTGCTAGTGGAAAATGTCACAGGACTTTCTGTGGAATCCTCTCCTATCAGGATCTTTCCATCTTGATGTAGCACACCTTGGACAATTGTCATGCTTAGAATATTGATTTCTAAATAGTACACAATTATTCAAGCAGACATGTATCGAGTCATATCCAAGACCTAAACGCTTTAGAAGTTTCTTGGCATCACTATATGATTTTGGAATTGAGATCCAAAGTCAGGAATGCTTCTGCCAGTAGCTTCAATATTGAAGTAAATGCAGAATTGCTGATCCTATAGAATGACTTCATATGAAGTAGCTTTACCACAAAGGAGAACTTTGAAAAGTTTGTAGAACCAGGATAAAGTTGACGCTTGGCCTCTTTCATCACTTTTGCAAAAAAATGACTCATTCATGTTAGTGTTTGCATCTTCACTTTCATCATTCTGTTTACCTTCTTCCGCTGCGGTGCGTAGGTCTTCTAGAAGGTCTTCAAACCGATCAGCACATTATCATCCTCAGCCACACATGTCCCTTCTATAGAATCATCAACACTTCTCATGCACATCAATAGGATTTTTAATAACTGTTATGTCCAAGTCCTCTCCATGATGTATCCATTTGGTATAAGTAGTTTCCATTACATTCACCAATATGTGCCTCTCCACAATGGTCTGATTCTGAAAAATCTGATTAAAGCATCTGCTACATGGGCACAGTATTTCTTCATCTTCATTGAATTTCCCTTTTACAAACTGCATAAATTCTTCAACTCCTTTCATGTACTCATCATTAAAAAGTGTACCATGCACCCATCTTCTATCCATCTACACAGACATTACATAAATATAAATAATAAAATCTGCATACCCTAAATCGTGCATAAGGACAATAGAGAGCATCTCTTTTATTTCTAATATGTATTAAAGAAATTAACTTACTTCACCACAAAATAGATAACATGATCTAACACAATCTGCCTTAAGCAACAAACATACACTTTGAGGCAATAGTGTACTGCAGAAGAAAGGCAAAGCAAACAGCTAACATGAGAAATTTTCTGTATGCGTATGAAACAACTCAATGAGATGTATTAACAAGAATAACAAGCAGTGTCATACAAATCTAAATGAACAAATGTGCATACCCTAAATCGTGCATCCAACAAAATCTAGAACAAATGCAACACCTACCGTGGCTGCCAGTAAATGGTGACGTGGGGAAGAACGAACAGGGAGTGAGTGGCTCTGTCTTCTTGCTGTGGAGATGGCAGGGGATGCACGTCAGACTCCAACAAGGGTGGGGAGAGGGCAGGTCGCTTGTGCCGCTGCTCGCTGCCACGCCGGCTCGCCAACCATCGCCCGGAAGACAATGGAGAACACCCCTCGTTTCTCGCCTGTGCCCTTCGGGCCTGCGCTAGTCACCGCGCCGGCTCACCAATCGCCCACCCGAATGCCCGCAGAACACAGACGTTGCACGCCTGCGCCATGCACGGGTGTCCCCGCCGCCACACGCCGGCTTGGCAACCGCAGAACACTGCCACCCCTCGCCCTCGCCGTCTATAGATTTCCGGTTTGGGGATGAGAAATGGACGCAAGGGGCGGATTCTGAAGACAAGTCCCTCGGTCTGGTCAGTGGCGTTGTATCTCGTGTGATAAGGAAATAAATTTCTTCTTGCAACAAGTTGCATTAGTAGTGTGCTGGTTAGAAGGGAAGAATTTAGGTAAAAGGTTCTAAGTTCGAGACACAGCTGCGCAATGTTTTTTTAATTTTTCTTGAAAATTCCATGGTCTCTGCAGGAGCCTCTTGCTTTACATGTGGGACCTGCTAGCAATTGCTACAGCCTGTGACGAAATTCGATCATCACTTTTATTGACAAAATTATAAAGTTGAACTATGATAATTTTAGTTTTTAACCATGACGATTACTACATTTTCATGATAACATTGATTAACCTGTGACGTTTTTATTTTTCAAACTATGACGGTCACCACATATTCGTCATTAACTTTAGAGGGAATTGTCACCTCATTCCAGTCCGTGACAAAATTTAGATAACCGTCACAAATTTTGCACAATTATGACATTTTATTAGATTGTCATCTCCAATCCCTCATGGATCAACAATTTTCTGTAGTGAATATTAATTTGTTATTAACACTCCGGATCTTAGTGATAAATTTTTAGCCAGAGATATTGCGTTATTTTAGTACTATTTTGCTGGTTTATTGCTGTATAAAAAAATCCACATTGCATTGTTGGTATGATTTACTAATACTATTGTTTTTGCGTTATTACCGTAGCGTTAACACGAACACGAGAACCGGTTCCAATAAGAGGGAACCAACGCAACTACTTGTGCTGCTCTCAATTTTTCGGCATCATCTTTGTTTGGGCATCGATGCTTACAATGGTGGGAGCTGTTCCCATCAGTTTTTAGGCATGGCTAAACAGGACCATTGTGGAAGGCCTAACTACTCTCCAACAGTAATTTGTCGTTCATACTGCATTGCCAGCATGATTGTAATCCTTATGATTAATGAAGAGAAGGCCCTTGATACTAAAAAATAAGGTTGTAGGTGTTTGTTTATTCTATTTCCCAGTGCAATTTGTCCTTCGCTTTCGAGTAGAGTAAGTAACAATTTATTTCTGTCTCGTTTTCTAACATTATGCAATGCAACTCAACATAAATGCAAATGCAAAACACAATCATAATTAATCTGACAAGCTTCTTATTATGGAATGCAAGAAATTGACTCCAATTAAATATAACAGTAAACCGACAACCTCTTTGCCTGGTACATGGATGTAACAAAAATGGCGAGGCAAACCATGCCACTGAAAGAGACGTAAAGAATATTTGCGAGTATATTCTCATCCTCCCAAACGAATACTATTAAATAATTCACATACGCCAGGAGAACTATAGAACCTATCAAACTTTTGAGGTGCCCGATGACGGGTAAGGAATATCCGGGTGAAGTTTACTAGGATGTAAATGACGATAAAAGGCTGGACCCATGCAAACACTTTGCAGAGTCCTTTTGCAACTCTACCTTACATCACTACAACGCTGTTGATGAACATAACTGGAGTATGAGAAGACAGGCATTGGTTCAGCTGGTTCTGATTTTGGTGGCCGTTCTTGGATGCAAGGCTGATTCTGATTTTGAACAAGGTTATATATATTGGTTCTATGATTTCGGTATCAAATATTTTGATTTTGATCAGCATTGTTATTAACTAGGCTAGCTTTTCCTGGTTGGACTTACACTGGCTTGGGATTTGTAACCATCGAGTGTTTAGTTTGTTTGTAATATATGTACTATTCAAATGAAATTTACGAAGTGAGTCACAACCATTAGCATTACTGCTTGTATATACAAGAGTTAAAGAACCATAATAATATATCTAACCAGAACCTCTTGTACGTCTATTGCAGATGGTGAATACCTCAAGGTCAAACGTAAGACCAAAGCCTTTATATAGGCAGCCACAAAATAATACTCACCACATAATTCTGGGTGTATTACATACGATCGTCTTTACAAAATTCCAGGGAGTGCATTTGCAGTTCTACTAGTTTTTGCATCCTTGGCGTTTGGCCTGGCCATTGGCATCATCAGATACTTGAGAAACAGGATCAGCTCCAGTGAAAACACCACCGAATCTTGCGAATCGTTATCACAAGGTAGATAGATCCACAAATGCGCATTTAAATTTAAGCTCGCTTCTTAGTTACAAACTCCATATAATGTGCTCCCTCCGTTAACACTTTCATTCACTTGCTGAGAAAGGAAACAACCAGATGCACGGGGAGGTGATTAACAAATGGTCTGGGCTTTACAAGTTCACCAAAGCCGAGATCGAGAGGGCGCTCAGTTTTGCAAACAACAAGATCTACCTTGGGTCCGGTAGCGCTGGCCAGGTATACCAGGGGGTGCTGCCGAGCCGTCAGCTGGTCGCCATAAAGCATATTCACAAAACGGCTATGTCGGGGTCCTTCATCAGGGAGGTGGAGCAGCTGTCCAAGGTGAGGCATCCAAACCTGGTGTGCCTCTTCGGTTATTGTGATGAGGATGGTGACCGGTACCTCGTGTATGAGTACTGTGCCAATGGCAACTTAGCTCAGAACCTACTAAGTAAGAGCTGATAGAAATGGTTTTAGATTAAGTTGCTGTACTTTTCTCTCAGTTAATTACTTTCAAGACTACTTCAAAAATAAGGAAAACAAATTCTCAACATACTGATTCTCAGGAAGCGACTCTGTGCTCCCATGGAAAACAAGAGCGAAGATCTTGAGGGACTGTGCATCTGTTCTGAGGTTTCTCCATACGCATCCAGATGGCTGCATCGTTCACAGAGACATCAAGGTGAGAGGACTTTGCACGTAAAGGAAAGTAGAGCATCGTCCAGTTGGATTGTTTTGCTATCTAACGTTACTATCTGTTCTGATTTTTGCAGCTCACGAACATCTTGCTTACAGAGAACAAGGAGCCCAAGCTATCGGATTTCGGGCTGGCGAAAATGCTACAAATGGAGGAGACAAAGGTGTTTACCGACGTGCGGGGAACCATCGGTTACATGGATCCAGAATACATCACACACTCCAAGCTCACTTGTGCCAGCGATATTTACAGTTTTGGTGTGGTTATGCTTCAACTTCTATCAGGAAGGAAGGTCATAGAACTCGATATTGTCGCACGCGATTCCCTTACGAAGAAGGTAATTCTGCTGGAACTTGTCGATTATGATCAGTGTAATCTGTCACCTTTTTAGTACCTGAACTTTTAGGAAGCATTGTATATTGCTTCATCATCACTAAGTAATTCACTTCCTCTTCTTCTGAAAAAGGCCAAGGATGTGGTGAGCGCGAAAAGGCCACTGGAAGAATTCATGGACCCGCGCATTCGGGATGATGTTGTCATAGAAGATTTTACCTTGATCCTAAAGATCGCTGTCCTTTGTGTGGCGAGTTCAAGCGCAGGGCGTCCAACAATAAAGGATGTGTTTGAGGAGATGGATAAAGCGTTGAGAAATACAACCATAAAGGTTAATATTTTGATATCATTCACATTTTTCTCAAGTGAGTAATGCACATATATAATTTAACTACTATATTGTGCATGACCCAGTTTTGACATGATTTGAACTAACTCTATATGCCCGATCTGCCCTGTTAAACACCGGGATTTGCTATGAATTACTTTAGAACTACGCTACTATTCCTTCTACATTATAGAGCAGTATTAGGAGACGTCATGAGCATATATTGATAAATACTCCCAATTACATGACTCTATCGTTGTCGCTGTGCAGACTAGGGCAAGGGAGGAGGTCACTGCAGCAAATATATGGTAATTCATCAATATGCAAAAGTGCTAGACGTCTAGTTTGATCTCGTGTGCTGTGTGCACATGCCACAATCACCCCATGGAATTTTTGAGGGCTCATTTTGTTTTAATACATGGATTAAAAAGAAACAAGGTGCTCTGTGGCGAGCAAAGCTTACAGTGAGTGACTACTTAATGGTTTCAGTAAATACTTGCGGTTATAAGAGGATAGTCTGTGCAGTTTGATCTCACCTTGTTTGAAGCATACTAGTCTAAGTGCCGTGCTCCGCCATGTCCGTAAAACTATAAATAAATTTAAAATAAAAATTTATATAAATGTTTAAAAGTGAAAATTAAAATATGAATTGTTACAAATAAAAGGACTTCAACACAAACCTATAGGTCTATTTTTTTCTTAAAAAAAAGAGCTTTAAAGACCAAGAGAAGAAGGTGTTAAATTTGAGAAGTGGAACATATTATTGAAACAATTGATTTTCATGACTCGAACATTGAGAAATTAAAAAATTCATTTCTTAAAAAATTCTGTTTCAGCTGTTTTAAAAAGAAAAATTTCTTCTGGGATCCCATTTTGTTGTATTAATGGTAAGCAACACTATGTGCCAAACAGATTTGAAAACAGAGTTATGATTTAGTAGGAAAATCAATTTAAAATTGTATATCAAAAATAATTCACACTGACATGTGTCCGCAGCAACACAATGTCCACGTCAGTCCAAATAATGTGGTGGTTTTAACTCTTTGCTGGTTAAACTCTAGAATATTAGGGATGAAGAGGAGGAATTCTGGGAAAAAAAAAAGAGAGATGAAGAGGAGGTACTAGCTGAGCATAGGAGTAGGAGACTATCTTTTTCTTTCTTGAACTGATGCTGATAGGAGATAAAATATTGTGACAACGATGCTACTAGGCATCGGACTTTAATACTGGAGGATACTGGTGTTAACTTTGTTTGAGCTTTTCATTAACGTCGAAACATCTTTGATCCACTGTAGTCTGTCGTGTGAGCTGGTCTAGTTTATCACTTTTAGTCAAATAGTATAGCTAAGCGAAAAATCCAGCATCTATGGGGCCTACGGCCTTGAACAATGTACATAAATTTAAAATTTATAAAAATTGTTAGGGATCTTCTTCCCATGCTGACTTGGTTAAAAGGAAATCCAACATCCTACTGCAGAGTTTGTTGCTTTACTATCGCTAGAGAGAAGCTTTTGGTGAGAAGGGTGCTGGATCTGTCCTCGTTCCGGTTTGCTGTCCTGATTGTTTTGATAATGGAACAAAAGGTCTCGCTTCCAAATCAGGTGCGCAGCATTCTTTATTACAAACCCTTCATCTACAAAAGCTGTTTCACACACTTTTGAGAACTTAAACCAACACCAGTGCAATCAGCAGAATTATTAAAGGCAAATATGACACCAATGCGACCAGAAGAGTCATTAAAGAAAAACATGATTAGTAAACCTCCATCCATTGTTGACAAAAAACTTGAATCGGCGATGCCCTCCAATGACCGGCATGCAAGACGAATCAACTGCTTATCCTTTTCTACACTTCTGTATGAGAGCTCCCACCCCCCCCCCCCCCCCCCGCCTTTAAAAAAAAGATTGTTTATGGGTGAGAACCGTCTAGGGCCTGATCGGCGGCTAGCTAGGGTTAGGGAAGTGGCGGCGGCTAGGGCGCAGGGAGGCAGGAGAGTTGAGAGTATTTGGGGATAAACCTTTGTGAGAAGCACTTCTATGCTTTCCATGTTAGAACTCCGTCGGAGAGTCGATGCCGCCGCGTCACCGGTGAGCTCATGGCCAACACAACACAAAAACTTATGCGAGCACGTAGAACACGATCTCGGATTGGTGCTACTGAATTGGCAGCATTTCAGGGTCTATTCCCTTCCTCAAATAGTACAATACATGAAAAGAAATACTATCATCTTCCTCAAAGATCAACTAGCATAACTAGGTAAGTACTAATCGTAGCACCCAAGGATTATTCAACATTCCAAAAAACAGAGGCACACATCTCAAAGCAACTTCCGTTAAGTACTCCATTAATTACCCCTTAACTACTCATCTAAATCCTAACAGTCTTTACCTCTCTCATCCTGCTGGCACCGGAGCAGCGCCACAGCTTCTTCTTTCTATCATACATACGTTGTTGAGGTTGATGCCGGCATGGAGTGGCTTGCTGGCCTGGCCTCCTATTGGAGCCCCAGGCTGAGGCAGAGCACGCCGGCGAGGTGCGCGATGGGGAGGTACTACGCCATCACAGGTGTTACTGTCACCCGTTTGAGGGAGCAAAAGACCGTGAAGCAAATCGGGAGGATGGAATTGCACCATGGTTGTCTGAGGCGTTCAATCTGGTAGTGTAGGTCCTATATGTGGGATGCTGCACAGCTTGACAGCAAAGTCGGTAGTACCATGCTCAGAAAGAGGGCCACAGTGATGGGCTAGAGGAAGCAGCACGCCATCAGCAGCAGAAGCACCATCGGTGGCCGGATATTCGGTACTAGATTGGGATCGGAGCCTGTGTGGAAGTGGTAACTTGGCCATTAACAAAGGAGTAATTAACGAAGTACTTAACGGAATTTCCTTGAGATGTGTGCCTCTTTTTTGGAAAGCATACAAGCACATCCCACCCCTTTTTTCTATTACTTGATTAGAACTGATTATATCCCTCTCTTTGTATAAAAGTGACGTACTTGACCCCTAAGTATCCTATTACAATCTAGAAGGTTCTAAGCTAATCTTATCTAACTTAAATGGCAAGTAATCTACTAGGGACGTCCTGCTATAGTACTCCTACATACTGTTCATGGGTGCACATAGTGCCCATTTGGGCCTTATAGCAGCTAGATGGGCCCATGCCGAATCTGGCCCATAACATATCTCCCCCTCTTTTCCCAGATGGCGCGTCCTCGTGCCATGCAATGCTCCCGCCAATGCTGAAGACGTGGTTGGGGAAGTCAACGTTGATGAGGCCACGCAGATGCTTGATGATTTGAATCATGATGAAATAGTTAAGGCTCCTTGTGAAGTACTTGGTGATGAAGGCATATAATGGAAGTTGAAGAAGTTGTCCTGGGCAGCTCGATGTTATCGAAGAAGTCCCGTGGCATACCCATGGCCAAAAGAGAACACCATATGGCTACATGTGAGAGACCCGACCAATTTATATTCAAGTTTAACAAGTTGACTCGCGGCCCACGCATGGTATGCGAGAACTCAACCCGATAAAAGAGAATATAAACCCGGCAGTCCCCCAACATGCTTCTCAAGCAATGCCCAAGATCCAAGCACGTCGGCAACGTCACAGGTGATACATCACATAGGTCACATTAATTAATAATATTAATTTAAAATATTCTTACATACCAAGGTTCATCAAAAGTCTTGAACTAACAAATTAAAGAGCGGAAGCAATTCTAAGAAAGACGATGGTCGCAGCAGTTGCAATGAGAAAACAGCAAAGGATTGCGATGCCCAGCCAACGAACATCGCAAATCACGGTCACTCGAACGTCTTGACTATGCCTCGCCCTCGCCGGCATCGGCGGGGACAAAGTAGCCGAAGACCAACTCATCCTCACCTGCAAAAACTTAAACAACAAACGTTGAGTACGAAGGTACTCGCAAGTCTTACCCTGTGGTGGGAATTAGTTCCCGACTCCAAGGATAATGCAATGAGGCTGTAGCAAGGTAAATAAGGTATAGGAATGGACTCGATTGCTTAAAGCAGAAACTAAGCATATGTGAATAAGCATAAAGTAAAAGACTCTGCAGGCATGAACAACTACTAAAAACCCAATCCCTAAGTACCATGTAACCATAAACCATGTATATGCCATCATCCATGTTCCATCCGAACCATGGATACCAACAACCATATTCCAATTCCATCAACAATATCCCAATTTCCATCATGTTATGTGACAACTCTACGATATTATCCAAAGGACACTGAGCTTGATCGTAACCGTGACCGCGGCGGATTCGAACCGATTTTACACCCTGCAGGGGAGTTCAACTGTACCCACACGACTGAGGACCATACGGCTCATGCAACCCGCTAAAGTTACACAAGGGGGTACTCATGTCAACCTTTTTCACACTCATGCCCACACGGTTAGAAAATCCACACGGTGCCGAGTACCACAGCCTCGCAGGCACACGTGAGTCCCTCGTCGAGTGTCACGGCCTCGCAGGCACCCATGACTCCCTCGTTCCACACACCGTGCAGTCATCGGCCAAACGTTGGTACGCAGTGAGATACTCAGCTTGTCTTACCATTATATCGGACATGTGGTATGAACGGAAAGTGCTCAGGCCAAGAATAACACGGCCGGGTCCTAGGTCAACCCAGACGGGGCCTACGGCACACAAGACCTCCATGTCTTGCTGCACTCCTATCCCACCGTCCGAATTTCAGTTTTTAACACTTTCCAACTTTTACCATCATATGAACTCGCCACGAGTTCATAAGTAACCAGGATAAATCCTATACGTGCGAGTGGGACTTACCACTCGACTTCTACCGTGTTATCTAAGTGTGGCTAAGCATTTCGAGACTCGAACAAAGACACTCTACCCAGGTTGACAAGGTGACGTATTCAATACCAAGGAGGGGTACATGCAACAATAATAGGTTTTCCCAATGTTACTACTAAGCCCGATTTTATGCATTCCTATACGTAAGCATTCATATTTATCATTAAGTAAATTACTTAGGGTAGCAATATGAGGTGCTTGCCTTCAATAGCAGTGGTGTTATCTTCCTCAGCAGCTTGGTCAACCTCTGGTGCTTCTCCCGTAGTAGCACCCGCGTCACTCTCTGACGGTTCGTAAGCTATAAAGTAAAAACGCGACGGTATGAGGTGCATGCCATGATGCACAAATGATGCGATATGGTGCAGAGAGGTAGCTACTGAGTCTACGGACACAATGCAAAAAGAATGAAGGCATTCGGAGTTCTACAGCTCAAGTTATGCCTTAAACAGTTTTACCGATTCCGGTTACGGGTTTCCCGGTTCCCGGTTCCGATATCGGGTGGCACACGAATGTCGTTTTCAGGAAAAATCCCAAAACACATCACATGTACTGGCTTTACTAAGAGGCTTGGGTTACTACGAGACTAGGTTTGAGTGGTTTTGACTTGCGTTAACAGGAACACGAGCCCTCCGATGGTCGTTGCCCGTTTACGACATCGGGAATACCGTAACGGTGCCGTAAAAGTCGTAACGACTTTTCTGGTGAAATTCAAAGTTAAGTTACAGGCATGGGACTATTTTTAGTTTAAATTAGGCTCTAAACTAAGACTTTTGGCTCTGGTTTGGGGTCAAGTTGAGCTTCTATGAATTTACTAAAAATCAAACAATGTTCTGTTTTTCAAACTTATAAAATCAGAAACATGTACTAAAACTTATGTAAAAATTATGAAACTTTATATATCTTCTACTGAGCATCTAAAATAAAGTTCTTGTTAAAGGTCTTGGGCTTTTGGGCGACTTCCCTAATGTACTTTAAACAAAGGTAAATAATCTAGGGTTTTGGGGATAATATCAATGACATGCATGCACAATGTTCATGAAAAATTCTGGCAACAATATAGGAGATGCATCATGCCAAGATACGATTATGGTTCAAAAATCAACCCTAGAAACCTTCTGGAACTTCAATTAAAAATCAACAACAGAAATAATACATTGAATTAATAAGGAAATTCCAGGGACAATTTTGAAAAGGTGCTTTAACAGAAAATTAATTCATTATTCAAGGATTCAATTAAAATTAGGTTTGGCATTTTTAGACTTTTCCAAGATTTTCTACACACTATGCAACTTCTGGCTAAATGAAAGGAAAATAGAAAATGAATGGAACAGTACAACAGAAACAGGGGAAATGGCCGTGGCGGTTGCTCCGGTGAAATCTCGCCGGAGGAGGGGGCTAGGAGGGGGATTGAAAGGTCGTGGAGCATCACCTTGATTCAAAGTACTGGTTTGCAAAGGATTAGGCCCACGGGGGAAAGGTGCAAGGTGGCGGTCGACGATGGTAATGGCGGCAATTCCAGTGAAGACCGACGGTGGCGCGGGAGGAACTTCCTCACCGGCGATGATCTGCGGCCGATAGCTTATTAAATTGGTGTACCATGGTGAGAGGAATAAGCTGGTGAAAGGAATCGAAGAATGGAGCTACCGTGGTGATGAATTTTGGGAAGAGGCGGCCGCCGGCGTGTTGTCGGCCGAGGAACAGGGCGGTGACGTTCCTGAGAAATTAGTGCACGGCAGGGGCTCTTGGTGTTCGGAGAGTTTCAGTGGGTCGAGGGGAGCTTGCTTGGCACGGTGGCGTGGCTTGGGAAGTGCTGAGGCGAGCTGTCGACGGTGGGGCGGCAATGGCGGCGGCGCACTGGCAGGAACCGAGCAAGGCAGCGAGAAGGAAGAAGGGGAGCGAGTGGAGAGCTGGTGCTAGGCTTTATCCTCGAAGAGGAGGAGCCAAGGGAGAGAGAGGGCAGTGGCGCACCGTTGATTGGTGAAGAGGCGCGGCGGCCGGCAATTGGGCGCTTGAGGCGGTGTTTCTGCCGTGGGCGATGGCGTGCGGCAGTATGAAAAACGATGGCGCACCAGAGAGAGGGAGCGAGAGGAGAGAGGAAGGGGAGGGGAAATGGAGCAGTGAAGGAGGAAATCTTTTTGCAAGATTCGATCTTGGGCGAGTAATGGTGCGCAGGGCACCGGCCGACCGGCGCATGGCTCGGCGGCGGTTGGCTGTGGGTGGCGGTGCGTACTGTAGCCCGTCACCCTGTTTTCAAATTGGATTTTTCAATTAATTCAATTACCTTCCCTCTTGATTCAACAGAAAGCCCTAGCTCCCGAGCTCAAGAATTTTTGAAAATTTTTGTGTGTACTAAAGGAATTATTTGGAACAACTTTTATTAAAGGAAGGTTCACTGAATCAGCTTCTAAAGATCTGTGAATTTTCAATTAGGTTCAAACTTGTTGGAATTTTAAAGGGGTTTAAACCTTTACCAAAAATTTTCATAAAATCTCCAAAATTCTATTTTAATGTATAGTTAATTGTTATGCAAAAACAATGGGGTAGTTTTATTAAGAAAACAAAAGGCTTCTTGAAAGTCGATTAGGGTTTTGCGAGAACGACGAAAACTTCAAAACCCTGACCCAATTCAAAACAGGAAAAGGTTGAAATCAAAAGATTGAGTCAGTGAGCTCATTATCAAAAGGATAAAAGAGTGAAACTTTTGGGATGTGACACTACAGCACCATTGACATTGTTGAAGAAGTCATTCCGGAGTGCAAGAAAATCCCAATCTGAGACAGCCATGTAGGTGACCTTTGTCGTTCACCTTGAATGGGAGGCATCCCCACCGTGAACAAATCGAACCTTGAGTAATTGTTGGGGAAGTGTCGGTGTGTTAAGTAGATATATGTTACCATGGTAGAATACTAGCCCATCCTATACCAGCCACATACGCGGTGCATCTCCAATATGGATGCTCTCCATCAAGCGAGCCAGCTTGATCTCACGGTGAACGTCCTGGCGGTGTTGGTGTACGTGCTAGAACAAAGCTTGTAGAAGATATGAGGACATAAGCGGTTTCGGCTGCTCTCCTTCCAGTTGTGCCGTCATGTCCTGTGTGAACACACATGGATTCTTCTCCATGTCACACAGGTCGCCATGGAAGTTGAGGACGAAGAAGTTTGGATTGGGGTCTCCTAAAACAAGGGAAGTAGCTGATCTAGAGCCGCCTGCTCTAGGTCTAACAGCGAGAGCCTGAGTGGCTTTCCAATCAGCCAGTAGTGGTTCATCGACCGAATGCCTGATGGTGGCGACGATGTCTGTGACAGCTGGGCCAGAAGACAAGAAACCAAAATATTCAACGAAATAGGTACTGTTGTTGGTGTTGGGCTTGTTGTGGACGACGTCGGTGATGTTGAGGGCGATCTCCTGAGTCCTCTTGGTGTCCCCGTTGTGGAAGTTGAGTTTTACAAACTCCTCCATGGCGTCCAGATCAATCGCGGCATCCCTATGTAGGAAGCAGCGATTGGGGCATCCATTATACTCAGATCAGTAGACATTTAATTCCTCTAATAGGGGAAAAATTTCAGCAGTGTTGTTGGTGAAGTTCGGTGTGAGAGGCGCATTAAATTCCTCCCTTTGGAAGCTGAAAGGAACTGCTACTCGCATGATAGCTGGGGTGGCACCATACTAGCATTGAGGGGCAAGGGAAGGCATTCCGATGCAAGATCTCTATGGACATCGGTTGATGGTGCACGGACAACATCCTCCACCGCGAGGGCATTATTCATGGCACGAATAGTAGCACCCTAATTGTTCACTGGATCAGCAATGAAGTTTGCCGTTGATGAAGCAGCGTCCTTGATGGAGTATATGGTGGTCGACGAAGCACCACCGTCCTTCTCGAAGCAGTTGCCGTGTAGATCATCCTCTAGTGGTGGTGGTGCTGAGATGTCGATGTTGACAGTCGTGGTAGATGAGATCTTGTTTGTAGCAGCTAAAGCGGAAAGGGGCGTGTTGACACCGGATTATGACGGAACCCACGAACCAGTCAAAGCTGGTCCACAAGGTAGTCACACCAGCTCAAGGCGGATCGACTCGAGGAAGCATTGGCGGATTGAATGGCCCACCAGTCAGGCACATCGGCCTAAAGGCGGATCGGCTCAATGGGGCCACAATTGATCGGCCGCGTGGCGAGACCAATGAAGGAGCAGAACAGAGGATCGGGTTGACGCGCAGGAGAACTAGACCTGCAGGAGCCCAGCCCGCAAGCTAGCTTTTTTCTTTTTCTATTCCATTTTACTAAGTTTATCTTTCGTAATATCTTTTAGGGTTTCTGTATCTCCGGAGAAATTACAGTTCAGGCCCTCTCCTTACCCGCGTTATAAAACAGGAGGCCGGACTTGTAAAAAAAAAGAACAACGATAATCAATACAACTACTCTCTTTCGGCGCATCGCCACCTACCCCATGGTGGGAATCTCGTCTCTTGCATGGACCGCATCAGCATATCTGTGACACCCCAGGTATCACCACATAATGCGTCGACAAAATCGTAAACCCTAATAGTCAAAGCATGCACATTGAAGCAAAATCGACACTTGAAGTAATAGGAAAAGTTGTTTGAAACACTCCAAAGAACTACTACAAGAATTTTGGTAATAAACAAAACACTCTTATTAAAGTCAGGGGATTTTAACTAGCAGTATCAAAATCCTCCTTTATTAGGGAAAAATTTAAACCCCACTTCGAAATCCAACTAAAATCCTATATAATCCTAGCAATATTTTTACATGACAATTAAGTTCACCTCACAATGGAATTTTATAGATTTAATCAGAATTTTTGGAAAATATTTAAACCCCTTAAAAATTCCAACAAACTTGAAGTTAAGTGAAAATTAATGAATTTTTAGAGACTGAATCAGGACTTGACCCTTAAATGAAAGTTGTTCCAAATAAATCGCTGATCACACACAAAAATTTTAAAAAGTTTCCAAGCTAGGCGAAATATAAATTTCAATTGAATTTATACTGGGAAATTTGAATTAATTGGAAAATTCAAAATAAATCGCCGGCCGCCACAGCGGCCAATCGGGCCGTGCCGCAGCGCCGCAGGCGTCGGAGGGGGGAGGGGCGTGCCTTTTCCAGCTCCCCTGTCGAGTCGCCGCACGAATCCCGCCTCCTCAGCTCCTCTCGTCGCTCATCTCTCGCTCCCTCGCCGATCTTTTCTCCAATGCCGCACGCCAACGCCCCCCGCGGTGCACCACTCACCGGCGTTGCGTGCTGCCGCCTCCCCCTCCCTATTCTCTCCCTCTCGACAGCACTTTAAAGCACGACCCGAGCCTCTCTATTTCCCCACTCCCCTTCCTCCTCCTCAGCGCACCCCCTTTCTTCTCCTTTCTTCTTTCCTCCGCCCGGAACGCTGCCGCCGCCGTTGCCGCCGCAAGGGCTCACGGTGAGCACCTCTCTCCGGTCGTTTTCCCCGTTACTAGCCTTGTCCAACACGATTGTCTGGCCCTCGTGCAGCTCACGGAGGTCCTCGATCCTCGGAAGTTCGCTGGCTCGTCGGGAACGCAAGTTCGCCGCCGCTCTCCGTGAAGCCCTTCGTCGCCGGCCATCTTCCGGTAGGAAATCGACTCCGTTGTGCTATCGTCGATCGTTCTCAGGGCACGTAGAAGGGTTAGGGCGAGATATCGGGCGCCGCCTTGCACCGCCGCGCCGTCGTGGGCTCGCCAGAGCTCCGCCGCCGCCCTCCCCTGTTTTTCTGCCTCTTCTTCTTTTAGTTTTGATTTCCTATTAATTAATCAATATTGTAAAAGGTCTAATAAATCAAAGGAAAATCCAAAAAGGCCAAACCAAATTTTTTTGAAATCTTTGTAGAATAACTAAATTACTGCTGAAATACTTTTTCAAAAATGTTCAAGGAACTTCCACAATAAATACATAACTCATTTCGGTTTTTGAATTTTTACTAGAGTTCCAGAACAGTGCTAGGGCCGATTTTTGAACCAAAACTGCCTCATGGTGGTGTGCAGCCCTGTAATTTTCTCAGGATTTAATCTCAACAAATTCCATACATGTCATTAGAAATACTCCAAACTGCCAATTTGATTTGTCATTTTCTAAAATACATTATGAAAGTCTTCCAAAAATCAAAACCCTGAAGCAAAACTTTAGATTTGGTGCTCACTGGTGTCTACATCAAATTTCATGATTTTACTCTAGGGTTTAGTATTTATTTCTAATTTTATAATTTTAAATAACAGAAATTTGCTGAATTTTTATAATAAAATCTAGAAAATTCAAGTTGACCTCAACCAAACTTCAAAATTTATATTCCAAAGAGCACTATCAACTAAAAATAAACTCATGATATAATTTGAAGTTTCATTTTAGCCCCTAGTTTGAATAACAGCAGCTTTTACTAAATTTTTATAAAATCTAGGAAGTTCGGTTTGACCTCGAACAAATTTTAACATTCCTATTTCAGAGAACACTATCAACTAAAAGTGGTCTCCTGGTAAAAATGTGAAGTTTTCCCTTAGGTCCCCACTCAATAAACTTAAATGCTTAAACATAATTGTCGCAACCCCGTCCGATAAAATCGTACGGTTGCTCATCCAGGATCATTCGGGGGGGCCGCTTGCCGAAACAAGTGACTTTGCAGTACAATAATTAACAAGGACTCGCATAAATGACTTGAAGATGCATTAATTCAGGTTATATTACAACTGATTTCAGAAGTTTTGGAAGTACGGAAGCGTAGTTTTGATAACAAACACGTGGATTTCAGCGGAAGCAAAAATCTAACACTCGACGCCTCGATTAAACACCCCAGCCCGATGGTGTTTAATCTCCACGGGAGGGCGAAGCGGGGACCCACTCAAAGGTCCACTCCGAGGGTGTCTCCTCTTCCCAACCACCCTGGCTACAGTCAGCACTATTACCTGCAAAACAACAATCAACAAACCGTGAGCGACTGACGCTCAGCAAGACTTACCCGACAATAGGCCTTCTAAGGCCGACTCCTAAAATGCTGGAATATTGGTGGCAGCTGGTAGGTATTTGCAAAAGACAGCACCACTAATGCTTTTTCAGTATTTTAGCCAAGTTATCAGAATAGTTAATGTAATTTTTCTAAGTGTGACAGCAACTAAGCAAGCAAGTGCAATACAACAGTTCTGGAATTTATTCTCAAACCTCCAATCACAATTCCTGCTATCACATTTTATAGTGTCGCCACGGCAGAAAGGAGCAAGTGGTACTCAATACCGCGAGGGACGGCAATTATAATTGATTTTACATCCTGCAGGAGAAACCCGAATAACACGACACGTGCGCAATGAGTCGCACGTGGCCACCTTTCACTGCATCGCGACAGTGTCGGTCCGACTGCCATCTCTCCAAGGACATGGTCCTCCAGGCAACGCCCTGCGTCCCTGTACGGCCCCAAGCCTTTCCCACTAGCACATGCCCAAGAAAAACAGAAATGCGAATTCATCCACCCTACTGGTCCGTTCACCCGGAAAAAGAGATGGCTGGTCGTCCAATCACTGCGCAATGAGCTACGTCGGTTTCCTGGGTCCCATATGCCAGTATGTATTCGGTACACAACTCAAACTTGACCAATGCAACTGCACCCGACACCGTGCTCAAATTTTATTCACACAATGTTGGGTCCTGATTTTCTCAAATACTCCTATAAATAATCCCCTGAGTAGTCTCCATACCACTCAAATCCCTTCGTTGCCCTATTAGTAAGCATAGCACTAACGTACTGGCTCTAACAGAACAACCCGTAGGAGATCCTACAAGTCATGCAACTAAGTTTTCACACAAGCCTCGAAACTTAATGCACAACAAAAACCTACATACACAGTGAGAAAGTAAAACTTTAAACATAGGTATGCACCGGGGCTTGCCTCGGTTCGGGGAGAAGTTAGCACAGTCGATGGCGGGGTCGGCAGCGGGGAAACCCTCCTCAGCCTCAGCGGCCGTCTGCAGCTCGGTTCCTATATGAAGATGCAAGGTAATCTTGTATTAACAGATGAGTGAAGTTGCATGAATTTCTCTCTAACAAACTTTAGTGTGTTGCTTCGGTAGACGGGACTAGCTAGACTGGTCGGACGGCAAAGATTACCAGAGGGCTGTCGGTGGAAAAGAACAACAACGGAGACCGGTCGTCGGAAAAGAGATGTCGACGCGCCGCTACTGCTGAAATACTGTGGAAGAATGGGGCGGCGGTTAGAGACGATAACGACGGACGATGGAACCGTCGGCAGGGCAAGGCTTACCGAGCGCACCTGAGCACGAGAGAAGCTTGCTCTGCTTCGGGCCCTGCGGAGCTCTTCGGCGGTAAAGGCGGAAAGGAGTGGAGACGAGAGCAGAGAGACGAGCGCGCAGAAGAGCAAAGGAGTGCGCACGAGTGAAACGTTTCGTCTCTGGAAAATATCAGCCTCCGTTCCTTTTGTCTCTCCAGGACGACGCAAGTTGGCGCGGCGGCAGCGTACTGCAGCGCATGGGCGCCGG
Source organism: Oropetium thomaeum (assembly GCA_001182835.1). Lineage (NCBI taxonomy): Eukaryota > Viridiplantae > Streptophyta > Magnoliopsida > Poales > Poaceae > Oropetium > Oropetium thomaeum. The sequence continues at coordinate 42,555 of LFJQ01000104.1, read as the reverse complement.
GTGTGCGCGTCCCATCACGAAGACTTTCGGCGCGGTGGCAGCACTGCTGTGTACGGCCAGACGCTTTTACGGTTGGGGAGATGGCCGGCAGCATTAATGGCGTGGCCGCTTCGAGCTCGGTCCGACGAGTCTGTCCGGCCTCGGGGTCGAGCGAGGCGGAACGAAATGCGGCTTGTCCGACCTCGGGGTCGAGCGAGGCGGAGCGAAAAGGCTTGTCCGACCTCGGGGTCGAGCGAGGCGGAGCGGAAAGGCTTGTCCGACCTCGGGGTCGAGCGAGGCGGAGCGAACGGCTTGTCCGACCTCGGGGTCGAGCGAGGCGGAGCGAACGGCTTGTCCGACCTCGGGGTCGAGCGAAGCGGAGCGAATCGGCTTGTCCGACCTCAGGGTCGAGCGAAGCGGAGAGGGATGACGATGGATCGGGCGAGACGGAAAATAATGTCCGACCGCTGGGGGTCGGAGTCGGGCGAATCGCGAAAATCATCCGACCTCTGGGTCGGAGGTCGGGCGAAACGTAAAAGTCATCCGACCTCTGGGTCGGAGGTCGGGCGAACCGTAAAAATCATCCGACCTCTGGGTCGGAGGTCGGCGAATCGGGCTCACAAAGCCGGGGTCGGGAAGGCATAGAAGGGAAACAGGGAAGCGGCGCCCGGGGTGGAGCTCGACGGCGGGTACCGCCGGTGGCTTGACGGCGGCGGAAAAAGGAGCAAGAATGAATGTTTGAAATTATAAAATTTTGAGGTTTAACTTACAATTTGCGTCAATTGACTTTTTATTGCTTCCGTTACTATGTTGAATAATTTACGCTCAGGTATTTAGGTTTTCGATTTAGATTAACTGAATTGGAATTAACGACCTTCACTAAACACTTGATTAACAAGGGATTAGTTCGGGATGTTACAAGTTCGGGATGTTACAATAATGCCGAAGTCGAATTATTAAGGTTAACCTTAAAACACCTAAGGGGGTGTCGAGGGTCAATACCAGAGATAATTAGCCTTAATGACCCACGGCCTCAACGATGCAATTAAGGCACGAACGGTTTCCACCTTTACCAACCCTCGTGTCGTACAGACACCCGACAGGCCGCGTAGGCAGGGAATCTTCGCCTCGTCCGACCCCCTCAGGGAGGGGTCGGATCCTCCGCAGCACAGCCAACGCGCTCGACCCCATCCACGTTGGGGTCGACAGACCGTACCTCCGCCTCGCCCGGGGTCGGGCGAGCGACCCACCACACCGCAAGTAGGCGGGACGGTGGCGGTTGAGCAGTAAATGCCTGACATACCCACGCTCGCTGGCAGATGGAGTCATCGATTACTTGAGCAAGTGGGCGATAAATGCGCACGACGTGCACCGTCCGAAGGATGGACACCACTGCTGCAGCTCCTGTCAGAAGCCCGCCGTTCCATCGTGACGGGACGTTTCCGACCGACGGCAATGGCAAACCACGCCACTCCGTCATCACCAACAAGAACCGTTCCTCCATACGACGGGACGCCTACGATTGACGACACTCGCCACGCCATCGAACAGGAAGGCACCGCCACGCCGATAACGTCATCCGCTGTGGCACGGCCTGACTTGGACGTACGGCCACGACCCGTGGCACGAGCCCGGGCCTCCCTTCTTCACGGTATAAAAGGAAGAGGAAGCCAGGAAGGAGGGGGGACGGTCCAAGAGACACAACACTTCCATTTCGGGAGACTAACAAACAAGTGCGCGAACACTTCGCCACGTTCCTCTTTTTCACCCAGAGACTTGGGAAATTCTCCATCTCTCGCCCATTTGTAACCCCTACTACAAATTCTTCGCGAGTAACACGAGCAGCTCGAAACTGGACATAGGGCCTTATTGCCCGAACCAGTATAAATCCTTATGTCCTCTCGCGAACCATCAAAACCTTAAAACGTGCATCCGACGATAAATTTACTAGTCGGCGGCAACGAACACCGACAATTGGCGCGCCAGGTAGGGGCTCTTTACGTGTTTTCGCCGATCATCTTTCAGGTTTCAATGGCCAATCACGTCGGTGGATGGATTCCCGGCACGATCGTGTGCTTCGGGAGCCTTGATTTCGTTGCCACCTCCAAAGGCAACCAGGCGTGGGCTGGCGTACCAGCCTCGTCGATCGTCGCCTCTGATCTCCGTTGCGTACCGACCGTGTCGGTCGACGGAAAAGCGCGACGGTCTGGCAAGGGTTCGCGCTCTTCGAAGCCCTCCAATAGGGGCCCGTGCGCAACCACTTCGCCTGGCCGGGCCGGTACCGGCAAAGTCACGATGACCCGCGTGTCATCGTGTGAAATGTGACACCTCATAAGTAAACTCGTTTAATCAAATAAATAAACAAGTTCTTAGTGTTAAAATGAAGCGTTAAAAAGTTTCTTTTCCGTTAATAAAGTTAGGGGGGAAATTGAATACAAGGCTACTAATTCATCAACTAAAATGAGTTATGAGCATTTCTTGTCGTCTTTAATTGTTGCAAATCTATTAATTGAGATTAAGTGGGAAAAGAGCACGGAAACATTTCATGTAAAACGGGCGGAAGGAGATTAACGTGCGAATAGGGCCGAACCCCCGTAACTATTTTTATCAAAACCCTAATCGTCGAGAAGATTAAATGGTTGGGTATTGGGACCTAGGGTTAACGGATTCAAAAATATTGTTCAAGCCTTAGTTCAAATTCCGAAGCGGCCCAAATCAAAAACCTAATTATGTCGGGGAATTTAAACAATGGACAAGAGGCAAGCAATTAATAAAGGAATTCAAATTTGCAGTGACAATTCAAATTCAAATTAATCTTCTTATACCTCTTATTTAAATCTTTTCAGTGGAATTCACAACTGCAATTTTTTTACTCAAGTTCCTTTCACTTTGTCTTAAGAAGACTAAAATTTTCCTTAAGAGCCAAATTAATTTTTTTCCTTTACCACCCTTCCTTCTTTTTTCCTCTCTTCTCTCTTTTCTCTGTGCTGCCGGCCGGGCACTGTACTGGCTTCGTCCTTCCGCTACCAAGGGCAGTGCCGCCCATGCCGTTTTTCCCCGCGGCGAGTCGCCCTACGCCCTTAGCCGAGCAGAGCAGAGGCTAGCACGACGTGCGCCTTAATGGTTCTCCGCGCGCGCCGCTGCTCCGTTCGTCCGGCGAGCTACCAATGTACGGGAATCGTCGACCCTCATCACCGTCACCGCGGGTGCACGATTTAATTCCTCCCGGGCGCACCGCTGCACTGCCGTCCGGCCCACTGCCCGCGTACGGGAGGCCGCCAGCAATCATCACCGGGCTGCACGCTCACGCTTAGTCCATCCCTGTGCGCTGCTATTTCTCCCCGCTAGCTCTACTATTCTTCCTCCCTGCCCTTCCTCTCCTTCTTCCTCACTGCCCTGCCGCCATTGCCGCCCGCACCCGATCACGCGTCAACCGACCGCCCCACTACACCCGACCCTAACTGAGCCCCTCCAACGCGTGCGAAACCACTCACCACTCCCTTCCACGTCCATTTAATCCTTCCCGAGCCAAAACTCTAGCCAACTCCGGCAGATCGCTCTCGGAGCACTGCCGCGGCCGCCATTGTAGCCGCCCCATTGAATTCCTCGTCGCCGGTGAGCGCCTCTCCGATTCCTTTCGTCGGCGAGACCCTCGTGTAGCCCTTTTTCCGTTTCAATTGACTGCAGTGGCTTTGGTGAAGCAGCGATGACGGAATCGCCGCGCCATCGCCGGCGCACCGCCGAGCCGCCACCTCACCGTCGACGACCACCTCCCGACCGATTTCCCGCCACCTCACCGTGCCCAGCGACATCACCGGCCTCTGCTTCAGCTCACGGTGCCCGACTTTGACCCTCACCGACCGCCGAGCCGCCGGAACACCGTCGCCGCCATCGCCATAATCGGTCTATCGTCGCCGGCCCTACTCCGGTGAGCTCGCCGCCCCCTCCGTGGTCTATGTTACTCGCCGCGCCGTGCTGAGCATGCTGGGCACCACGAAGGCCGCCGCCGACGCCCCCTCCGGCGAGAACCGCCGGTGAGCGCCGTCGGGAGGCTGCCCTAGCGCCCTCCCCTGTCCAGCGCCACTGACAAGCAGGCCCGGCTCCCTTTCAAATTATTCAAATTCTAGGAAAATCCTCAGAATTGAAAAATTCATAGAAAATATATTACTACTCTAAAAATAGCAAACCAAAAATTGTTAGAAACCTCATAAAAAGGGCTAAACTTCTGTTAAAGCACTTTTTAGAACAAGACCATAAATTTTCAGAAACAATTAGAATATCACTTTCTGTTTTTGAATTTTAATTTAAATTCTAGGGCAGTGCTAAGGCTAAGGTTTGATCCACAAGTACTCATGGCATCACACACCTACTGGAATTTTATGAGGATTTTAGGACCACAAAGTTGCATATAACATTTTAACAATACCCCAATCTGCTTAGTAAAATACCATTTTCTAAAATACATTGTAAAAGTCATTAAAAAGATTAGACCCCAGAAACAAAGATTTAGATCTGGTTCTCATGAGTAACACCATAAAATCTCATAATTTTATTCCAAGATTTACATATGGTTTCTGATTTTATAAAATTTAATAATAGAAAATTTGTTGAATTTTTATAAAATCTAGGAAATTCATCTAGGCCTCAACCAAAGCTTAAAATTCATATTTCAGAGAGTGTCATCTATTAAAAATAATCTTGAGATATTATTAAGTATTTCATTTTTAACCCTAGGTTAATAGTCGCAGATATTAAATAATTAACCCCGTAGTAAAGTGTCGGTCTAACTCTAACCAAAGTGAAATCATTAATTTTGACAACATGCCGACTAAGAATCATTTCCTTGATTGAAAATGAGAAGTTGCATTTGAACCACCATTGTCCTTATAAATTGCATTTTCATCATATAGGAACCGATCAGGAACTTCCGCCAGTGAACGAGAATCTGGAGGAGGCACTCGCAGGAACTAACTTCTCGCTTGAGTGCGCTGATATTTCTGCAGACCAAGGCAAGCCCCGGTGCACACCTATGTTTTACAAATTTTCTGTTTACCACTATGGGTGTAGAAGTTGTTTGTGCATTAAGTTTCGAGAAAATTATCGTGAAAACCTAGTTGCATGACTTGAAAGGTTTTCCTATGGGTTATATAGGTAGAGCCATCGATTAAATGCCATGCTTAAAGGATAGGTCTACGGTATCATCCGAGTAGTATGGAGACTACTCGTGGTTAATCAAAGACGGAAAAGTCGATGGAAATGCTTGATCTAATGTGATTAAAATTTGAGAACCTTATCGGGTGCGGTTGCATTGGTCAAGTTTGAGTTATGTACCGAGTGCATACTGGTAAATGGGACCAGAAAACCGATGTAGCTCACCGTGCTTTGTTGGACGATTGGCCATCCCTTTTTCTGGGTGAACGGACCGGCAAGGTGGATGAATTTGTTTTCATTTTCTTGGGCTCGTGCTAGTGGGAAAGACTTGGGGCCGTACAGGGATGCAGGGCATCGCCTGGAGGACCATGTCCTTGGAGGGATGGATGTTGAGCTAACTCTGTCACGATGTTGTGAAAGGTAGCCACGTGCGACTCATTCGAGTGCGCCCGTGTCGTGTCATTCGGGTTTCTCCTGCAGGATGTAAATCAATTATAATTGCCGCTCCTCGTGGTTAAGAGTGGCACTTGCTCCTTTCCACCGCAACGATATGTAAATGATGGATTTATGATGAAAAGTGGTTGTCGTAAACTCTGGATTGTTGTACTAAATTTTTGCTTGGCACACCTAATGTTAATAACGAACCCTGTTAACTTGGCTAAAAATGAAATAGACTATTAGCGCTGTGATTTCGCAATACCCGATCAACTTCCACCAATACTCCCTGCATTCTAGGAGTCGGTCATTAGATAGCAACGTTGACGGGTAAGTCTTGCTGAGTATTAGTTGCTCAGGCTTTGTGGATTAATGTTTTACAGGTGATACTTCTAACTTTGGTTCGTGTGGTTGTGGTGGTTGGGAAGGGGAAGCACCCTCGGAGTGGACCTTCGAGTGGGTTCCCGCTTCTCCGACCCATGAAGATTAAGCACCCGTAGGCTGGCGTGCTTAATTGTATCGTTGAGTTGTAATTAGTAGCTTCAGCTGACTTTCGCTTGTTTTCGAACTACGTTTCCGCACTTAAATTATCTGAACCAATGATGTAATATTAAGAATTTATGTACCCTTTAAATCATGTTTTGCGTGTCCTTGTTAATTATTGTACTGTATGGTCGCTTGCTTCGTCAAGTGGCACCCCGAATGATCCCGGATGAGCAACCATACGATTTTATCGGACGGGGTTGCGACATGAAAGCCTGTGCCCCACGGACATCGAGTTCGTGAGAATGACGGGCTATGCGTCGAAATCTTTTTTCGAGCTCCTCGACGAGGCAAATGGAGATTTCGGCGCAGAACACAGCGAGGGAAGCTACAACCCCTCTCGCGAATGCCTCATGGCACATTCGTAAGATCCTCCTAACCTAGGGAGCGATCTTCTTGTCACCTTGCCAGTAGCAACGACTGGGACTCCCTCCCACAACATACTGTCCGAGCAGTTACAAGCACGGAGGGAAGAGCTCCGTGAGGCCAAACGCCAGTTGGAGCAGGAGCAGGCAGAAGTCGACCGTGAACTCGCTCGTTGCGGGGTCGGTGGACGTGCTCGCTCCATGCCGCGCGATGTGCGCCGACGGATCATCGAGGAAGGTGACGGACACCCGCATCGGTGGCATTACTTCGGGGGCTCCCCGAGCCCGCCACGCCTGAGGCTCGACGCACTCAACGCGAAGTTGAGGCGTTGCTGCAATGAGCGGCAGCGCAACAAGCAGAGAGCTCGCGGTCGCGAATTCGCAGACCGCGAATCCGGAATGTGTCTGTCCAACAAACACGTCCGAGGACAGACAAGGCCTCGAAAGCCTTCGTCCACGGACGTCTCGGCGCGAACCGTGACGCCCGCGCCACCTTGGAGGCGCGACGGCGACAGCTCGAGCACGTCTCCGAAACGGGACGGGGCCACCATCCGCGTCGAGGTGGGCACCATGATGAGAACGAGGATAGAAGTCCGAACCCAGACGCTCCAGGGCCTCGGGCTTTCAGTTCCCACATCCTCGGCGCCCCATTCCCTCGGCATTTCCGGCCTCCGACCAACGCACCAAAGTACGCGAGGGAAACAAACCCGAGCCTTTGGCTCGAAGATTATCGCCTAGCCAGAGGAGCGGACGATAATCATTTCATCATCCGTAACCTACCACTCTATCTGGCCAACTCGGCCAGGACTTGGCTCGAACACCTCCCCGCCAATCGGATCACGAGCTAGTCCGATCTGAAGGAGGTCTTTGTAGGTAACTTCCAAAAACCTACGCGCGCCTAGGCAATCCCTGGGACCTCAAGAACTGCCGACAGAAACCGGGGGAGACCCTCCGAGAGTACGTCCGGCGTTTTTCCCGGCAATGCAACGAGCTGCCGGACATCGGTGACGCTAACGTCATCGGGGCATTCTTGTCCGAGACTACTTGTCACACCCTGATCCACAAGCTGGGTCGCAAGAGTCCATGAACTGGCAAGGAGCTTTTGGACATTGCAACCAGCCACGCTTCCGGCGAGGAAGCAGTGGGCGCGATTTTCAACCGCCCCCACGAGACGAAGGGTAAGCGAGACGAGGACGCCGGCGAAGGCCCCTCCGACCACCCCCACAAGAAGAAAAAGAACCAGTCGCCCTCATCCGGAGGACGACTGGTTGCAACGGACGCCTCGGACCACTTCGAGAAGAAGTGGAACGGTCCGTGCCCCAACCATGAATACCCCGTGAAGCACCTTTACAAGGAATGCTCGCTCATGAAGCGGTTCCTGACCCAGGAGTCTTTAGGGGGCAAGCCGAGAGGCATGCCTCGACAAGCACCTGGGGGTGCGCACGACGGGGGTGGCGCCAGCGACGGCAACGACGGTTTTCCCGAAACCAACGAATGCCTCATGGTCTTCGCAGGTCCGGAGGCGCACGGAGGAAAGTGCCGCGCGAAGATCGAGTGTCGTGAGGTCTTCACGACCGAGCCCACAACGCGCACTTTCCTCCGGTGGTCAGAAGCGCCGATCACGTTCGATCGATCTGACCACCCCAGCCACGTCCCCCGACCGGGTTGATACCCTCTGGTAGTCGACCCCATCGTCGGCATGAAGCGTCTCTCCAAGGATGGAGGCAGCGGCCTCAACATCCTCTATGTGGAGACGCTCGACGCCATAGACATCGATCGGCAGCTCATCCGACTGACCGGAGCACCCTTCCATGGCGTCGTTCCTCGGAAACAAGCTGTTCTGCTCGAGCAGATCGACCTGTCCGTCACCTTCGGGACCCCGGCCAACTTTTGAATTGAAACCCTCACGTTCGAAGTAGTCAGATTCGACGGGTCGTACCACGCCATCTTGGGGCGGCCATGTTACACGAAGTTCATGGCCGTGCCCAACTACACCTACCTGAAGCTCAAGATGCCTGGGCCGAAGGAGGTCATCACTGTTGGCGCCTCCTTCCAGCGCGCCTATCAGTGCGAAACAAAAAGTGGCGAGCTCGCCTCCGCGGCCATCGCGTCTATAGAAGAACTCGCTGTCATCCGGCAGCAAGTTACCGAAGACGCACCGAACTCCAACCGTAGCTTTGGGTCCTTCGAGCCCGCCGAGGGCACCCCTGAGAAGGTGGTGAAGGTCGGGACGTCCCTCTCCTCCAAATAGGAAAGCGCGCTCATCGACTTCCTCCACGCGAACATCGACATCTTCACGCGGAAACCCTCGGACATGCCCGGCATCCCGAGGGAAGTCGCCGAGCACTCCTTGGACATCAAGCCGGGCTCCCGACCGATAAAGCAACGACTGCGCCGCTTCGATGAGGAGAAGTGCAAGGCGATCGGGGAGGAGATAGCCAAGCTGCTGGCAGCTGGTTTCATCCCATTTTTGTACGAAAAAAGAATCGGAAATGGAGAATGTGTGTTGACTACACTAGTCTAAATAAAGCGTGCCCAAAGGATCCGTTCCTTTGCCGCGCATAGACCAGATTGTCGACTCGACCTCAGGGTGCGAAGCCCTCTGCTTCCTGGATGCGTATTCCGGATATCATTAGATCCTCATGAAGGAGTCCGACCAATCCACGACATCCTTCATCACGCCGTTCGGATCGTACTGCTACGTTACGATGCCGTTCGGGCTGAAGAATGCAGGCGTGATGTACCAGCGCTACATGATCAGGTGCTTCGACGAGCTCATCGGAGATATCGTCGAGGCATACGTGGACGACATCATCGTCAAGTCTAAGAAAACCGACCAGCTCGTCACCGACCCGGAGCGGACCTTCACCAAGCTCCGAGCGAATGACATCAAACTCAACCCCGAAAAATACGTTTTCGAGGTCCCGAGCGGGATGTTGCTCGGGTTTGTCGTCTCTGAGCGCCGCATCGAAGCCAACCCGGAGAAGATTGAGGCCATCAATCGGATAGGCCCGATCCAAAACTTAAAGGGAGCGCAGCGCGTGACTGGATGCTTAGAGACGCTGAGCCGCTTCATCTCGCGCCTTGGAGAACGCGTGCACCCTCTTTACCAGCTCCTGAAGAAATCCGAGTGGTTTCAATGGACGCCCGAGGCACAGGACGCCCTCGACAAGATAAAACTCATCTTGACGAAGCCTCCAATCCTGGTGCCTCCGATCCCTAAAGAGCCACTCCTCCTTTACATCGCCACGTTGACTCAGGTTGTCACGCCGCCCTGGTGGTAGAACGAACGGAGGAAGGCCATACCCTCAAGGTCCAACGCCCGGTCTACTACATGAGCGAAGTATTGTCGGACACAAAGACTCGATATCTCCAGATATTGAAGATTCTTTACGGCATCATCCTCGCCAAAAGAAAGCTCCGACACTACTTCGAATCACACCCTGTGATCGTGGTCAGCTCCTTCCCCTTACGCGAGGTCGTGGAGAACCGCGACGCAACAGGAAAGGCCGCAAAGTGGGCGCTTGAATTGATGGGCGAAGGGATCACGTACGTTCCCCGAACGGCGATCAAGTCCCAGACCTTGGCCGACTTCATAGCCGAATGGACCGAAGTACAGCTACCCGCAGCTCCTGTCAACCAGGAGTATTGGGTGATTTACTTCGACGGCTCGTTGATGCGCAAGGGAGCGGGGGTCGGCTCGTCTTCGTCTCCCCCTTGGGGGTGCGTATGAAGTATGCGATCCGCCTTCTGTTCCCTGCATCCAACAACGTGGCCGAGTACGAGGCGGTCGTCAACAGGCTCAGGATCGCCGACAAGTTGGGGATTTGACGACTCGAAATTCGGGGCGATTCCCAGCTTGTCATCGGCCAGGTCATGAAGGAGTCCAGCTGCCACAACGAGACCATAGACGCGTACTGCCAGGAAGTTCATAAGCTGGAGCACAAGTTCCAAGGTCTCGAGCTCAGGCACATCCCGAGGCGGCAGAACGAAGAAGCTGACTCCTTGGCGAAGATGGCAGCCGGGCGTGAGCGGATCCCGCCTGGGGTCTTCGTCCACGACCAGAGCCAACCATCGATTCGACCTAGAAACGCACCGGGGGTCGGCATCGAGCTGCCTCCAGGGGAAGGGCTCGGACCGAACTTGGAGTCTCCTGGCCCCAGCATCATGGAGATTGACGAGGCGCCCGCGCCTAGTACTGGTCCTCCGACCGATTGGAGGATACCGTACCTCAACTGACTCCTCAAAGGAGAGCTTCCCGCAGACAAGACGGTGGCCCGACGTGTCGCATGACGCGCCAAGTCCTTCGTCGTCATCGATGGAGAACTCTACAAGAGGAGTTTCTAGTACTGCTCCTCCGACCGATTGGAGGATACCGTACCTCAACTGCCTCCTCAAAGGAGAGCTTCCCGCAGACAAGACGGAGGCCTGGGGCGTCGCACGATGCGTCAAGTCCTTCGTCGTCATCGATGGAGAACTCTACAAGAGGAGTCTCACCAAGATCTTACAGCGTTGCATCCCTATCAAACAGGGAAAGATGCTGCTGTAGGACATTTATGGAGGGGTCTGCGGCCACCATGCTGCACACAAGACCCTTGTCGGAAACGCGTTCCGGCAAGGATTCTATTGGCCGACAGCCATCAATGACGCTACTCGGATCGTGCGCATATGTGAGGGCTGCCAGTTCTACGCTCGACAGACCCATCTACCGGCACAGACGCTGCAGTCCATCCCCTTCACGTGGCCGTTCGCGGTCTAGGGGTTGGACTTGGTCGGACCACTCAAGAAAGCACCCGAGGCTGCACCCACCTCTTGGTAGCAGTCGACAAGTTCACCAAGTGGGTCGAAGCCCGACCGGTTGTAAGGATCCGACCAGAGGAAGCGGTCGAATTCTTCCTCGACATTATCCACCGCTTCGGGGTTCCAAATTCCATCATCACGGATAATGGTACACAATTCATAGGGAAGCAATTCCTCAAGTTCTGTGACGACTACCATATCTGAGTCGATTGGGCGGCCATGGCGCACCCCCGTACGAACGAGCAGGTTGAGCGCACGAACGGCATGATCCTCCAAGGGCTGAGGCCTCGGATCTGCAATCGGCTGAAACAATTCAGCGGTCAGTGGGCGGCCGAGCTCCCCGCTGTACTATGGAGTCTGCGAACGACCCCAAGCCGGGCGACGGGGTTCACCCCCTTCTTCACGGTATAGGGCTCCGAAGCCGTCCTACCAATCGACCTCAACTACGAAGCCCCGAGGGTCAGAGCGTATGACGAGGAAGGGAACTAGACATCCCTCGAGAATGCCATGGACCAGCTTGACGAGGCACGAGACGTGGCGCTACTCTGATCGGCAAAGTACCAGCATGCATTACAACGCTACCACGCCCGGAACGTGCGGGAGAGGACATTCGACGTCGGCGACCTCATCCTTCGACGCGTCCAGAGCAACAAGGATTGCCACAAGCTGTCGCCTCCATGGGAGGGTCCCTAAATCGTCTCCAAGATCCTCCGGCCCGGCTCCTACAAGCTGCAGACCGCGGATGGACAAGAAATCGTCAACGTCTGGAACATCGAACAGTTACGTCGCTTCTATCACTAGACTCATAGTCGTTTTATTGTTCCCATCCGCTGAAATAAGCGGCGCCTGACTCCCATTGCACGGGAGTCAGACCCCACTCGGGGCTACACCAATAGGGTACGCGCACCGCACGCGCGCCCTGACTCTTGTTTATTTTGCCATTTGCTTGCAAAATTTTTGAGAAGGGATAAGCAAGAGGATAAGAAAAGTTCGGGTTAGACCGGTCGGAATGCGAAATGCTTACTACCTCCGAAGATTACAGCTACGACGCTCACTGGCAAAACCAACTACTTATCCTGTTCACGACTTATCCTTTCTGAAAGCTTCGACCCCTCGTCCCACATTTAAAACTTAGAAAGGAAATTTATGAGCAGAAGAAGATGTGAAGTCTAGTTGGTCGGACTGAGTAACGCCTACGACCCCCGATGGTTACGGCAACGACGCTCACCAACTAGATGGAACGTCGGCGCCGCCCATGGCCTATGATTTCTGAGTTTCAAAGACAAGGAAAAAGGGGACGAACGCATTCACGAATTTGTGAAGGAACGCCTTCGCAAACGAACAAGTACACCTTAAATAGTCAGAAGATGTTCGAATTACTCTTTTGATTTACAAAAGGACCGGGCACTTTCGACCTCGGTCGTCGTAGGTACAATCTAAACTAAGGCTAACTCCTACTCTACTGGGGCAGGAGGGGGGGTTGTCCTCTTCCTCTTCTGCCTCCGTCCTTGCTGCTAGCGCCTGCGCTAGAGGGGCCACCTCTTCCTCAATGGCTTCCAGCTCCGCGTCGGTGTAGCCGGGAGCAAAGCCCTCGCTCATTAAGTCGAGGGCAATGCTGGAGTAGTGCGACCGAGCGACGGCAAACGCCCGGTGCACCCCCCGGTACAAACCATCCGCATCCATGGCGCGCGCCCGGGTGAAAGGCAAGGGACTTGGGGAGCAAGGGAGCTCGACCCAACCTCCACGGCGACCCCGAGGTCGGTGAGGGCCACGCAGACGGCGACCCGGAGTATGTCGTGTTCTTCGGCTTCCCGCTTGAAGTCCTCTTGGAGCCGCGACAACTCCTCCGAGCTCATCTTCAACTTCTCGGACAGCACTGCAAGAAAGGTGGCGCAGCAGTTAGTTCACATCTGCCTAAGGAAAAAGAGGGCCGAGTCGAGGACGCGACTTACCCCGTCGCCCCTGTCTGGAGCTTCTTAAGCTTGGCACGTCCTTGGGCCAGCTCCACGGCCAAGGAAGCCGTTACTCGCTCGGCGTCCTCCCTGGCCCTGGCCTCCTCCCCTAGGCCTGCCCTCGCCACTTCCGATCGCCAGACCTGCTCCACCGCAAGGGCGATGATGGCATCACAGGCCCGGCGCGCCTCCGCCGACTCTGCCCGTGCCTGCCGCACTTCTTCCCGTGCGGCGCGGAGCTGGTCCTCCTCCTCCTCCTCCTCCTCGTCGTCGTCATCGTCGTCCGACCCCTGGCGGCATCGACCCCGGTCCAGCTGGGCCCGGAGCTTCCTCGCCCTCTTCGCCTTCCGAGCGTCCTTCTTCCGCTTGTGCTCCTCGACCGCCAAGCGGTGGGCCTCCCGGACGGCCGTGTCTTCGGGGAGAGGGGCGTGGGAGGGTCGGATGAGGAGGTCCGCCTTATGCTACCCAAAGTAAGGAGGAGGAGAAGAGTTAGGGTCGGGAGAGACAAAAGAAAGAGAAAAGACTACAAAAGAAAGAAGCACAGCTTACCGACGCGATGCTCCCTTCGGCGGGGCGCATCGGAGGGTGCTCATCGAGGGAGGCCTCGGCGTCCTCGGTGGTGAGGGTCTCCCGTAGGCGCTGCCTCAGCTCCGACTCGGAGAGGGGCTCGGTCGACGTCACCGACCCGGAAAGATCCGAGCCAGGCCCCATCTCCCACAGCCGGAGTGGGCGCACCACAGCGGCAGCACCCGCCGGGCATTGTATGCGGCAATGACGCCGGCACCACGCACCCCCTGGGCCCGCAGGTGCCGCACGACATCGAGGAGATCATCCAACCGCCTCCGCTCCTTGGACGGCGGTCCCCACTTCCACACCTCAGGCGTCGTATCAAACATGCGCCCGGTGAACTCCGGCAGGGGGCTGGTAGCGTTGTTTTTGAGGTAGAACCACTGCCCGTGCCAGCCCCTGTTGGAGCTTCTCAGCCGCAGGGGGATGTAGGCACCGGCGCACTCCCCACGGAGGTGGATGCTGGCGCAGCCAATGGGCAATGGGGCCCCCCTCCTTCGTCTGGAGCGATATGGCGAAGAAGTAACGCAACAGATCGAAGTGGGGAGCGATCCCCAAGAAGCCCTCGCACAACGCCATGAAGGCGGCAATGTGCTGGACTCCGTTGGGGTTGACGTGCTGGAGCTCCAGGCCGTAGTAGTGGAGGAGCCCCCGCAAGAAAGGATGCGCGGGGACTCCCAGCCCGCGCTCGTGGAAATGGGCAAAGTATACTATGTATCTGTCCGCCGGTGCCGGCACCGTCTCGTCGTCAGGGAGCAGCCACTCCCTCGCCTCCGTCCGCGCGACAAGAAGGCTGTGCTTCACTAGGGCATCTAGGCGCAAACCCCGGATTTTGGACCTCCACCAGTTCGCCATTTGTGCAAGATGAAGGAGATGAAAAGGTTGGGGAAACGAAGGGGTAGATTGTGCAAAGCGGAAGTATGGAAGGCAGGGAGTAAGAAAATGGAGCGGCGCAGGGAGACGAAAGGACGCAAGTGACAAAGTGACGACGGACGGACGCGCAAGGTGCGTATTTATACCCCCCGTCCGCTTGGTGTCTCCCTCCCTCTCGCTGCAGATGGGACCCACACGGCCACCTCGCTCAGCGCGGTAGTGTCCCCTGTCCGCTCGGCTTCCTCCCTTCCGCTCGCTGCCAGTGGGGCTGCACAACCACCTCGCGCCTTGCGGTAAAACTCCCGCCTGCTTGGCGTATTCCTCCGCCCGCTACAAGCGGGCCCGCGTGGCCGCCTCGCTCAGCGTAAACGCGACTCCGCCCGCTCGGCTTCCTTTTTCCCACTCACTGCAAGCGGGCCCACATGATCGTCCCGCACGACGTGGGAAGATCTTCCGCCCGCTTGGCATTTTCTCCTCGCTCGCTGCAGGCAGAACCCGCATAGCCGCCTCGCCCAGAGCGGTATTTAGTCCCGCCCGCTTGGCGGCTTCCTCCCAGTTGCAGGAGGCAGGGCCCACGTGGCCGCCCCGCACAGTGCGCGCGTGACACGGACCCGTCCTGGAAAAATCTCGCTTCGGGACGGATCCTGCCGTCTTCGCCAGGATCCTGTTGGGCAACGCTCGGCGAAGCGAGCGTACACACGGTACAACACAGACAGGATAAACAGCAATAATTTACAAGGAGAGAGAATTCAATACAACATTGATTCATAAATTGAAATTTAGGTCTTACAATGAATCAGGGTATGCAAAAGAGTTTTTAAAACAACATACAGCGAAAGACTAACGGATACAGACTCCGACTCTCATAGTAAGCACGAGCATGAATCGGGCCCAGTGGCATCATGCTCCTAGCCACTGGAAGAATTCACTGCGGCGATTCACATATATAGTTCCCACTGGAGGTTCCCAACCTCGGGGTGAGAACCTTTCCAATGGACGCTATCATCCTGGTTCTGCATGTCGGCGCCTGAAAACCACATATCGCACAAGCGTGAGCTTCTAAGAAGCTCAACAGGGCTGACCCGTCAAATTGGCTAACTACAACCGACACCTAGACATGCTGGCTGACTCGGGGTGGGATTACCTTGCCAAAAGGACTCACAGATCCTAAACTAACCTTGGTCCAATTTTAGCTCAGGTTAAGTGATTAGAATGGTAACTTTAGTTAGCACTGATCTAAGCAATCATAACTGGAGCAAATGCAATATACAATAATAATCATCCTGATCATGGAATCTCCGTTTTCTTAATTGTAATGTGACAGAGAGTTCAAGTAAACTCATAACTGAGAGCGACAGCGATTCGAATCGATTTTTATACCTCTGCAAGGTTAACCCAATCATATGACACGTGCACGTCGCAGACTACACGTGGCAACCGTTCACACCAGGTCCTGCAAAGTCAATTCCCTCCTACGCCTGCCTTAGCAGCGCCGCATCCCACCAGACAACACGTCCCAGACGGTTTCTGTGGAGTTTCCACACTGCCCACCCCAGATCGCCTCCGAATCAGACACCGTAGGGCAGGTTCGACTTTGCAATCACTAGGCTACGTAGGTTTACTAGGACTCATATTCCCAGCATATGATTAGTACATTCAATACTTGACCAATTGTGTCACACGGATCAGACAAGACTACGGTCACCTTGGCCTCGGACCAGTCGCCGACCTACTTTTACCCTATCTAACCCTCAAATTTTTATCTTTTCTTAACCATCCGTAAAAGAGTGTCATGTACTTCATGTGAGAGAGTTTCAATCAAAACCCTATCAATCGTGAGCAGCGTCCACTCTACTTGACTTCTACCGGTAAGTACTTGCTAAGCATAGCATACTAGTTGGTCATCTATACCAGCTACCGATAGGGTTTCCTATAGAAGCAATTGCAACTAAGGTTTAATCAACTCCTAGCAACTTAATGCACAAATAGGACACATAGTTATAAAAGAAAAGTTAAAATCTTGGTTGTGCACCGGGGCTTGCCTGGTTCTCCGGAGCTGTTGAAGACTTCTTCTGCGAAGACCGAGGAAACTAGATCTGCAACTACTTCGTGCGCCTAAGAATCTACATAATGCAATATGATTAAGATAAGTTCAATGAAAAGAATCACCATGCCTTTATTAAAGATTAATCTAGGGTTTCAACGTTTAGAAATTAGGGTTAACCCTAATTCCTCGACGTCGTTTTTATTAAGTTTTGATTTTATGATTGTGGTTCCAAGAAATCTACTCAATTTCCCATGAGGTGATTTGTAATTGGTCATATTCTCTGAATCAAGCAATTCAATCTTGGGTTGAGGATTGATCGACACTTTTCTTCGGGTAATAATTATTTAATAAACTACGACTATTAACTTAAGGTTTAGAATGAAGCTTTTAATTATACCACAAGATTATTTTAAATTGATAGCACCCTCTGAAATATGATTTTGAACTTTGTTTGAGGCCTAGATGAATTTTCTAGATTATAAAAATTCATCAAAGTTCCTATTAATAAATCTTATAAAATCAGAAACAAGTAGTGACCCCTAGGATAAAATTAGGAAATTTTATGCAGTCACTCATGAGCATCAAAGCTAAAACTTTACTTTTGGTCTACCCTTTTGGATGACTTTTACAATGTATTTTAGAAAACATTAATTTAACTAGGTAGATTGGAGTATTTTTAGAGGGTTATATGCAATGTTTTGCTCCTGAAATCCCCGTAAAATTCCAGAAGATGTCTACTATCATGATGTATTTGTAGATAAAGTTTTAGCCCTAGTACAGCTCTGGAATTTGAATTAAAATTCAAAAGAAGAAAAGAGCATTCTAATTATTTCTGAAAATCCCTGGTCTTTTTTGAAAAAGTGCTTTAACAGAAAATTAGTCCCTGTCGTGGGGGTTCGAACCAATTTTGGTTTGCTATTTTTGGATTTTTTTCTGTAAATTATTAGGGATTTTACAAGATAGGACAGCAAATAGGAAAAAGAAATTTTTAAAAGAAAAATGACGGCAGCAACAGGGGCGTTTTCCGGCGAGCTCCGGTGGCCGATTCCCGGCGAAAGGGTGCGCGCCGGTGCTCGAACCTTGGTCCTACTCCTACGCATCACGGCGAGGCTCGGCAACACGATAACGCTCAAGTTCCAACACGGGAAAGGGGTTCTCACCGGTGAGGGCGACGGTGGCGGCGGCGAGGTGGAAATTTTGGTGATTGGGGCCAAATTCCGGAGAACGGGGAGCGCTGTGAGCTGCACGGGGAAGGGAAGAAGAAGTTAGGCAAGGAAAATGAGGTGGAGGAGGGCCGGAAGGTGGAGCTCACCGTGAGCGTGCCTCGGCAACAATGGCGCGCGGCGACGGGCAGGGAGAGAAAGGGAAATTGGTGCGGGCGCTGCGGGGAAAGGAGGAAGGGGGAGAAGGAGAAGAAGTGCGTGCGCTTTTTTAAAGAGCTTCGAAGCGGGGAAATAGAGGGAGCAGCACGGCATGGCCGGCACGGGCGGCTCAGGCGGCGGCGGGACTGTGCCTGGGCATGGTGCGCGGCGTGCAGGGAAGGAGAGAGAGAGGAGGAGGGAAAGAGGAGGGAGGCAGGAGAGGGAAGGGAGACTTGAAGGCATCATGCACATAGAATGCCGTGTTGGCCGTGCGGAATGGCTGCCCTGCCGCTCGCCGCTCGGTCGGGCGGGCGGCGGGCACTCTACCGCCATTCCTCTTCTTTAAATTTTTTTGCTACAGTTCAAAACTTCAAGCCCAAATTCAAATGAAAGTCATGCTTCCCTAGTTCAAAAATTTTTGAAACTTTTTGTGTAAGCTTAGTGATTTATTTGGAGAACTTTTCATTTAAGGTTCAAGTCCTGATTTGACTTCTAAAAATTCTTGAATTTCCAATATGATTCGTGTTTGTGTGAATTTTAAAGAGGTCTAAATCCTTTTCAAAAATTCTGAATAAATTCTCAAAATTCTATTTTGACGTGAGCTAAATTGTTATGCAAAAATATGGTTAGGGTTTTATGGAAATTTTGTTAGGTCTCTAGTTAGGGTTTGAATTTTTCCCTGTTAACATGATTTCGACACTACTAGTTGAAATTCTTCGATCCTATTTATAGTATTCTGTTGTTTGCCAAAATTCTCGTAGTGTTCCTTTAGAGCATTTCAAACAATATTTCTTTTTACTACCAGCGTCGATTTTGCTTTTAAGTGTCGGATTTGACTTTCAGGGTTTTAAAGTAGTTGATTTAAGCCCTGGTGACACCCGGGGTGTTACAGCACGCGCGCACGTGTGCACTCATGAGGCCCGAAGACTAAAATCGCTGCCGCGCATCCCATCGCGGCAGGCGTCTTTGCCGCGCCTCTGCCGCAAAATAAATATTGGTAGGCGGCAACTTGGGCTGGAATATGCCGCGACGGCCCAGAGAGTTCGAAGGCTGGCCCAGCGAACGGGTTTGACAGCCGCTTAGGGCGAAAATAGAGCGAGGGGTGGAAAGAAATGAGCCCGCTAGCGGCCGGTACATTGGCGCTCGAGCGCCAAGGACATCACGATCCACATTCGAGTCCCGGTTCGAACCGACCCATGGGTATTTCGCCGTAGAAAGGCAACGAGCCCTGGGTTTTGTTAGCTCCTACACTAGGTTAACTTGCCACCTGATAACCTATTAACTAATAGGGCGCGTACCTCACTCGCACGTAATTTTCGAAAATATGCCTTAAATGTTGTACCGTTTCCCAACACGGCTCTGATACCGAAGCTGACACGACCCGCCCAGAAAACCTCGTCTCGGGACAGATCTTGTCAGTCGTTAAGCCAGGATCCTGTTGGGCAACGCTCGGCGAAGCGAGCGTACACACGATACAACACAGGCAGAAATAAACAGCAATAATTTACAAGGAAAGAGAACTTAATACATCATTGGTTCATAAATTTAAAGTTAGGTCTTACATTGATTCAGAGTACGTGAAAGTTTTGAAACAAAAACAGCGGAAGACTAGAACGATTACAAACTCCGACACTCGGACTTAAGCAAAAGCACGCGCCGTGCCCACGGGCGTCATGCTACTAGCCACTTCAACAAATTCACTGTGGCGACTCGCACAACTCCCACTGGAGGTTCCCGAACTCGGGGAGAGTCTCCTCCCAATGGAAACTACCTGCTGGGTCCTGCATGATGGCGCCTGAAAACCATAAAACGCTAACGCGTGAGCTTCTAAGAAGCTCACCAAGACTTACCCGTCAACGTGGCTGACTACAGCCGACTCCTAGACATGCTGGCTGACGGGGGTAGGTTTACTTGCAAAAGGACTCGCAAGCCTATACTACTCTTGTCAAATTTTAGCACAGGTTAAGTGATTAGAAAAATAAATTTAATTAGCACTGAGCTAAGCAAATATAACAGAAGTAACAACAGCATTAGTAATAATCATAATTCATTCTCATTGTGTCTCGACCTATTTACTAAAATGTGACAGAGAGTTCAAGTAAGCTCATAGCTGAGAGCGACAGCGATTCGAACTGATTTTTATACCTCTGCAGGGTTAACCTAATCGTACGACACGTGCGTGTCCCAGACTCGCACGTGGCAACCGTTCACACCAGCTCCTGCAACGTCAATTCCCTCCTACGCCTGCCTTAGCAGCACTGCGTCCCACCAGACAACACGTCCCAGACGGTTTCTGTGGAGTTCCCATGCTGCCCACCCCATATCTCCTCCTAGTCAGACACCGTAGGGCAGGTTTGATGTTGCAATCACTAGGCTACGTAGGTTTACCGGGGCCCATAACACCCAACATACGATTAGTACGTTCAATACTTGCCCAGCTATGCCACACGGATCAGACCAGACTACGGTCACCCTGGTCTCGGATCAGTCGCCGACCTACTTATACCCAGTCTGACCCTCAATCTTTTATCTTTCTTACTCATTCATAATCATGTGGCACATCTCATGAAGTAGTTTCATTCAATATCCTACTACTCACGAGCAGCGTCCACTCTGCTCGACTTCTACCGGCAATACCTGCTAAGCATAGCATACTAAGGGGGTATCTATACCAGCTACCGATAGGGTTTCCTATAGGAAACATTGCAACTATGGTTTCAATCAACTCCTAGCACTTAATGCACAAACCAGACACACTGAGTTGTAAAAGTAAAACTTTAAAATTCGGTTGTGCACCGGAGCTTGCCTGGTTCCTCTGAGCTGACGTTGACTTCTTCGGCTGGGGTCGAGGAACTCGGATCTGTAGCTACCTCATGAGCGTCAGAACCTACATGATGCAGTAGGATTATGATAAGTTCAATGAAAAAGAAACTTATCGTTATTATCAATAGTAATCTAGGGTTTACATTGGCGACGCCTAGAATTAGGGTTAACCCTAATTACTCGACGCCGTCGATTAAATTAAATTCTTAATCTATGAATGATGTTTAAAGAATCTATTCAACTCTCATGAGGTGACTTTTAGTTGGCATGTTTCAACAACTTCAACTTTAGTTAAGTTAATTCGACACTTTTCATCGGTTAACATTATTTAATTCCTTTGGCTATTAAACTAGGGTTAAAATGAAAATTTTAATTCTTACTCAAGATTATTTTTAGTTGGTAGTACTCCCTGGAATAAGCATTTTGGGCTTTGGTGGGGCCTAGATGAACTATACTTTATAAAAATTCATCAAAGTTCCTATTTTTAAATCTTATAAAATCAGAAAGCACTAGTAAACCTCAGAATAAAATTATGAAATTCTATGTGGGCAATCCTGAGCACCAGATCTAAAACTTTGCTTATGGGTCTAGCCTTACAAATGACTTTTACAATGTACTTTAGAAAATGGTATTTTAACTAGGCAGATTGAAGTATTTTAAAAGGGTTAGATGCCATTTCGTGGTCCTAAAATCTTCATAAAATTCCAGAGGGTGTATAGTACCATGGTGTATTTGGGGATCGAAGATCAGCCCTAGCATTGCTCTATAATGTAAATTAAAATTCAAAAACAGAATAGAGTGTTCTAATTAATTCTGTAAATTTTTATACAATTTCTAAAAAGTGCTTTAACAGAAAATTAGTTCAATGTTCAAGGATTCAAATAAAATTAGGTTTGGTATTTTTTAGATTTTTCCATGATTTGTTATATGCCTAACAATCTCTGGCTAATTAAAAGAAATTAGGAAATTCAATAGAACAGTGGCACAGAACAGGAGACACGGCAGAGGCGGTTGCTCCGGTGAGCTCCTCGCCGGAAAAGAAGGCTAGGGCAAGAACCAAGGTGTCGTGGAGCTTCACCTCGACTCACTGCACTGATTTGTGGAGGATGGAAGCTACGGTGAAGTGTGGAACAGGGTCGGCGACGTGGAGGTCGAGGTGGCGACAACGGCGGCTGACGGGGCGGCACACGGCGTTCTTCTCCGACGACGGTCACCTGTGGCCGGATTCAAGTCAAAGGGGTGCGCAATAACCAGAGGAAGTAGCCGGCGAGTTGAATTAAAAAACCATTGTACCGTGACGACGAATTTTGAGGAGGGGCGATCGGCGGTGAGGTCCTTCGGCCGAGAGGGAGACGGCGGTGTTCCGGGCAGAGCAGGGGATGACTGGCGGCCTTGGTGAACGTAGAGCAGCAGGGGGTGGAGGGGAGCCTTGGAGGCACGATGGTGCGGCTTGGAACTCGCTGGAGTGATCTGTCGACGTGGAGGTGGAGGGCGGCGGCAATGGTGGCGGCGTTTTGAGCAGAGAGGAGGGGAAGTCTCGCGCGGGTGAAGGAAAAAGGAGGAGTGGGGGGGGGGCACCGTTTTAAAGGAGAGCTCGGTGTAGGGTTGGAGGGGCATTAGGGTTATGGCCGGCATGGTTGCCATGCCGGGCGGCGCTCGGGCGGCGTGCGCCGGGAGAAAACAAGGGAGCGGCAGAGAGAGAGAGAGAGAGTGAGTGAGTGAGTGAGTGAGTGAGGGCTGCGGGAGAGGAAGGAGGAAGGAACGGGAGAGAGTGATAGAACTGGAGTGCCCGATCTTACGGTGAGTGAAGATAACTTGATTTGGTGGAAGTAGACCCTCACGATCCGACTACGACGAGCAAGCCCCAGGCGCCAATGCAATCGCTGAACCAACTCCCGGTGGTTACCAACCTTGCTGGTGCAAGATCAGCCTGATCACGAAGATCGTTTCCTGCGAGCAATCGAAGAACGAGCAAGAAAGAGATGCAAGCAATCTGATGTATTACTTGAAGGTGGAGTTCTAAATACGCGTGGCAGCGCTGTAATGCGTGCGACGGCTGTAGCTAAAGCTAACAATTAAACAAAACTCGAGTCTAAATAGCGGCGGCTGTGTGGAATATAAAGTAGGGACGTCCTAGGGTTAAAGGCGGCCAGGGGTTGGACGCCCACAACTTGTGCTTAAGGCCCAACACGTTACATGGCCAAATTGGCCCAAATAGGTGACGCAGCACCTTGCTGTGGTCACACAGAATGATCCACGGACCTTCTGGAGCTGGGACCAGAACCAAAACGATGGCGTCGTCGTCCCCTTTCCAACGAGTCCAAGATCTCCCCGTTTCGACGTCGTATGAGGGAGTTATGATCGAAACATCGACAACGTGTCTGCTGAATCCGAGGGCGACGTGGCAGTTGAGTTGGAGATGAGTTGCAACTTGGAGAAGGCCATGGCGTCGGTGTGTTCGTTCCTTAGCAGCATGATGAAGTTCAGCTCTCGTGCATGGGCTCGAGTGATTGGCCCTTGATATGGAGGCGCCACTGGAGTTGTGTCCGACTCGGTCACAGCTTGAGGGAGCGCAGGCGCAGGTGCTGCTGTTTGAGAGTCGATGTCCTCATCTTCCTCCCCTTCTTGAGCTAAAGTCGTCCTCGACGGCAGTTCCTCATCCTCGCCCGCATACGGTTTCAAATCTGCAACATTAAAACTAGTGGAAACACCAAACTCCACAGGTAGGTCAAGAACATAAGCATTATCATTGATTTTAGTTAACACTTTAAATGGACCAGCAGCACGAGGCATTAATTTAGAGCGGCGCAAAGCAGGAAACCTATCCTTACGCAAGTGTAACCAAACCATATCACCGGGTTCAAAAGTAACATGTTTGCGCCCTTTACTACCAGCAACCTGATATTTAGCATTAGCAGCAGCAATGTTTTGTTGTGTTTGCTCATGTAAATACGTCATTTGATCAACATGTGCAACGGCATCTACATGTGGCTCATCCTCAGCATCAACGGAAAACAAATCAATGGGCGCCCAAGGTATGTAACCATAAACAACCTCAAAAGGACACATCTTAGTGGAAGCATGTGTAGCACGGTTATAAGCAAATTCAACATGAGGTAAACAATCTTCCCAAAGCCTCAAATTTTTATCCAAAATAGCCCGAAGCATGGTAGACAAAGTGCGATTCACGACCTCAGTTTGCCCATCAGTTTGAGGATGACAAGTGGTGCTAAAAAATAACTTAGTGCCTAATTTATTCCAAAGACAACGCCAAAAATGACTAAGAAACTTAGCATCACGATCAGAGACAATTGTTTTAGGAATTCCATGCAAGCGAACAATCTCTCTAAAGAACAAATCAGCAATCATGGATGCATCATCAGTTTTATGACAAGGTATAAAATGAGCCATTTTAGAAAATCTATCAACAACGACAAATATGCTGTCCCTCCCCTTCTTAGTGCGAGGCAATCCCAAAACAAAATCCATTGAAATATCATGCCAAGAAGCAGAAGGAACAGGGAGAGGCAGATACAATCCATGGTTACCTAAACGAGACTTAGCTTTCTGGCACGTAGTGCAACGTGCAACAAGGCGCTCCACATCACGCCGCATCCGGGGCCAAAAGAAGTGTTCGTTCAGCACCTCTTGTGTCTTGAAAACACCAAAGTGACCCATGAGGCCGCCTCCATGAGCTTCCTGCAGCAACAAAAAAATGAACCGAACGAGCTGGAATGCACAGCTTGTTAGCACGAAACAGGAACCCATCCTGTATATGAAACTTGCCCCATGGTTTGCCATCCTTACAATGTGAAATAATATCATGAAAATCAACATCATCCACATATTGATCTTTCAATGTTTGCAAACCAAAGATTTTAAAATCTAATTGGGACAGCATGGTATAGCGACGAGACAAAGCATCATCAATGACATTTTCCTTCCCGTTCTTGTGTTTAATGATGTAGGGAAAGGACTCAATAAATTCTACCCATTTAGCATGTCTACGGTTCAGATTAGTTTGGGTACGAATGTGTTTCAAAGCCTCATGATCAGAATGAATAATAAATTCGTGAGGCCACAAGTAATGCTGCCATGTTTGCAAAGTGCGCACTAAAGCATATAACTCCTTATCATAAGTTGAATAGTTCAGGGCAGCACCGCTCAATTTCTCACTAAAGTAAGCAACGGGTTTACGGTCTTGAAGCAAAACAGCACCTAAACCTATGCCACTAGCATCACATTCTAATTCAAACACTTTATTGAAATCAGGCAATTGTAAAAGAGGAGCATGAGTTAGCCTGTCCTTCAAAGTGTTGAATGCATCTTCCTGTGGTGCGCCCCAAGCAAAGGAAACTCCTTTCTTTGTGAGCTCATGCAATGGGGCAGCAATGGAGCTGAAATCATGCACGAACCTTCGGTAGAACCCGGCGAGGCCAAGGAAACTCCGAATCTGCGTGACCGTCGTCGGTGTAGGCCAGCCCTGAATGGCGTCCACCTTGCTGCTATCCACCTCAATTCCCTGTGAAGTAACAACATAGCCAAGAAAAGAGACGCGTTGCGTGCAAAAGGTGCATTTTTCCAAGTTACCGAACAAGCGAGCAGCACGCAAAGCATCAAAAACAGCACGCATATATTCTAAGTGCTCATCCATAGACTTGCTGTAAATAAGAATATCATCAAAGTAAACAACAACAAACAGCCCTATGAATGGCCGAAGAACTTCATTCATTAAGCGCATGAAAGTGCTGGGAGCATTAGACAAACCAAACGGCATAACCAACCATTCATATAGGCCAAATTTGGTTTTAAAAGCAGTTTTCCATTCATCCCCCAATTTCATCCTAATCTGATGGTACCCGCTACGCAAATCAACCTTAGAAAACAGAACAGCGCCACTAAGCTCATCAAGCATATCATCAAGGCGTGGTATGGGATATCGATAACGGATTGTGATGTTATTAATAGCACGACAATCGACACACATACGTCATGAACCATCTTTCTTAGGAACAAGTAAAACAGGAACCGAGCAAGGACTGAGTGACTCACGGATGTAGCCCTTGTCCAGTAGTGCTTGCACCTGGCGCTGGATCTCCTTCGTCTCATCGGGATTAGTGCGGTACGGGGCGCGATTGGGAAGCTGGGCGCCGGGGATGAGATCGATCTGATGTTCGATGCCACGGATAGGAGGAAGACCCGGTGGCAAGTCCTTGGGAAAGACATCGGCATAGTCCTGCAAAAGGTTAGCAACAGCAGGGGGAATATCCAAGAACGGTGCCTCATGAAGTGAAACAAGCATGTTGGAGCAAACAAGTGCATAGCAAGGCAAATTATCATCATGCAGCTCAGCAAAATCAGCACGTGTAGCAAGCAGAACAGGGGTATGCAACTTGATTTCAGATCTAGCAGGAGCGGCTGGAGGTGATTTGTGAGATTTTGCTGTCTTGGGCGCCCGAGCCATGTCATCTTTCAGAATTTGTTCGGGGGTCATGGGATGAATGATTATTTTCTGACCCTTAAACATGAGTGAATAATGATTTGAACGACCATGATGTACACTATCAGTATCATATTGCCAAGGTCGACCAAGCAACAAAGAGCATGCTTCCATAGGGACAACATCACAATCAGCATAATCAGAATAGGCGCCCAGAGAAAAAGGAATACGTACCGAGCGTGTTACCTTTATTTTGCCACCATCATTGAGCCATTGGATGTGGTACGGGTGTGGATGTTGGCGAGTGGGTAAAGATAATTGCTCTACCAGCGTCGTACTCGCCAAATTGTTGCAGCTGCCACTGTCGATGATGATCTGGATCGCCCGTTCGTGTACGACGCCCTTAGCGTGGAAAATCATGTGTCGCTGATTGTGCTCGGCCGTGGCAACCTGTGTACTGAGGACACGCTGCACAACAAGACTCTCATACCTATCGGCGGCGCTGGAATCAACGTGAACCTCCGTATGATCTGCATGGTCAGTGGAAAGCATAGCATGTCTAGTCTCCTCAGTATCACTAGCGGAAGAGTACTCACCATTGTCACGGATTAGCAAGGTACGCTTGTTGGGGCAGTCCCGAATCACATGACCGTAACCTTTGCAACGATGGCACTGAATGTCCCGAGTGCGCCCTGTGGAAGGAGAGGCACCATGGGCCGGAGGTGCTGTCGGCTTGGCCGGCTGCTCGCGTGGTGATGCGCTTGAAGTGGACGGCGCACGCTCGCGCGGCGTGGAGGACGACGTGGAGGACGTCGGGCGGGGGGCTGGGGTGGAAGCTTGGCCGCGTCCTGCAAAAGAGTTAGCGCGTGTCGACGATCGCCGTCCCTACACTTCACGTTCAGCTTTGCAAGCAAATTCAAACAAAGTGGTCATATCATCATATTCCTTATAATCAAGGATGTCCTGAATTTCACGATTCAAACCACCCCTAAAACGTGCCATAGCAGCGTCCTCCTGCTCAACTAAACCACAACGAATCATGCCCTTTTGTAACGCTTGGTAATATTCCTCAACAGTTTGGGAACCTTGCTGAAATCGTTGCATTTGGTTGAGTAAGTCACGGGCATAATAAGAAGGAACAAATCTGTGATGCATGGCAGTTTTTAGTTCATCCCAAGTGGTGGGAGTGTTATCGGGAAACTTTTGTTTATATTCACGCCACCAAATTAAAGCAAAATCAGTAAATTCACTAATAGCAGCCTTAACTTGTAGATGAACAGGAATATCATGGCATGAAAATTTCTATTCGACCTCTAATTCCCAATCAAGATAAGCAGCAGGATCATATTTGCCATTAAAGGATGGAATGCGAAATTTGATCTTAGCAAAGGAATCAGGAGGTGGGACACGTACCCTGCGTACACGACCGCGGCGACCACCATCGTCCAGTTCCGTATCACCGCCATAGTCACGCGCCTGCTGCAACTCCGTTAGCTGCGTGGTCAAGGTCTCAAGACGAGTCATGATCGTCTCGAGTGTGGCGTGGGCGGCCGTTTGAGCGAGGTCGATCTGGTCGAAACGCTCGGTCGATGAAGCAACCGTGGAATCCAGCCATTCATGCAGCGTCTTGATGTCGCCGGCAAGGCCTTCGACGTGCGCGTGCACGTCCTGCAGTGTAGTGTCCGTCTTGGCGTCGTCTCCTGCCATTGTTAGTGCAAACACGAAACAGCAACGGAGAGGACACTACGATAGCAGGTATATGGTGGGGGGAAATCGCTCAAAACAACGCTGTTATCAAATTCTTACCCGTTCTTACCAAGCACACAGGGGTGAGCTGCAACCAACAGGTAAAACCGGTTAAAGATTGGAGGAGCGATTGCCTGGAGAACAGAACCTGCTCATAGTAGAAATATGTGTAGTTCTGGGCAGGCTGCACTCAAGACAAGGATTAGCACGATCAAACAATAAGTGCAAAGTTGAATAATAGTGCTAAACACGTATGGATGCTGCTGGAAACAAGTGCGAGAACGAGCTAGGGTTGGATGTACGGGAAGGTACGATGGAAAACAACCCGCGGCTGGGCGCCCAAAACTGATTATATGAACAAGGAAAAACAAAGGAACAAGTCACCACTCTCTCTCTCTCTCTCTCTCTCTAGCTAGAGGAAGGTCGAATGTATCACGGAGCCGATGCTGTAGAACACAGACAGACTCATGAGTCCAACGAGGACACACGGCGAACCAGGTCGGTTGGGATTTTCCCAGCAAAACCGATCACGAGCAACAAACGTCTCCTGTTCGGGTTGTTTTTTTTTTTTGGCACACTTGCGTGCTCTTTTTCTCTCTTTTTCTTTTTTTTTTCTTTTTTTTTTTGATTGGACTGTCACGAAAACAAAACAGAGACGGAGACGAGTGGAATTCGGCGGCGTGACTGGCCGGGATTTGGGTTCTGGCGCGGCGCTGAGATAGCAGATCGCAACCGAGTAGGACTCGTGCGCGGCACTGAGATAGCAGAGCGCAACCGAGTAGGACTCGTGCGCGGCGCTGAGATAGCAGATCGTAATCGAGCCGAACTCGCGCGCGGCGCTGAGAGAGCAGATCGGAATCGAGCAGGACTCGTGCGCGGCGCGGAGGGAGCAGATCTAGGCGCGTACGGCAGGGGAGCAGTGTTAGGGTTTGTGGCGGCTAGAACAGATGGATAAAAACACAAGTAATCCAGCAACAACGAAACGCACAAGCACACAAATTCAACAATGCAAATTACTGATCGAAAGTGCAAGGCGCAAGGGGGTGCTGGGATAACAGATCTAACCTAAAAATTTTTTGTTTTTGGTTTTTTGTGGACTATAGGGTGAATGAAAAAGACACGAAAAACTCACCGAGAAACACTGGAATCTGATACCATGTAACGTCCCGCCTCCCCGAGGCCGGGCCCGCTTACATTAGATAGCTTTTATAGGATATAGGCTGGCCTCACAGACCAACACAAGTCTTTTCTACGCACATTTGTCCTCACTCGTGCGCACCCGGGAGTCACTTCCCGGTCGGTCACCCATCCTGAAATTGCTCCAGGCCAAGCACGCTTAATCTTGGAGTTTTCTAGAGCTAGGCTACCGGAAAAGAAGTTGCAACTTGTTGGTATGAGTATTCTATTAATCCTATTAAGCCCTGGGCCGGGATATCACACACTCACCCCCCTTAGAAGACCGACGTCCTCGTCGGTCAACCCCAGGCCAGGAACGTCCCCTCTTGGCCACGTCCGTGTGCCCAGTGCCAGCGCATGTGCCATGCTGTGTGACCACTCTCTGGGCTCACACCAGCCATGCACACCATGCCTGCGCAACTGCGACACACGCGCCCGTGAAACCGCGAGAGTCGGCTCTGATACCAACTGTAACGTCCCGCCTCCCCGAGGCCGGGCCCGCTTACATTAGATAGCTTTTATAGGATATAGGCTGGCCTCACAGACCAACACAAGTCTTTTCTACGCACATTTGTCCTCACTCGTGCGCACCCGGGAGTCACTTCCCGGTCGGTCACCCATCCTGAAATTGCTCCAGGCCAAGGACGCTTAACCTTGTCACTTCCCGGTCGGTCACCAATCCTGAAATTGCTCCAGGCCAAGGACGCTTAACCTTGGAGTTTTCTAGAGCTAGGCTACCGGAAAAGAAGTTGCAACTTGTTGGTATGAGTATTCTATTAATCCTATTAAGCCCTGGGCCGGGATATCACAGCGCTTGTGAGAGACCCGACCAATTTATATTCAAGTTTACCAAGTTGACTCGCGGCCCACGCATGGTGTGCGAGAACTCAACCCGATAAAAGAGAATATAGACCCGGCAGTCCCCCGACATGCTTCTCAAGCAATGCCCAAGATCCGAGCACGTCGGCAACGTCACACGTGATTCATCACAAAGGTCACATTAATTAATAACATTAATTTAAAATATTCTTACATACCAAGGTTCATCATAAGTCTTGAAACTAACAAATCAGAGAGCGGAAGCGATTCTAAGAAAGACGATAGTCGCAGCGGTTGCAATGAGAAAACAGCAAAAGATTGCGATGCCCAGCCCACGAACATCGCACATCACGATCACTCGAAAGTCTTGACTACGCCTCGCCCTCGCCGGCATCGGCGGGGACAAAGTAGCCGAAGACCAACTCATCCTCACCTGCAAAAACTTAAACGACAAACGTTGAGTACGAAGGTACTCGCAAGTCTTACCCTGTGGTGGGAATTAGTTCCCGACTCCAAGGATAATGCAATGAGGCTGTAGCAAGGTAAATAAGGTTAGGAATGGACTCGATTGCTTAAAGCAGAAACTAAACATATATGAATAAGCATAAAGTAAAAGACTCTGCGGGCATGAACTTCTAATAAACCCAATCCCCAAGTATCATGTAATCATAAATCATGTATATGCCATCATCCATGTTCCATCCGAACCATGGTTACCAATAACCATAATCCAATTTCATCAACAATATCCCAATTTCCATCATGTTATAAGACAACTCTACGATATTATCCAAAGGACACTGAGCTTTGATCATAACCGAGACCGCGGCGGATTCGAACCGATTTTACACCCTGCAGGGGAGTCCAACTGTACCCACACGACTGAGGACCATACGGCTCATGTAACCCGCTAAAGTTACACAAGGGGATACTCATGTCAACCTTTTTCGCACTCGTGCCCACACGGTTGGAAAATCCACACGGTGCCGAGTACCACGGCCTCGCAGGCACACGTGAGTCCCTCGTCGAGTGTCACGGCCTCGCAGGCACCCATGACTCCCTCGTTCCACACACCGTGCAGTCATCGGCCAAACGTTGGTACGCAGTGAGATACTCAGCTTATCTTACCATTATATCGGACATGTGGTATGAACGGGAAGTGCTCAGGCCAAGAATAACACGGCCGGTTCCTAGGTCAATCCAGACGGGGCCTACGGCACACAAGACCTCCATGTCTTGCTGCACTCCTATCCCACCGTCCAGATTTCAGCTTTTAACACTTTTCAACTTTTACCAACATATGAACTCGCCACAAGTCCATAAGTAATCAAGGTGGTTCCTATACGTGCGAGTGGGACTTACCACTCGACTTCTACCGTGTTATCTAAGCATGGCTAAGCATTTCGCGACTCAAACCAAGACACTCTACCCAGGTTGACAAGGTGACGTATTCAATACCAAGGAGGGGTACATGCATCAATAATAGGTTTTCCCAATGTTACTACTAAGCCCGACTTTATGCATTCCTATACGTAAGCATTCATATTAATAATTAAGTAAATTACTTAGGGTAGCAATATGAGGTGCTTGCCTTCAACAGCAGCGGTGTTGACTTCCTCAGCAGCTTGATCAACCTCTGGTGCTTCTCCCGTAGCAGCACCCGCGTCACTCTCTGGCGGTTCGTAAGCTATAAAGTAAAACGCGACGGTATGAGATGCATGCCATGATGCCATGATGCCCAAATGATGCGATATGATGCAGAGAGGTAGCTACTGAGTTTATGAACACAATGCAAAAAGAACGAAGGCAATCGGAGTTCTACAGCTCAAGTTATGACCTAAACAGTTTTACCGATTCCGGTTACGGGTTTCCCGGTTCCCGGTTCCGATATCGGGTGGCACACGAATGTCGTTTTCGGGAAAGATCCCAAAACACATCACATGTACTGGCTTTACTAAGTGGCTTGGGTTACTATGGGACTAAGTTTGAGTGGTTTTGACTCACGTTAACAGGAACACGAGCCCTCCGATGGTCGTTGCCTGTTTACGACATCGGGAATACCGTAACGGTGCCGTAAAAGTCGTAACGACTTTTCCGGTGAAATTCAAAGTTAAGTTACAGGCATGGGACCATTTTTAGTTTAAAGTAGGCTCTAAACTAAGACTTTTGGCTCTGGTCTGGGGTTAAGTTGAGCTTCTATGAATTTACTAAAAATCAAACAAGGCTCTGTTTTCCAAACTTATAAAATCAGAAACATGTATTAAAACTTATGCAAAATTCATGAAACTTTACAGAGCTACTGCTGGGAACCTAAACTAAAGTTTTCGTTAAAGGTCTGGGGCTTTTGGGTGACTTCCCTAATGTACTTTAGACAAAGGTAATTAATCTAGGGTTTGGGGATATTATCAATGACATGCAAGCACAATGTTCATGAAAAATTCTGGTAAAAATACAGGAGATGCGTTATGCCAAGATAAAATTATGATACAAAAATCAACCCTAGAAACCTTCTGGAACTTCAATTAAAAATCAACAACAGAAATAATACAATGAATTATTAAAGAAAATCCAGGGACATTTATGAAAAAGTGCTTTAACAGAAAATTAACACATAATTCAAGGATTCGAATAAAATTAGGTTTGACATTTTTAGACTTCTCCATGATTTTCTACACACTATGCATCTTCTGGTTAATTAAAAGGAAAATAGGAAATTCAATGGAACAGTACTCAGAAACAGGGGAATGGCTGAGGCGGTTGCTCCGATTGGAAATTCGCCGGAGGAGAAGGTTGGGAGGGGGATTGAGCAATCGTGGAAGATCACCTTGATTCAAGGAACTGATTTGGAAGGGATTAGGGCCACGGGAAAGGCGGCAGGGTGGTGGTCGACGTGAGCCCAGAAGCTCTGTCAATGGCGGCCGACGGGTGGCGTGGGAGAATCTCCCTCACCGGTGATGAGCTGCGATCCAAAGCTTATCAAATAGATGTACCATGGTGAAAGGAACAAGCCAGTTGAAGGAATCGAAGAATGGAGCTACCTTGGTGACGGAATTTAAAAAGAGGTGGCCGCCGGCGCTGTTGTCGGCCGAGGAGCAGTGCGGCGGTGTTCCGGTGAAATTAGGGCACAAACGGTGGGGGCTAGTGGGTGGAGAGCTGCAGTGAGCCGAGGGAAGCTTTCTTGGCACGGTGGCGTGGCTAGGGAATGGCCGAGTCGAGCCGTCGACAGTGGGCGTGGCTCGGCGGCAATGGCGTGGTGCTCTGAGGTGCGCGGCAGAACAGAGAAGGAAGGAAGGAGGGGAGGGGGAGCTAGTGCTTGAGCTTTGTACTCGAGGAGGAGGAGCCAAGGGAGGGAGATAGAGCAGTGGCGCACTGGATTGGTGAAGAGGCGCGGTGGCCGGCAATTGGGCGCGGGAGGCGGTGGCTCCTGCTGGGCGATGCCGTGCGGCAGAGAGCAAAACAATGGCGCACCAGAGAGAGGGAGAGAGAGGAGAGAGGAAGGGGGAGGGGAAATGGAGCAATGAAGGAGGAAATCTTTGCCCCGATCTTGCTCCACGGAGTTAAGGCGCGCAGGGCACCGGCGGGCCGGCCGGGCTGCCAGCCACGGCAGTGGCCGCTGCGGGCGGCAAAGTGTCGGGCGAGTACTGTTCACGGTAAGTGTACTGTCGATTTCAATAAATTCAATTACCCTCCCTCTTGATACAACAGAAAACCCTAGCTCCCGAGCTCAAAAATTTTTGAAACTTTTTGTGTGTGCTAAGTGATTTATTTGGAGCAACTTTTCTTATAGGAAGGTTCACTGAAACAGCTTCTAAAAATCTGTGAAGTTTCAATTATGTTCAAGCTTGTTGGAATTTTAAAGGGGTTTAAACCTTTACCAAAAATCTTCATAAAATCTCCAAAATTCTATTTTAATGTATAGGTAATTGTTATGCAAAAACATTGGGGTAGTTTTATTAAGAAAACAAAAGGCCTCTTGAAAGTCGATTAGGGTTTTACGAAAACGACGAAACTCGAAACCCTGACCCAAATTTAAAACAGGAAAAGGTCGAATTCAAATGATTGAATCAGTGAGCCCAATATCAAAAGGATAAAAGATTGCAACTTTTGGGATGTGACAGACCACCCCCCCTTAAAAGAATCTCGTCCCGAGATTAAAGGTTAAGAAGGGTGGCGAAAGGAATTTCAACGATTAAGGACGGAAAGCTAAGAAGCGAATGTGAAGAAAACAACGAGGGGACTTACGGCTCTGTGAAAAGCTCTGGGTAGTCCTCCCGCATTTTATCCTCACGTTCCCATGTTGCTTCTTCTTCGGTGTGTCTGCTCCAATGCACTTTCACCATCGGGATTGCACGATTGCGCAATTTGCGTTCCGAACGCGCAAGGATGCGTAGAGGATACTCCACATAAGAGAGGTCAGGTCGGACTTCGACATGCTCCATGGAGATAGCCTCGGTCGGAACACGGAGACACTTCTTCAATTGCGAGATGTGGAAGACATTGTAGACGTTACCAAGAGAGGATGGCAACTCTAGCTCATAAGCCACGTTTCCACGTCTTGCAAGGATTTTGAAGGGACCAATGTAGCGTGGGGCTAACTTCCCTTTCACTTGGAATCTTTTTGTGCCTCGGAGTGGTGAAACTTTGAGGTAAACATAATCTCCAACCTTGAAGAAAAGTTCTACCCGACGACGATCGGCGTAGCTCTTTTGGCGAGATTGAGCCACTCGGAGATGTTCCTGGATTTGGCGCACTTGAGCTTCAGCATCGCGAACCAAATCAGGACCGAAGAAAGGTCGTTCCCCGGATTCAGACCAGTTCAACGGGGTTCTACAACTTCTTCCATAGAGGGCTTCGAATGGGGACATTTGGAGGCTAGCCTGGTAGCTATTGTTGTAAGAGAACTCCGCGAAAGGTAAGCAGAGCTCCCATCTCTTGCCATAGGTCAGCACACAAGCTCTCAACATGTCCTCAAGGATTTGATTGACCCGTTCGGTTTGTCCTCCCGTTTGCGGGTGGTAAGCCGAACTATGAATAAGCTGGGTGTCCAACGCTTGATGAAGGCTTTTCCAAAACCGAGAGACGAACTGGGTGCCTCGGTCTGAAATAATTGTCTTTGGAACACCATGAAGACACACAATGCGAGTGAGGTACAACTCGGCATATTCCTTGAAAGAATAGGTGGTCTTGACGGGAAGGAAATGTGCAGATTTTGTTAACCGGTCAACGATTACCCAAATGGAATCATAACCACCTGAAGTCCTAGGCAGACCAACAATGAAATCCATGCCAATATCCTCCCATTTCCATGATGGAATAGGTAATGGTTGCAGCGTGCCTGCGGGTTTTAAGTGGATAGCTTTCACCCGCTGACATACGTCACACTTGGAGACGTACTGAGCAATTTCCCGCTTCATGCGAGTCCACCAGAATTTGGTCTTCAAGTCTTGATACATTTTCGTACTTCCTGGGTGTATGGACAGCAAGGAATCATGAGCTTCATTGAGAATTTTCATCTTCAGCTCATCGACTTTTGGCACCACAAGGCGTTTTCCAAACCATAACACGCCTTGCTCATCGAGAGAAAAACATCTGGCTTTACCCGATTTTATTTTCTCACGGATACGAGCCATTCCTTTGTCGTTTTTCTGGGCTTCCTTGATCTGATCCAAAAGTGTGGATTTTATTTCAAGGTTGGCAAGGAAACCTTCTTCCACCATTTGTAGACCAAGCTTCCGAAAATCCTCACATAGGGAGCGATTTCGGGTCTTCCCGATTAGGCAATTGCAACGGCTTTTGCGACTCAACGCGTCAGCCACGACGTTAGCCTTGCCTGGGTGATAATGCACCTCTAGCTTGTAGTCCTTGATCAACTCAAGCCATCTTCTTTGCCTCATATTCAAATCAGCTTGGGTGAATATGTATTTGAGGCTCTTGTGATCGGTATAGATATTGCAAGTCTTGCCAAGGAGATAGTGTCGCCAGATTTTCAAAGCATGGACAACGGCGGCAAGCTCAAGATCATGAGTAGGATAATTTTCCTCATGTGACTTCAATTGGCGAGAAGCATAAGCAATGACTCTCCCGTCTTGCATAAGCACACATCCGAGTCCAACACGAGAAGCGTCGCAAAAGACATCAAAACTCTTGTGGATGTCGGGTTGCGCAAGAACGGGCGCTGTGGTAAGCAATGTCTTCAATGTCTGGAAAGCTTGCTCACAATTCGAGGACCAACGAAATTTTTCTCCTTTGCACAGCAACCTAGTCATTGGCTTGGCAATCTTGGAGAAGTCCTTGATAAACCGACGGTAGTAACCCGCAAGTCCAAGGAAACTGCGGATTTCCTTCACATTGGTCGGTGGAGACCAATCAAGCACTTCTTGCACCTTGGTGGGATCTACGGCAACACCATTTTCAGAAATGACGTGCCCAAGAAAAGCAACTTCGTGCAGCCAGAATTCGCACTTGCTGAATTTGGCATAAAGACGGTGTTCACGAAGCTTCCCGAGTACAATTCGGAGGTGAACAGCATGATCTGCTTCCGTCTTGGAGAAAACAAGAATATCATCGATGAAGATCACCACACATACATCGAGTTCCTCCATGAAAATAGAGTTCATCAAGTACATGAAGTAGGCAGGGGCATTTGTGAGACCAAAGGACATGACAAGGTACTCGTACAAACCGTAACGAGTAGAAAAGGCAGTTTTTGGAATGTCCTCTTCTCTGATCTTTATTTGATGATAGCCCAGCCTTAAATCAATTTTGGAGAAGCAACGAGCGCCAGAAAGCTGATCGAAAAGGATATCGATCCGCGGAAGTGGATATTTGTTTTTGATGGTAACGGCGTTCAAGGGACGATAATCGACACACATGCGCAATGTGTCGTCTTTCTTCTTCACAAAGATAGCGGGACAACCCCAAGGGGAAGAACTTGGGCGAATAAAACCCTTGTCGAGGAGATCTTTCAACTGTTTCTTCATTTCAGCCAACTCCTCAGAAGACATCGGATACGGCCGTTTTGAAATAGGAGCCGTTCCTGGTTCGAGTTCGATGGCAAACTCAACAGCCCGGTCGGGCGGCATACCCGGCAAATCATCAGGGAAAACATCCGGATATTCGCACACAACAGGGATAGAGGAAAGCTCGGAACTAGTCGCACCTTTCAAATGGTACAACCCGGAGTTATCACCTTCGAGGTGTAGCGAAAAACGATCGCCGGTTGGGCCTTTCAGAGAAACAACTCTGGAAGCCACGTGGATGACGGCATCGTGGGAAATCATCCAATTCTTCCCAAGAATAATATCTAACCCCTGAAGGTCTAGGAGTAAGAGATTGGCTTGAAAGGTAACACCGCTGACTGGGGTCAACGATGTCGGAACCATGGAGTCTACGTGGATTTTGGCTCCGGGGGATTCTATGAGATAAGGTGTACGGGTAGGGAATATCTTTAAGTTATATTGTGTGGCATACTCTCGCCTAATAAAGGAATGTGATGCACCAGAATCAAAAAGAACTTTGGTAGGACGAGAGTCGACGGATAACGTACCAACGAGCACGTCGGCACCTTCAGGCACATCCGCGGCAGTCGTGTAGTTGACACGGCCACGCCTGGGAACTTGGGGCTTGTTGCCTTGCTGTGGTGGAGCAGCGACAGGTGGACGCGGTGGCTGGTTTGGAGCAGCAGCCCCCGCTCCACGCCTTGGGTACGGACAGCCACGGGAAAGCTGACCGCGCTGGCCGCAGTTGAAACACGGACCAACAGCTTGATTTCCAGCTTGACCCGTAGGCGGCCTGGGAGCTTGTCCAGCAGCAGGAGGAGCACGACGGACCATCCACATGGGCTGCGGTGGAGCTGAGCCCGTGCGAGGACGCTGTGGGTTCACATTCTGTGGCGGTAGGGCAGCACGCTTGCGGTTTTGGCTGCAAGCTTGTTCATCTTGTCCTCGGCAACTATGGCACGATCCACAAGCTGGTTAAAGCTGCCGACCTCTGAAATGATGACAGACAGCTTGTCCTGCATCTCCTCAGAAAGGCCATTGTAGAAATAGCCCCTCTTGCTCGCATCGGTTGCCACTTCTGTGCGAGCGTACTGTGCAAGGTAGTTGAATTGGTGCACATACTCCATCACCGAACGGTTGCCTTGTTTGAGAGCAAGGAACTCCAACCTCTTGATCTCCATCACGCCATCCGGGATGTGAAAGGCACGGAAGGCAGTACGGAACTCTTGCCACGTATAGCGGTGATTGTCGGGCTGGGTGGCACGGTAGGTGTCCCACCATGCACCGGCTTCATTCTGAAGCTGATGGGCAGCAAAAAGAACCTTCTGATGCTCTCCGCACCGGAGTAGGTCGAGCTTTTGCTCAATGGTGCGAAGCCAATGGTCAGCGTCAAGGGGGTCCTTGGCCCGAGTGAAGATAGGCGGCTCTGTGCGGCGAAAGTCGGAGAAGTCATCCTCACGAGCGGCGTTACGCTCCGCGCCACGCTGAGTGATGCCCTCAGCGATGATACGAAGATACTCGGAGTGCTCCCGCCGATTGTGCTCGATTTGCATGAGCACTTCAGCCATAGTAGGGGCTGGTGGTGGCGGTGGTGGTGTGGTCTGGCGTCCTTGGCCTTCAGCAGCTCCGGAGGTTTCACCGGCCTCACGAGTGCGGCTTCGGGTATTCATCCTGTCGCCAAAACCACGGTTAGCGACCGAAAGAATAGACAACCAGACGATACATTGCTATGACAACAAGGACGTGTCATAGACAGGGAAAATACGGGTTGCTGGGAATGCTATCGATGATATGAAGGCAGCAATTGTTGCTACAAGATGACAGACATGGTGTACCGAGCAACATACACCGACGTTCAGATTGGACGGGCTCACTAATCCTGAACACGAAACTCAAAACAACGGCAAAGGTTTTGAAAGTTTGAACAAGTCGTTTCAAAGGCGAATCAAACTTGTTCCTTAAGCTGTTAAAAACCAGTCAACAAAAGATGACCAAAACCCAACTAGCAACTTGCAACTCAAAACCAAGCAAGGAGATGATCGATGCATGCAAAGAGATGCAAACATGCTTCGTACTAACGATTCTCACACGGATGCATAAAACACTCTCCCCAAGCACAGCAACACTACTGAAAATAAACACACAACGTCAACATGGGCGATTTTGAAGAGGAAAGGAGGGGTTTAGACAAAACACGCGTCCTAACACAAATGGGTGGCTGCCAAGACCCGCTAAACTATTCTAACGACCCATCTATCAAGGAAGGCAGCAATGCAGGGTGCATTCCTAGTTCTAAAAAACTAAAACAAGTCAAGAAAGGTGAGGGCCTAAAAACAGCACTACTACTACAACTTTTAGTTGAATTAAGTGACTTTTTTTTTTTAAGACACAACTACCCACCCCGTGTTGCTAAGCAAAATTTTAGGGTGTATTTTGTGAACCTTAGCTCTAATACCAGCGCTTGTGAGAGACCCGACCAATTTATATTCAAGTTTACCAAGTTGACTCGCGGCCCACGCATGGTGTGCGAGAACTCAACCCGATAAAAGAGAATATAGACCCGGCAGTCCCCCGACATGCTTCTCAAGCAATGCCAAGATCCGAGCACGTCGGCAACGTCACACGTGATTCATCACAAAGGTCACATTAATTAATAACATTAATTTAAAATATTCTTACATACCAAGGTTCATCATAAGTCTTGAAACTAACAAATCAGAGAGCGGAAGCGATTCTAAGAAAGACGATAGTCGCAGCGGTTGCAATGAGAAAACAGCAAAAGATTGCGATGCCCAGCCCACGAACATCGCACATCACGATCACTCGAAAGTCTTGACTACGCCTCGCCTCGCCGGCATCGGCGGGGACAAAGTAGCCGAAGACCAACTCATCCTCACCTGAAAAACTTAACGACAAACGTTGAGTACGAAGGTACTCGCAAGTCTTACCCTGTGGTGGGAATTAGTTCGGACTCCAAGGATAATGCAATGAGGCTGTAGCAAGGTAAATAAGGTATAGGAATGGACTCGATTGCTTAAAGCAGAAAACTAAGCATATATGAATAAGCATAAAGTAAAAGACTCTGCGGGCATGAACTTCTAATAAACCCAATCCCCAAGTATCATGTAATCATAAATCATGTATATGCCATCATCCATGTTCCATCCGAACCATGGTTACCAATAACCATAATCCAATTTCATCAACAATATCCCAATTTCCATCATGTTATGAGACAACTCTACGATATTATCCAAAGGACACTGAGCTTTGATCATAACCGAGACCGCGGCGGATTCGAACCGATTTTACACCCTGCAGGGGAGTCCAACTGTACCCACACGACTGAGGACCATACGGCTCATGTAACCCGCTAAAGTTACACAAGGGGATACTCATGTCAACCTTTTTCGCACTCGTGCCCACACGGTTGGGAAAATCCACACGGTGCCGAGTTACCACGGCCTCGCAGGCACACGTGAGTCCCTCGTCGAGTGTCACGGCCTCGCAGGCACCCATGACTCCCTCGTTCCACACACCGTGCAGTCATCGGCCAAACGTTGGTACGCAGTGAGATACTCAGCTTATCTTACCATTATATCGGACATGTGTATGAACGGAAGTGCTCAGGCCAAGAATAACACGGCCGGTTCCTAGGTCAATCCAGACGGGGCCTACGGCACACAAGACCTCCATGTCTTGCTGCACTCCTATCCCACCGTCCAGATTTCAGCTTTTAACACTTTTCAACTTTTACCAACATATGAACTCGCCACAAGTCCATAAGTAATCAAGGTGGTTCCTATACGTGCGAGTGGGACTTACCACTCGACTTCTACCGTGTTATCTAAGCATGGCTAAGCATTCGCGACTCAAACCAAGACACTCTACCCAGGTTGACAAGGTGACGTATTCAATACCAAGGAGGGGTACATGCATCAATAATAGGTTTTCCCAATGTTACTACTAAGCCCGACTTTATGCATTCCTATACGTAAGCATTCATATTAATAATTAAGTAAATTACTTAGGTAGCAATATGAGGTGCTTGCCTTCAACAGCAGCGGTGTTGACTTCCTCAGCAGCTTGATCAACCTCTGGTGCTTCTCCCGTAGCAGCACCCGCGTCACTCTCTGGCGGTTCGTAAGCTATAAAGTAAAACGCGACGGTATGAGATGCATGCCATGATGCCATGATGCCCAAATGATGCGATATGATGCAGAGAGAGTAGCTACTGAGTTTATGAACACAATGC
Organism: Oropetium thomaeum; assembly: GCA_001182835.1. NCBI lineage: Eukaryota > Viridiplantae > Streptophyta > Magnoliopsida > Poales > Poaceae > Oropetium > Oropetium thomaeum. Next base: position 1,225 of record LFJQ01000104.1, on the reverse strand, counting down.
CAAAAAGAACGAAGGCAATCGGAGTTCTACAGCTCAGTTATGACCTAAACAGTTTTTACCGATTCCCGGTTACGGGTTTCCCGGTTCCCGGTTCCGATATCGGGTGGCACACGAATGTCGTTTTCGGGAAAGATCCCAAAAACACATCACATGTACTGGCTTTACTAAGTGGCTTGGGTTACTATGGGACTAAGTTTGAGTGGTTTTGACTCACGTTAACAGGAACACGAGCCCTCCGATGGTCGTTGCCTGTTTACGACATCGGGAATACCGTAACGGTGCCGTAAAAGTCGTAACGACTTTTCCGGTGAAATTCAAAGTTAAGTTACAGGCATGGGACCATTTTTAGTTTAAAGTAGGCTCTAAACTAAGACTTTTGGCTCTGGTCTGGGGTCATGTTGAGCTTCTATGAATTACTAAAAATCAAACAAGGCTCTTTTTTCCAAAATTATAAAAATCAGAAACATGTATTAAAACTTATGCAAAATTCATGAAACTTTACAGAGCTACTGCTGGGAACCTAAACTAAAGTTTCGTTAAAGGTCTAGGGCTTTTGGGTGACTTCCCTAATGTACTTTAGACAAAGGTAATTAATCTAGGGTTTGGGGATATTATCAATGACATGCAAGCACAATGTTCATGAAAAATTCTGGTAAAAATACAGGAGATGCGTTATGCCAAGATAAAATTATGGTACAAAAATCAACCCTAGAAACCTTCTGGAACTTCAATTAAAAATCAACAACAGAAATAACACAATGAATTATTAAAGAAAATCCAGGGACATTTATGAAAAAGTGCTTTAACAGAAAATTAACACATAATTCAAGGATTCGAATAAAATTAGGTTTGACATTTTTAGACTTCTCCATGATTTTCTACACACTATGCATCTTCTGGTTAATTAAAAGGAAAATAGGAAATTCAATGGAACAGTACTCAGAAACAGGGGAATGGCAGGCGGTTGCTCCGATTGGAAATTCGCCGGAGGAGAAGGTTGGGAGGGGATTGAGCAATCGTGGAACATCACCTTGATTCAAGGAACTGATTTGGAAGGGATTAGGGCCACGGGAAAAGGCGGCAGGGTGGTGGTCGACGTGAGCCCAGAAGCTCTGTCAATGGCGGCCGACGGGTGGCGTGGGAGAATCTCCCTCACCGGTGATGAGCTGCGATCCAAAGCTTATCAAATAGATGTACCATGGTGAAAGGAACAAGCCAGTTGAAG